>JADKLZ010005243.1:27981195-27993575 GCA_021533235.1 Biomphalaria straminea
ATTAAGGCCACTAAGTAATATAGACAAAGTCAGTGTCATGTACAGTATCTTTTTGACTTTAAATTTCTCTGGGTTTAGTTTGTTTTCCCTGAATCAGTTGATCAGACTCCCCCCCCCCCTTTTTCCTAAAAATTTGTCACCTAACAAACTATGACGATAGAAATTCTGACACGCATGCTTAACATATCTTAAAAAATACAAGATTACAAAGAGAGTTTGTGTGATACACAAACTCAGAGGCGGCCCCCGTCGAAGTCGGATCCCTGTCAGATCCGCCTATTCGCAATATTTCTGAAAGAACAGTAAAGGTTAAATCATATTTTCAAAAGCCTTTAGTGTTTTTTTCTAACCGTGACGGACAGACCAACCAACAGACAAAACGCACAAAATATGCTAGTTTCATTCAAATGGGGGCACTAAACAATTTTTATTTTAAAAATCCGATTTTTTTAAAAATTTAAGAAATTAGTTTAGAATCATGTCATTTCCGGGCTTTACGCTAGTACACGAAAGCCGCTGCTAAAAGTTCATTTTAAAAAATTTGCTTGATATCTACATGTCTGAAGCATTTCATATAGTAACATTTCCTCCCTTACATTTACGTAATTGTTTGAGAATTGGTGTTTTGTTATTAAAAAATCGCTTGCATAATTAATTTTATAAATAAAACGGTTTGCTTTCAGAAAACTAAAAGTAGCCGTTGCACCTAAACTTTTCAAGCCGCATTTAATGGTGAAATAATATTTTTCGTATCTCTTCTAGTTTTGGCGCTCTGAGTCTGACAGACGGACAGACAGACAGAAAGTCATTTTAAAAAATGTGCGTGATATCTACATGCCAAGAGCATTTTTTCTAGTAACATTTCCTCCCTTACATTTACCTAATTGCTTCACAATTGGTGTTTTATTATTGAAAAATCGCTTGCATAATAATTTTTATAAATTAAAAGGTTTGCTTTTAGAAAACTAAAAGTAGCCGTTGCACCTAAACTTTTCAAGCCGCATTTAATGGTGAAAAAATATTTTTCGTATCTCTTCTAGTTTCGGCGCCCTGAGTGTGACAGACGGACAGACGGACATTTTGCACAAACCTAATAGCGGCTTTTTCCCCTTACGGGGGCCGCTAAAAATGGAATTAGAATAGATATACAAAGCTTAACCATGTATTAACTCATTTGATCAGTCTGGGTGGAGTCTTGTCCATGTTATTTCTCCCACTTCCCATTCTCTGATTAAGTTGGAACTCAGCACAGTTAGTCATTGTCCCTAACAACACATGAAGCTGGAAAAAAAAAAACCAATATGTTAATTAATTCGTTTTAATTAAATAAATTATAGCTATTATATATGCTTAGAGCGCTATGGTCCAATCTCATTTGTGGACCTGTGGGGGGAGGGGGTATCTGGAAGAACGTTTTTTTGTGCTACCTTTAGGCGCTCAGAAAACACAACTCTGCTCGAGTCGGGTGTCGAACCTCGAGCCCCTCGAACCTCGAGCCCCTTTCATAGGTAGCTAAGCCAAGCCAAGTTCAAGCTTACTCAGCCTCTCGACAACGCTTCCCACAATTAATTAATTTTGTTTTGTATAGAACATAGAGTAAGCTTAAGGAAGACAAATACCGCCGTGTGTAGATAAATAGGTCATTCTTTAAAAATCTATTTTAAAAAAAATGAACTGAACAATAGTCAATAAAACCCATTTTATAAATAGCTCGGTGGCCAACATGTCGGCCTTTCATGGCGTAGGTTCGAGACCTAGATTTCGATTTCAGACTCAGCAACTTTTTTCTTAATTGCTTGTGAAAAACTGCACTGATAATATATGCATTATAAAGCTTATATTTTACTTCATGATTAGATATTCTGCTAGTCAAATGTATTAAGTCAGAGAGTAAGGAATTAATTTTAGTACGCACAGAGTCACAGCAGGGTTTTTTGTTTTTATTTGTTGGTATCATTCTAACTATCCAGATTGATTCTCTTAACCTATAAGTCAATGATATAAATCTTCTAGGCCTTATTACTCTTTTCACCTTTTGTTTAATAAAACATTGAATTTGTCGAGCCATCAGCTTTTAAAAACCGTGTTCGCTGGACCATGAATGTCATCTTATTTTTTTTAGACGCAGACGTTTATTTTTAGACTTGCAGACAATAGTTCTTAGTCAGTGCTTTTTTTTTTGTGACGGTACGCACCGTTACGGCGTACCGGCACCTTTTTCCATCTGGGGAAAAAAATATTAGCCCTACTTTTCTTGTATTTTAACGTTTATTATTAATTTATTAGTAGTTAAAAGTTAGGCGATCACCCATTGAGAACCGGCACCATTAAAAAACAAACAAACACTGGTTCTAGTTCGTTACTTATTTAACATAATAACCAGAAGTGGGACACTATTATATCACAAATTTATATAGTCCAGTGCGTTGTGAAAGGACTTTGATGTGGGTAAGTCGTGGAGCATGAGTTACGCCCCTGCTGTCCTGTGCCTCTCCAGTGGTTGAATGGGTCAGCCTAGCGGGGGTAACGTGAGGTCAGGACTGCAGAACGACAGTTGAACAGCTAGGCCTGTTGATTTAGTGTGTGGGCAGTGAATAAAGTGCTGCTGGTTGATAAGTAAATAGAGCTTTATGAGTTTGTTTCTTATATTAGATTAGATATTTGGTGTTCGGTCATGTGATGTCGGTGGATAAAACAACAAAAAATATGTTCACGTGATATCCATGTTTGATTCCTAAGTAATATACAATAAATAGGGAAGCACGTGACGCAAGGGTGTTTGTTTACGATTGTTGAGTAAGGTCCATTAGAAAGTCATCAACAATTTCCCCCCTTTTTTTTTCTTTATGTAACTATGGCAACAAAAAAAACATCTTGGTAGAAATAGGGTAATCCTTATCGTAACTATCTAAACATCTTGGTAGATAGAGGGTAATCCTTATGGTAAATGTCTAAACAGCTTAGTCTTAGTAGAAAGAGGGTAATCCTTATGGTAACTGTCTAAACATCTTGGTAGAAATAGGATAATCCTTATGGAACTATGGTAACTGTCTAAACCTCTGGATAAAACGTTGGTAATCTTTAACAGAAATAACTTCTTGGAGAAATCTGGGTAATCTTTATGTAACTATGGTAACAAGCCAAAACATGTTGCTGAAAGATGGGTCATCTTCTGTTGATATATTTTAAACAGTAATCAGTTTTAATATCATTGAAAAGGATTAACTTGTTACACAAATCTAAAAGCTAAACTAATTTGTAATACGTTAGATCATTTATGTACAGTGTCTTCTTTTTACACCACTTATAGACATGCGTGACAGATTTTCCCCTAAAAGGTCATCAATTTATCACATTTATCCACTCTCTATTGAGACTTACATTCTCTCAGCCAGTGTTTCCTTATTTTTTTTTCTTAATGGAACATAATCAACTTTCTGGGTATTTAGCGGAACTCTTCAATTTTTAGGAAGATTAATTGACGTGGTTGCCTACTAGTTAATTATCTCTCCACCCTTCTATATGGCTCTGAGACATGGACACTATATAGAAAACAGCTAAGACTCCTTGAGCGCTTTCACCAAAGGTGCTTGCGCTCCATCATGGACATACGATGGCAAGACCGCACTACAAACAGCGATGTCCTTGCGAACGCCGGTATAGACAGTATAGAGGGACTTCTTATGATCCGACAGCTACGCTGGGCAGGGCACGTATCCCGTATGGGAGACGAACGTATGCCAAAGGCAGTCTTTTTTGGTGACTTAAAAGGTGGCCGACGTAACAGAGGCGCCCCACGGAAACGCTTCAAAGCCCAGCTTAGGCGTCAACTTTCCTTGGCTGACATAGAGGAGAGCACCTGGCTGCATGCGGCGTCGGAACGAGACAGCTGGAGGTCACTCACAAAGGCCGCGGGATACACATTTGAGACCAAAAGAAAATCTGCCGCCGAGGACAAACGCAGACGACGAAAAGAAAATCTAAACCGACCACCTGCGGACAATGGTTTTGCTTGCCCTGGATGTGGCAAAATATGTAGGTCACAGCTGGGACTGCACAGCCACGGGAAACACTGTATTCCTCACTAATCGTTCGTGGGCACCTATTACAGTTTGGAGCAACACTAGGGTTTAGGAAAACACTGCTCTAATTAACGTTCTATAAGAGATAATAGAAATAAACCGTATGAAGAAATACAGCATACATGTAAGACATGCTTTAGATTTGACATGTAGATCGACCAAAGCTCTTTTTTTTTGTGTGACTTTTGTTTTTCTTTTATTACCTGTTACCTATCCCTTAGTCTGGTGGACCGTTGGGGCACCAAGCAAGACTTGTGGACCATCTTTCTCCATTCCTCTCTATCCTTTGCCCTGATTAAAACCTCGTTCAATGGTAGGCCTGTCCATTCTTTGATGTTGTCTTCCCACCGCTTTCTCTGTCTGCCTCTTTTTCTTTTTCCTGGTACTGTTCCCTGGAGGAAGGTCTTTGTGAGTCCTGAAGATCTTGTTTTCTTTTATAATTGTTCTATTAATTAGTTTTTTTATGCTAGCTGAAAATTGTTAGCTACAGTGTGTATCCAGGACAGTGACTGGGTCGAGTAAACAATTACTTTAATCATATTCTTAATTAAAATAATAATAAGGCTTGTCTTACAGACCGAAGAGTAATGAGGAATGCAGTAGTTCCCGTGGTTACGCAGCCCCAGGTGTGGCCTACATATCAGGCATAACTCGCATAATTATTGTACCACCGGTGGTCGATTTAGATTTTCTTTTCGCCGTCTACGTCTGTCCTCGACAGCGGATTTTCATTAGATCTCAAATTTGTATCCCTCGCCTTATGTAAGTGACCTCCAGCTGTCTCGTTCTGAAACAGCATGCAACCAGGTGTCAGTTAAAGCGAATTGGCCTGGTCTTTAACTCTTTCTCTCCTAACTGACGATACCAACGTTGGTTCCACCAGAATGTTATAAATAATTATGGAGAGAAGGAGTTAAAGCGTTTCGTCGTCTGTCTTTCAGCTCACCAAAAAAAAAAAAAAAGATTACTTTTGGCATGCGCAGTGTGATTTCACCTTAAAAGGCTCGAGACATAGTGCATCTTGATTTATTTATAGAGTGTTTGAAAGTAAATCTAGATAAATTTTAATAATTAGCCATTCCGATGTATAGGGCTGATTTTTTGTTAAGTTCATCTGTTTCTGTGGCTTAAGATTAACAGGAAATCATGTTGCCAGCACAACGACCAACCGCTTTTACTTTTCCCCAACTAAATAAAGATGGGTAGAGTCAGATGCGACCTTAAGATCCCGACATTAAAACTTAGTCTTCACCAGGATTCGAACCCTGGACTCTCTGTTACGGAAGCCAAGCGCTTTACCGCTCAGTGCCTCCTGTGTCATTGATGTTGCAGCTGCACCTATACGCCGACTAACGGACGTGGGTGGGTGAGGGGGGTGGATTCCGACAGTTAAAACTTAACAGATTCAAAACAGATTCTCTTTTTTTAATGATTGGTACCTGCACTTGCTAACAACAATGAACACCCTCCTACCCCCTGCAATTTTTTTTATGTTTTGTGTTCCCTCTGTTTACAAAAGTTTGGCTTTGAATACTTTGTTAATGGAACGGAAGTTAATGTTTTCTTGTTGACTGACGTCATCGGTAGCGAGTCAAAGGCTTTTGTTCATCCGCATTATTACGGGATAATTAAACAAGTAATTGAGTTAATGGTGGGCAAAATATCGAGGATTCAATGGGCTATCAATGAATAAAGTTAAGAGTTCGGTTGTATCCATTTTAACTTTTATAACTGCTCTTTCATTCCTGGTGCTATTAGATCATGGAACCGGTTTCCCTGAATCTCAGCCATAAGAAATGACTTATCATAGTTAAAGTATCTAATTAAGATGCACAACTAATTAATAATTAACAAACGGGCGTATTTACATCTTTGTTTTTTTTTATAGATTAATAAGATAATAATCATATAAAAAGTCATATTCATAAGTGTTTAGTACGTCTCATAGAGCTACGTCTTCTTTTGTATTGTAAAGTATCATTAATGGATATATATATATATATATATATATATATATATATATATATATATACACAAATACATTTGCAATCATCCTAGAACCAGTAATGTGAACTCAGAGAATCGTTTGTATCTATGGCTTAAACAAATACAAATCCATTCTGCACGAAGTCGTATTGTTAAGCGAGTCAGGTGTGGGTGAATTCAACACAACAAGAGACGATCCATCAACTGTCAAAGCGTTGTACAAATATCCTCACGATCTTTGAAGAACTTTGAAGTGGTGGCTCAGTACGCTGCAAACACAGAGAAAGTATCGATACCAGAACATGTTGACTGGATAACATGCGCTAAGTGCTCCTTTACACGATCAGGCGTTACGGGAATCTATATTGTTTGATGAACAATTGAACTGGTGGTGGGATGATGTCCAGGAACTCTCCCCCGTCAGTGTCAATATCATCGGTTGTCAGTGTCCTCATGATAAATAGGGGGGGGGGGGTTTACGAGTGGGGCGCCTACCCCAGACCAAACGCGATAGCAGAAATCAAGTTTGCTGATGTTTTGTTAAAAATGTTTCTGAATCATGAGTTGCGTTGATTAAAGGCCAGTAAATCTTCTAAGAGGACTGGGAAAAAATCTTAAAAGCAAAATCTGACAGAACAATAACAATTCAATAACAATGTAATGTAGAGAAACAGCTAATAGTGCAGTACCTATGTAACGTGCTGTAGTTTGTAACAATAATAACACCTACAGCAGTAGAGGTGGACAGTCCGTTAACGTGATGTGGTACTGTATAAATAGTCTACCCTAATGGCTCACGGGTCCGTGTGTGACACTCGTCCCGGGCTCTGCGTAGGCTCTATAGCTAAGCAGCCTCTGTTCTAAGACTAATAGTTTCCTGACATATTGCTCGCCTGCATTCGTGCCAGTTCAACGAGGGTGCAGAGAGGGTTACAAATTATTTATTCGATTTAATGAACAAAAACAAAAGCAACAACAATGAGTTGAATAAGAACCAAACAATAACAGGACTAAACTAAAGTTATGGAATTAGTTTGTGTGTACTCAACGCGTATCTTAAAATTCAGACTTTAATATTCAGCTAGTCTAAGGTTATTATTACACTGTGATACATGTTAAAACCAGTCGCGTCAGTGACTGTAAATACGAGAAATCTATTTCAGTTCAAAACACGTGCCTGTTTTCTGTCGGTCAAGAGAAACTTATTGCCCGATTTTGTACGAATTTGTCCTACACACTGCCATTGATTATGTTCAATTGAGCAATTAACGACACTGTCAGAATCGAAAGCTTAAAGCTGGTCATTTTTTGTAGGCAAGCCTGTAACAACATTAATAGACTATTCATACATCCATTTTATTGGAATGTTGTTTTTTTTACATTACTTGAAATTGTTTTTTTTTTTTTTTTTTTGCAGAATTGTTTTACTTTTTTTTTTCCTCGTATCAAGCTGATAACTTCAAATATTCACCAATTAATTAAGTATTTAGTGGTCATTTATTTTGTATGTATAAAAAAGGAAATAAATTTTGCAGTATCGAGAGATATAGCAGTAAATGTGCCGTTCTTTCTCTTATGTAAGCTTTGTTGCTTGTTTGTTTTTTGAAGTACGGTATTTAATATTTGGCTTGTTAAAGATAATATGCTTGTTGGATTAAACAAAAACCCGGAACCCTTTGTGAACTAATACATCTCTGTCAACATGCTGGTTGTGTAGTTTCATTCATCATAAGCATGACCAGGCGTGTTGAAAGTAATCACACACTTTTCGCTTTTGCATATTTTATATTTTAAGTGTGTTCTACTGGCGTGTTCACGCCTGTGCTGTCCTCCTAAGTGGGTTTTTTTTTTTATGTAGAAAAAAAAGGGGGGATGGTGTTTACGGTCATTGTGTGTATGTTTGGCGTGTTGGGGAAAAAAAAAAGGGGGGGGGAGAACCCGATGTTGGTGACAGACATTGATTAGAAGTACCTAGTTGACGATTCATTAAAATCTGCTGCGTGCACGTGTGCTGGTGTCTGCCTGCATGTGTGTACGTAATGCAGCTCTATGTGTGTATGTGCATGGAGGCGTGTGCATGCATGTGCGCTTGTATGTATGTTTGTGACACTGTTGGAAAGGGTGTTTGTCCTTGTAAGAGAAATCTTCTCAGTAGGACTATAACTAAGCTCATTCTAAGGCTAGCACATAAAAACATAGCGTTAGTTAAATAACGGCAATCCATGATCCCCCATGGATCACCCCGGTACGGTTGCACGAGGTTATCCTTAACTCGGATGCTCCCAAGAGAGAATTCTTGTTAGTGCGTCATTTGTAATCAGAAACCACATTAAACACCCGACTACCATGCTGAAACAAGAGAGGGGGGGGTGCAATATTCCCTGATAACTCGGTAAAACAGTTTTTACATATAACCTTTGATTTAATGTCACAAGCTCAATCAATATAGTAGGCATTCTTTATACTACTTCAATAAGTTAGTATTTGTTTTGGAGTCTCACGTGAGCTCAAGATTTACAACTCTATCTTTGATTTTATGTTTCTAATATAGATTTTCAACGCTTACACACTCACATCTATTTGATCGAGCACCTGCACGGCGCACAGTGCACACAAAACACTCCTCTTTAAAATCTTAAAACTTAAATAGCCCCCCCACACACACACACACTTAATGTCTTCTTCCACTTGTCACTCACTGTAAGTCTCGTATTGCCTCCCCTGATCCTTCCACCTTGTCTACATTTATAGACCTCAATCATTTGTGCAATCGATAGTCTTAGCAGTTAAACTTCACAATGATTTCGTTCACACTTTCGTCTCGCGACGTCAACAAACTCCAGCACAAAGTAGACCATAAAATTTATGTACTCACATCATTTGGCTTGATTACTTTTTTTTTTAAGAGGGAAAAAAAAAGGGAAGAACGAAACCGGGGAAAAAAATGGACTAAAGAAGTTTTTGTAGTTTGTTTTTTTTTTTAGCCTAATTAGTGTTTTGAAGTCTCTTAAAATACAATGCTAAATGTGCGATGGATTTCATTAATTCTTGTATGCGTACACATTGCTATAATCATAGTGACATAGTGATGCCCAAAATATGGCCCGGTTCGGTTTGGTACGGGTGAAGACTATTCGAATCAAAGTTCGGGTTCGGTCGTAAGTGAGGTTCTAGTTCTCTTCGTTTTCCATCTCTTGTATTAATATTCGGCATCGGTTGGGCGTTGATGAGTTAAGAGTAAATTATACAAATGTTAAAATCTAATACCTATAAACTTTAATTCTTAATATATAAAAATAAGGCATTTTTTCTAGTCCAAAGATGTATAAAGAGTACTGTATTTTACGCAGAAAACATACTGTGCGATATATATAGGCCATATATATATATATATATATATATATATATATATATATATATATATATCAATCGACTTTTGTAAGCGAATGGCTAATTGCATCACAAACAGAACAACTTGTTAGATAACGGTAATGTTAGCCCTCTCTCTCTCTCTCTCTCTCTCTCTCCATTGCCTTTCCTTTTTAGATTTGTTCATGTTAGGCTACATAATGTCAAGAAAAACTAGATCATATATCTGATCATTAGATTGTGCAGATGTACACCATTGGCAAATTTAAACTGTTCCATCTAAGATTGTCCACTTGGCTTGTTTTCACCTTCTCCTAGCGATTATTACGTGGAAAGCTCACAAGATATACAGCAGCCAAACTTACACAAAAGTTCACGATCAGAAGACACAAAGTAGTTGTTTCAGCTAAACGTTTTCAAGCTACAAAATTTCAATCACATTTCTAGTCTTTGTTGTTTTTGTTTTTTTAGATCAAAACGTGACGGACGGGCAGACAGACACACAAAACGCATAGCTCTCCTTTCGGGAGCCACTACAAAATGTGATCATTTTCTTTGTTGGAGTTTCTGGCTTAGAAACGAAGTGAATGATAACAACAAATACAACACTTTTAACTAATACGAAGCAATCTAGCCCAACTTACTCATGGCCTCTTTTCAAAGTTCGGACTCCTCAGCTACTGTCTTGTACATGAAATAATACTTTCTATAAATATAAGTTTCACAGCCTAGAAAATGCATACCTTCTCGAATGCAATTAAATTAGCATTGATTACGTCATTTGACGAAGGCGTGGTGGCTGAAAGGCAAAGCGCTTGGCTTCCCGGGTTCGAATCCTGGAGAAGAAGGAGATTTTAATTTCGGGATCTTTGGGAGCATCTGAGTCCACCCAGGTCTAACGCGTACCTGACATAAGTTGGTGAAACGTAAAGGCGGATGGTCGTTGTGCTGGCCACTTGACACCTCTGTTAACCGTGGGCCACATCATCTGCCCTGTATATGGTATGGCATGGTCTGAAAGGGTAACTTTTACGTCATTGGAGAGTTCGATTTTATTTCTTTTAGATTTTATTTATTCATATGAAACAAAGAGATTAATATTGTCACCACGGAATAAATAAATCTGTCAAAGGATTTGCAAAATGATGACATCAGTCGCAAACTGGAATTATCGTGTCTGTAATCAGAATGCAGACAGCAGCAGTTTAAAGTTGATCACGTATTTGGCATACAAATGTCATTACTGAACTACGGATGGTTCAAATTTCAAATGAAAATCCTAGTCTGTTGTTTTGAAAGTATCTAGGCTACATATTAAAAGTAAAGAGAGACAGAGAGGAGGGATTGGGGGGGGGGGGTACTTTTGTTTCTGATTGTAGATCTTTATAAACAGTTTTGATTGAAACAATGACTTCAATAGGTTTGCACTTTTATAAGAAACTACATGCATTTTTCTTTTATCTTTTTTTTTCTCTCATCCCCACCCCCTTACCTACTTGTCCCACGAACTAAACAATCAATAGATCTAGTACTTTGATCAGAACGTGGACAGAAAAGGAGTCGATCGTTAATCAGGAAAACCCGAATCATAATTACACGAATCAGAGCGATTCGATTCAAAACCATGCAAATCAGGGGATGGACTCAAAATGTCGAGAGAGAGAGAAAGATTGTTTTTCAAGTTGCAAGTATACAGAGCTAACTTCAAAGGAGAATGCATGTTGTTTTGTCTTTTTCTTTGTTTTCATTGCCTTTATTTTTGAAAGCTTTAACCGGATGGATATTTCTAGTGGAGAAGTTACAAGGTCAAGGATAGTGTAGGTGACAAATTTCAATATCAAATGTTTAAAGTGCAAATTTTGTATTCAAAATGAAAAGATAAGACTAGCGTACAGCTAAATAGGCAAAGAATGGTTCCCAATATTGTTTCAATGGCCTGTAAGGCTGATCAGCTGATGCATGTTTTAAGGATATCGGTACCCTATTAACACCTAGCAGCACAGATAAGAGTGAATGATTAATTATAGATGAAGCAAAATCGATGGTCATGAACTATCCATTGATACCTTGATTACCTTCAAACTCAAACCTAAACCTAAGACCTAAATTGCATTCCATTATGAGCAACATATTGTTGAATTGGGAGGGGGGGATAAGGAAGGATAACTTATTAGTAATCTTTGAGTTCTCTCGAATAAACTTTTCAAAATATTTTTTTGTTTCACTTAAATGTTTGATGAAGTCTAACAGAATAATTTATTTCAAAAATTAAAAAAAAATATCAGAAAACTGATCCTCAGTTAGGAAAAAGCTAGTATAAAAACTTGTATTAATATAATCAAAGCTGTTGAGAGCATATATAAATGTTTATCATAAGCAGATATTACTTCATAAAATTTATATATCAATACCATATCTTCAATTCAGGGGTGCGGGGGGTGTGCACGTTTGACCTTCGTCCTTCCTGCTTTTCCACATATGCTGCATGGCCATGGCACCAAGGCGTGACTTTAGGGTGTAATGGCTGGTCCGACTGAAGCCTTCTTGGTGTAATTACTTGCTTCTGTCTAGACAAGGAGCGCCTCTTGTTGCCTAATTGTCACGTAGGGTATGTAACTTCTGTTGTCTCTATCGTTAGGGGCTTATCTTTGGGATTTTTATTGAAGAAAACTTTAGTGTTGTTTTTTTTTAAATCGTCGTGCTTTCATGTAATACAAAATATGGAGGGGGGGAGGGGATAGACGTACGTAGCCCAGGTCCCATAATAATAATAAAGTGCGGGAAGAAAGGGGAAACTTAGGAATATAATGGAAATAGGGGGGAGGCTTGGTGGCTGAGTGGTACAGCGCTTGGCTTCCGATCCATGTGGTCTCGGGTTCGAATCTAGGCGGAGTTGGTGAAAGTAAAGGTCGTTGTGCTGGCTACATAACACTCTCCTTAACC
>JADKLZ010005243.1:27993860-28013586 GCA_021533235.1 Biomphalaria straminea
TGTTAGGTCAGCTGACAGTGGGGTATCACATTGGTAGTAGTCAAAGCTATCCACTGATTGTTACGAAGATATGGTTAAATGTGCGACTGGTCTAACGGACGTTGATGGCGGCTCTCTAACGACGCATCTCATAAATTGTGTCACACTTCTTGATTGTCAGCAGATCTACACGAACCAACAGTTGGGAACTCGTTCCCATTGAGATGTAGACTACCTGTTCAAAACTTAATTTAAGATTAATTTGCGTTTTTAACCTCTGTCTAATGTCTGTTATGTTCTCATAACGACTTGAGTTAGAGTACATTTGTTAGTACCACAGCTGAACAAGGCAATCATTGTCTTAATTAAGAAACTATGCACGTAGAAGAATGCAAGGAACTCACAAATCTGTTGGTTGTTAGATGAAGTTTTTTTTCTTTCATTGTCCTTTTGTAATTGTAATAATTATGTGGGACATTTTTGGAATTATAAGTATCGCTGTGAGACCTAAGTCATTTTTTTATATTTTTATTATTATAATTTTTGGTTTGTCATTCCTTATCCCCTAATTAACAAATGCATATTTAACAATAACAACAATTGATACACCGCTGTTAAAAACTGACAAAAACAAAAATTTTGTCCGCCTTTGTTTCGCATGCATCTTTTCCTAGAAAGAAAAACAAAAGTAATGTCTACTTGTTATTTTCCTGTCCAGGTGCAAGCTCGGGTATTGGTGCAGCCACTGCTACTCTTTTTGCTCAACTGGGGGCCAGGTTGGCTCTGACAGGAAGAAATGAAGTCAATTTGAACAAAGTTGGTGAGAAATGTGAAAAAGCAAGTGGGAAAAAAGTAAGTCATGTTTAATTTGAACAGCCTGTTTGTAGACAGCGTATCTGGCATTTGGATCACAGCATTAAAAAAACATTTGTAGGGTGATAATTCAAATCAAAGTCTCTACTCTAAGTGTTCTTTACAGTTGGGGGCTAGATTACGTGAGAAGCAGCACAAGTCACAATTATGTAGAAAATGTTGATTTCATGTTCTTATTGATAGATCTAATAATGCTCTGTATTTAGATCTAGATATTTTCAAGCTGTTTTAGTTTTACATGAGGGAAATAGGAAAAATAACTGGACATTGCACACAGTAAAACATGTTTGACATAGTCACAGAATGATAGATGATACTATATAGTTGATAATGATACTATTGATAATGATAGAACACAAACTTGAAGTTTATTTCAAATAAAAGATTAACAAAGCTTAGCTAAGATTAACAGTACAATTCAAGCCATTGCCACATTCATTTCTATATTTTGCACAGTTTAGGCCAAACATTCCGATGCTGAGAAAATAACTAGATCTTGAAATATGTGGAGCACATCCAGTGATCCACTACACTCAACCCACATCCATGTTTTTTTTTAGAGGCATGTGGCGGAGTGTTAAAGCACTTGGCTTCCAAACTGGGTGTCCTGGTTTAAATAAGTTTAAATCTTTTTGAAGAGTGGGACTTTTACTTTCAGGATCTTCTTCACCCAGCTCTAGTGGCTACCTGACATTAGTTGGGGGAAAATAAAGGTGGTTGGTCATTGTGCTGGTCACATGACATTCTCGTTAACCATGATCCACAAAAACAGATGACCTTTACATCACTTCCCCATAGGTCACAAGGTCTGAAAGGGGAACTTTACTTACTGTTTGGTTTCTAATTAGGGCTTTTGATTGGGGAGATTGGAGATTTTCCCAATCTATAGGCCTACTCAATAAAAGGGAATTTGAAAATGAAATCAGATTTTTTTTTTACTAATGTTAAAAAAGCTCTTAATTGCATTTGAAATCTAAAGAAACTTTTTTTTTGTGCAAAGTCTATGATTTTTTAGCAGCCTCCTAAAGGGGAAAAGATGCTATTAGTTTTGTATGGAATGTCTATCTGTCCGTCCATCCCATTTAGATCTTGTAAACTAGAAAAGATAATGAAAATCCGACATCATAATATTTTAGTCCATTCAAAGTTCTGATGCAATGGCTACTTTTTCTTTTTCTGAATGCGAAAAATCTAATTTTTTAAATCATTTTTAAATGCAAGCAGTTTTTTCATAAAAATATACCACTTTTACAGTTATTCACTATTAGTAGTAACAATCACGGAAGGCTATTTAGTAGGGATAATGACTATTTGCCATATTTGTAACACATGCATATGGTTTTAGTTTTTTTGTTGAAAAATATTTTTTTTTACATTTGTATTGCTAAGTTGAGTAAGTTCTGTTACACTAAGTACAACATTTACAAAAAAAAAAGTGTTTTCTTTTTTTTATAGAGAAAAAATATTTATTTTTTTTACGGAAATGTTGTTTTTTTTTAGGATTTAAGTAAGAGATAGACTCTTTACAAAACTATTAAATCAATCAGATATTCATTGTAAGATATCACTTAGGTCAGGTTCACATCTAATTTGACTTTCACATATCATTTGGTCTGCTAGGATACTTCACAAGATCTGTCAACCTTCTTTCTCCATTTTTCTCTGTCATTTGTCTTTAATAGAATTTCATTCTTATGTTCTTTCTGAAAATATTGAAACCTGCCTTTTTACCTGCCTGGGTGGACCACTTCGGGGGCTGATTTCGAGTTTGTGTTTCACACAAACTGTCTTTGTAACCTTGTTATCAACTAATTCATTATTAAGACATCAAATTTTTTATTTTCCTAACAGCCATTACTTCTTGTTGGTGACTTGACAGTAGATGCGGATACAAAAAGAATATTTCAGGGTGCTGTGGATGGCTATCAAGGCCAGCTAGACATATTGGTAAGCTGCTTGTTTGAATTATATGATGACCCATGAAATGGTTTAGGGTTGTTGGTGTTTTTTTGAAGAGATTCATCTTTAAAAGAACAAAACTATTAAAATAAATTACACATTAAGAGTTCTGCTTTTTTTTTTTAAAGAATTATAGCAGCATTTCTCAAACTGTGGTCTTAGGGGCAATGACATCCTTTCAATATAAGGAAGGGAGAAGCAAATTTCTTTTACAAGGTTGTATTTTATAGTAGTTATCTATGTTTGGATACCCAAGTAAATTTATATTTTTTAGCTACTTAGGACCTTTTAAAATCTATGCCATTATCGTGAGAGACATCTGCAACAATACTGACTCAAAACATTTTGAAGAAATGTCAAAATGTCTCCACTAACATTGTTTTCTTGACTTTCTTGTGACAGAAATTATTCAGACTGTTGTACATTGTTATGTTGATGACTATTCTTTGTTCTGAAAATCTTAACACAGGAAAACGCTTTGCTGCGGGGGGGGGGGGGGGGAGCATGTAGAGAAAAAATATAATCAATGATATTTGTAATATCTTACAAGAAATGAAACAAATATTGTTAGATTTTGAAAGTATTTGAGGGCGCGGTGGCTGAGCGGTAAAGCGCTTGACTTCCGTACTGGAGGTCCTGGGTTCGAATCCTGGTGAAGACTCGGATTTTTATTTCGGGATTTTCGGGTGCCCTTGAGTCCACCCAGCTCTAATGGGTACCTAACATTAGTTGGGGAAAAGTAAAGGCGGTTGGTCGTTGTGCTGGCCACATGACACCCTCGTTAACCGTAGGCCACAGAATCAGATGACCTTTACATCATCTGCCCTATAGACCACAAGGTCTGAAAGGGGAACTTTTTTTTTTTGAAAGTATTATTAACATCATATTTTTTTTTCAGGTCAACAATGCTGGTATTATTGCTCTGGGTGGAATACAGAAGGCAACATTAGAACAATATGACAAAATAATGAATACAAATGTCAGGTAAAGTCAAACTTGTCGGTTCTTAAACATAGATCTAAATGTCAATTTCTAAAAAAATATTCTTTTCCACTTCAGTTGCTATGTGAGCTATAAATAGATCATTGTTTTGACATGCTGGAGAGTAGATATATGTTATGAATATATCAAAAGTTTTAAAAAGATAAAATATAGATTTATCATTTATAACACTTTTCAATGAGCTTAAACATAGGTATACAAAGGTTATACCGGTATATCTAACATTTCTAATATTTCATTTTTTATTTCAATATGGTGGCTAGTAATCAACCAGTAATAAAATTTGAGTAAATATATTCAATTAATTTACAAGAAATCTGTGTAGAATTTACATGTTTACAGCTCTGAATATGTTTCTAATGTTTGAGAAATGAATGCATTTTGTATAACAAAAGACTTGAGGTAACGTTAAAAAAATACACTGCATATTGAAGCATTATTTGTAGCTGATGAAGACTTTGTGTCCCAAATGTTCTTTGTTTTATAATTGAAGTCCTTAAACATGCACTGTTGTCTTTTTATTTTTCCTGGTTTGATGTTTGATAAAATCGTTTTTTTCTTTGGTTCTTCAGAACTATGTTTCACATGACACAGCTGGCTGTTCCGTATCTCATCAAAACTCGAGGAAACGTTGTGAATGTCTCAAGTATAAATGGACTACGTGCCGTAAGAAAAATATTAACTCTTACTCAATGTTTTTAAGTTAAAGTGTCACAAGGTCTACATTGCTAATGACATGTTTGAAAAATTTAATTCTATTTCTTATATGAAATCATACAATAATTTTGGTGAATGATAATTTGAATTTCTCCCCTAATGTTTCAGTTTGCTGGTGTTCTTACATACAGTTTGTCCAAACATGCAATAGATGCCTTTACACAGTGTGTTGCTTTGGGTAAGTGTCAAAATCTCTATCCACAGAGGCATTCATGAAACATCATGAGTCAACCAACATGCTTGACCATTATGTATGGTAGCCTTATTTGGAAATAAAACTAATACAACAAATAAAATAACTAAAAGCAGTCTGAAGAAGAGTAACTTGAATAAGAAATGAACACAATGACAGCAAAAGCCCCCTACTGCCCTTCTTTGATACACCAACTACATCCAACCTTTCACAAAATAATTGTTCATTCAACAAAATTAAAATGTTTAGTCAAATACTGTGCATGCTGTTCACAGTCATACTCTAGGACTATATAAACAAAGGTACGCAACTCTTTCATACCTAAATAACAACACTACAACAATACATTTAGTTTTACCATACCAGCTACTGACAGTAAGCAATTAAATGCTTTATCTTCTTTTCTCATAAGTTGTCTGAATCAATAACAAATGACGCATGCAAATCTATAAAGAAAGATATTTTGGGTTTTGTTGTGAGAGAGTGAGAAAAGTATAGTAGTTTATTGGCAGACAATTGTATAATATATGTTGTGTTACGCCTCCTTCAGTTGCAAAGCGACTATAAAAATGACTAACGAAAATGAGATGGATGCCCAGGCATC
The DNA here is from genome assembly GCA_021533235.1 of Biomphalaria straminea. NCBI lineage: Eukaryota > Metazoa > Mollusca > Gastropoda > Planorbidae > Biomphalaria > Biomphalaria straminea. The sequence continues at coordinate 27,999,188 of JADKLZ010005243.1, forward strand.
AGCTGTCTTAGGATGAATGTTGCCCACACATCATTCCCCCCCCCCTCCATACAGCTGATGTAGCTAAAGGAATGGCAAATGCTGATACAGTGGGGGGGGGGGGGGTCAGCTGCTAGCATGTAGCTTTGAATGCTGCTAATTGCTTAAAGGTCGTCAGCTCCTAATTTTTCCTTAGGGCTGACTCCCGAAGCTTTTCCCATGATTGGGTATAGCTGCAAGGCAGCAGAGGTTTCAATTCATAGTTTTCCTTCTCCTAGGTGGGTATAGCCAGCAATGGCTAACTAGTCCCTCCTGCCCAAGCTAGTAACACAGACTAAAAACTAAAAATACCTAGGTATTATAATAAATGAAAAATTATCATGAAATCCCCATATCATTGAAACTATTAAAAGATCAAACAAAGCATTAGGGATAATTAAAAGAAATTTCTACAAATCAAATAATAACATAAAACTAAAATGTTATTTAACTTTGGATATGTCAATAATAGAATATGCATCTTCTGTTTGGGACCCTCTCCTCAAGAAAGCATTAAGAAACTTGAATAGACACAAAATAGAGCAGTGAGATTCATAACAAATGAATATTCACATTTTATTAAGAGTAACACCTTTAGTAAAATCACTAAACCCTTCAGGATAGAAGACTTAAAAGTAAAGCAACAATTATAAAACATTGAACCTTGAACATTAATCTTCAATTACAAAAACAAAACCTAATAAAATACTCAGAAAGACACACAATAAAGGCACATTCCCTCCACAGACCCTCCACTGTATCAGCATTTGCCATTCTTTTAGATACATCAGCTGTATGGAGGGGGAGTGGGGGAAATGATGTGTGGGCAACATTCATCCTAAGACAGCTGATGCCTGGGCATTCATCTCATTTTGCTAGGAGAAATTTTTACAAATGCTCTTTCTTCCCTAGTGATATTAGAGCATGGAATGGGTTGCTTGAGTTAGCCAGGAAAATGAATGACTCTGCAGAGTTTAAGTCATTGATTAACATACATGACTAGATTGACCTAGGGACACACATAGGATGTAATCATCTTCTTTTTTGAAGCAATGTCTGTATTTTATGAGATAAGAAATAAATCATCCTGTATCTTTCCCTAACAATTATTGTGAAGAAAAAAGTTTAAATTATATTTTGTAAGCAAAAGGACATTCATTTCTTATATAATTTTTTTTTCTCTCCATACACTAAAAGTCTGATATTGAAAACTTATAAGTTGTGTATTGATAATTCTTTTGATAGTTTGAACTGTTTTGAAACTTTAAAAAAAACAAAAAACTTGTTTATTTACAGATTTAGCTGACAAGAAAGTCAGAGTCAACTGTGTGAAGTAAGTCTAGGATTTTACATCTAGTTTATGGTTGCAGCTAACAATAAACCTAACTTAAAATTAAAGTAAAAAAACAAACAAACAAAACTTCTTTAAGCCTTTTCTCTCAAGCCTTATTTTTTAGATAATCTTCGGACTCGACGATAAGTCTTATTATTGTTATTATTTTTTTTAGATTAATAAACAAGATGTTCTAGTAAAAAGGCTAATGCATTCTTTTTTTTGTCATTTTACTCTATAGCCCTGGTGTAACTCACACTGAACTACATAAACGAGCTGGTCTGAATGAAAAGGAATATGAAGCAGTAAGGAAATTTCAATGCTATATGCTATAAAGATAACTGATTTTGATAATATTGGTTCTACATTTCATAGTCTTTGCCAATGTTAAAGAAACTTAACCAAAGAAAGTTATTTATGGGGGGGAAAAGGGCTCTTTATGAATAGTATTACTCTTGAATTCTAAAAATTATATAAACAATTTTCTTTATTTTTATTTAATACATTCCTCTTTATATTATTATAATCAATCCAAAAAAATAATTTGGCAGTGGATTTCTTTTTCATTAGTTCAATTCGCAATTAAAAATACAAATCATTCTTTTAACTCACAATCTAATAGATAAAATGTATATGTCTCTAATTATTTTAGACTTAGCTTGTTAATGTTATATCCCACTTTGTAATATTATCTTACTTTTTCTGTAATTCAGTATCTTAAGAGAGCAAGATTTACACACGCTTTAGGAAGATACGCTGAGCCTGAGGAAGTAGCAGATTGTATAGCCTTTCTAGCATCAGACCAGGCCTCGTTCATCACAGGCGCAAGCATACCAGTGGATGGGGGTCGGCACGCTTTGTGTCCCAGCAGCTTATCTCGAGAAGAAGGGGGTGTCTCTGCCATGGCTCAAAATACAGACGTTTAACAAGAATGAGACTGAGATTAAAAAATGGAAGCTCGTTCTGTTGGTTGATTAAATGGAAGCTTGTTCTGCTGGTTGATTATGTTTTTATTCTTGAATTTATTACTGGGGTTGTTTTTTTATTATGAAACTATCAAAAACATCCGTTCTTGTTAAAGCTAATAATTAAAAAAAAAAAAATTTTTTTTTGAAAGATTCAAATGTAATTAAAATGCTGCTTCAAAAATTTCTTTCAGTCTTAGGAAAGTTTAGCTTTTATTAAATGTGTATTCAAAACTTACACTAACTTTAAGAATGTTTGATCCACTTTTATTTAGGGAACAGAAATACTTTGTGAGCACTTGAGGGAATGATATTGTTATCCGTGTATTGAGTTAGCCTTTTTTGAAGCTTTGGGTTTCTCTTTCTAACCTGTACATGTTATTTCTTTTCAGATTTTTTTTTCTCCTGTTTCCTTTCCTTTGCTCCATTTGGTTTTGTATCAGACCTGTTTATTTATTGAGATGCATCGTCATTGGTTCTTGACATGTGTTCTAGATTGTCTCGAACATTTAGCAGCACACATGTTTTGAACAGTCTCCAGCCTGGCATTCACAAGAAGTTTCCATTTGGCACTAAGCATTCCTTTTTTTAAAAAAAATGAAACCATTCTCCATCGAACAAGTGAATGTATCACATATTAGGAAGGCAGATCAATTGAAAGAAAATAGGGGCTTTATGAATATTTTACTATGCATAGCAAATATTGGCTGTTTTAACTATGCCATTACATTTTTTTTAGTTAGATACAATTAGAAATCTAAAGCTGGCAAACATTTTTTTTTGTATAAATGAACAAAGTAAAAAAAATGTGCTAACTTATTACAAAGATTCATTTAAAAAACAATCTTATGCCATATTTTGAAGTCTCATATTGAAGTGCATATTAAAATAAACACCAATGATTATCAACATTGTTAAATCTAACCATCATGCAAGCATGGTGTGCAATTGGACATTTAATTCTGTTATATTGATCATTCCATTTGAATGTATAAATATAAAGATACAAAACAACAAAAACAACACTGTGTCTGACGTGAGTATGATGACCTGCTTTGAAACTCAGATAAGTTGTTTTTTTTCCCTAAAGATTGAGTTTTATGGTGTGTTTTCTTTTCTTATTATGGAATACAATTTAATGTCAATTTTGTATTAAATGCATTGCAATTGTGGGTCCTATGTTTTGTTTCATTTGATATTTTGTGGCAATATTTGTTTCTGTGAAACAAATGTAGAATTATTGACAGATATGTTTTTATGCATATCATATTGTAGATTTTCAATGTTATAGCATGTTTGGTTCACCTCCACTGACTTATTGTAAGCATTGGACCTTCTGTTTTCCAGTTGGTTTCATTAAGATGTGAGCAAAGTCCAACTATTCCATCCTACTCTTGTTTCATGCACATAAAAAGCACAATAGATCTGATTGTTATATTACATCATTACCAAATTGTATCTGTTGCATCTAAAAACTTGTTCTTCTTGGTAAAATATCTACATTTGAAATTTACACACAAATAAAAACAAAAGTTTAACACCAAATATTTTATTTTGTGCTTTTTAAAAATATTAGTTTATTTTTTCACTAATTTTAATTTTAAGCAGTATGTATACCTAGATAGTTTTGACCATGTAACAAATAAAACCCTGTGATTATTTATCAATTCCTTAGATTTCTGCCAATAAAAAACAACAACTTTTTCTTTTGGTTTCAGCAAATATTGAAATTAAATTGCTTCTATCACATATTCAACAAAATGGACTACGGAAGTATGATAACAAATAATGCAAACTATTGGATTCACTAAACTTGCCTTCATTTTATAATGTATTAGTTCAACTTGTATGTATGCCAAAGAAACTACTGGGAAATTATTTCCTGGGTATATATAAAATACTGAATTAAAAAAAAATAACCTGAACTTTTCTTTTTTGTTATTTTTCTGTTATGTAAATGTAATAATGTTGACAACTATAACTTGTATTATATGCTTGACAATTACTGATGATGTCAGGTCAAGAAAATAGCTTTTCTGAGTTCAAATAGCAATGAAAATTGGGTAGATCTTTTGTTAGAGAGATGTCTTACACAGGCTAGACTTAGCTGCTGAGTTGAAATACTAAACACTGACATTCAAACTGTTTCATTTTTACAAATCTATTTTAGTGTGGTGATTTAGTGACTAAAATCTCCAAAAACAAAATCATTTATTCTGTTAAAATGAGTCTTAAAATGATGATTTAATTAATAATGTATTTTTTTAAAATCAGTATTTAAATGTGAAATAATTTCAATTGTGAAATGTGTCATTGTTCCTTAGAGAAAAAGCACAAAAAAACAATTGCAATAATTTTTTTTTTAATTCTGCTGTCCAATATGAAATAAATAGTTCAAAGACATGAAATTCACTTATTATTTTGACGCAAAGATAACTTTAAAATAGGCTAAATAAAAAAAAATAGATAGAAGGGATCATAGGAATTGCTATGTAAACAATCAGCAAACATATCTAGCAAAAATGAATGCTTTCTACTTATCGCTTCAGGTTTGGGCTACGGTTAATAAAAAAGTGTCTTAACCATAAGACGGTGTACATGATTTGAGTGAACACTAGTTGGGGTAATTTTTGCTGCTGAGATGTAAGCTCTTTTGCAGCCTACGCTTAGGAAAAATAATGTGCTGGGTTTTTTTTTTAGCTGTTCAACACTCATGTATGCAAACGCAACATGAAGCTCTTCAAAATTGCCACTAACAGTTGGGGAAAAGCGGCACTGGATAGATCCACATGGAGAACGAGAATAAAGAAAGGGTCCTGGACTGCAGACGACAGTAGGGTCAAGGACATGCCCTTTTTAGTCATATGAGAAGCTGCGAAGGGAAAGATCATCTCTTGAGACGTATAATGCTACCCTGCCTCATTGTGGCGTTCGGGTGGAAATGGTCGTAAAAGGAAACGATTAGGCCAAATGATTAGCGGAACAAAATTCGCGGGAGTGCCCAAGGGGTGCGAGAGTATTCCCATTGCACTGTGCGGAGTTGTAAAAGAGCTCCCACAACTTTGTCAACAATCCAGGCGCCGCTCCGATGGGGGTCCGTTTCATTAATGGTGTATCCCACACGGTTAGCCTGGTATATAATAGGAAAATGGCAGTGGTTCCCGGTGTACACGGCCTCCGACCGCGACTCTAGTCCGCGAGTCCGGAGTGACTGTGTCACTGGAAATGACACAGTGTTGATATAGACACTTTTAAGACCCTCTGTTCAATCAGGCGGGTGAGATGGGGCTCTTACTGGCCTAGAGTTTCAAAAGCCTATGGATTAACTCTACCTGACAGTTTCAAATTGGTAGCAGGTAAGTGGGGTCTGCAAGATGTATTAAAATTGGGCATTCAAAGAGGATTGGACCCATTTAAAGTAGTGCTCACCTTAGCCTCTGGAAAATATCCTTAAGAATCAGAAAGGGTTGCACACGTAGGCCTACAACTATTAAATAACACGGGTCGCTTTCTATATACAGGCCTACAATGTGCTTTCTCAAGCCAATACACTAACCACTTTGCTTATGAAGTGCTTAGCCTATATGAAAACAGATCGTGTTATAGCTATCTATTGTTAGTTACAAACTTTTAAGCGAGAAATTTTCTACACAAAGTATAAAGGGGACTAATTCAACTTGCATCACCACATCTTGTCAATATCTTTCCTTTGTTCAATATCAGTCAACATAACTATATTAGGCTACCAACAATTCATGAACAGATTGGTTTTATTGATACATCTTTTGTCAGGTAAAAGAAACGATTGTACCAAATTTCAATTTCATTCGAGACTGAATGTGGGTGAAAATACACCATTTTGGAAGTTCGAGAACAACAGATTCGTCGAGGAGTTTAAGCATCTAGGCTTACAAACTCACCTAATTTTCGACAGGCTTCCTAAAAGAATGTGATATTGATATAAGCAATTTTTATTTGTCTGACCAAAACAGCAAGTTAACATTATTTGCTGGACAGAAACACGACACTTTTTTTTTCTGACAATTTATTTTTTTATTTTTTCATGAACAGTGCAATGGAGTTCCTAAAGGCCATTGAGAACTCCCAAGATCTTTTATAGACTCTCCTTTCTTGATTCTTTCACAAAGTAGGCTACGATCTTGAAAAAATGTCGCTTTTTTAAGAAATATGATACTTATGTCGTGTTTTCTTATTTTATTTTATATAGGCCTATTAGTAATTACACTTTTTTTACAGGATACAGACGCTAAAATCACTGGCCTACATCAACCAATGTAAAGAAACTCTTTTTTAAAAAAGATAGTGTTATATTCGGACCTTTGGAAATATTCTGATTTTCAATAATAGAGAAATAGGATTTTTAAAATGGCCTCTAATCCTGAAAATATACAAAATGCTAATAGTAGTAGTCAACCAAACATTGTACAGTCAACTAATTCTCCTAGTGAATATTACGATCCACTCTTAGATGAGCTGTATTTAGATAGGTAGATGTAGATGATTTTTTTATTTTTTTTTCGTAGACAACGACAAATATTTAATATTAATTATTATGTAAAAGTTACTAAAGTCTAAATTAGACTAATTAGTAAATAAAAATAAAAGCAAAAATTTGAAAAAGGCAAATGATCATGATGTAGACTTTGTAATGTAGACTATTACACAACATTAGGTAGATGTTGGCTGATGATGTTCTGATGTATAATCATAATATTAATAATGAATAATGATTTATAATAATGTATTGTTATTGTATATATCTATAATTGTATTATTAATATTATATTATTATTGAATCTAGTCTAGATCTAGTATCAAATTCAAATATGTATGATTTGTATTAATTAATCATATCACAAAAATCATAAAATGAAAACAAAATAAACTCAAACTGACAACACACAAACTAAGTCTAAGAAGTGAAGTCTACTTTTAACTCAGTAACAGTAACAGTGTTTAACAATTTTTCAGTCAGTCACTGAGTCAGTACAGTGGCAGTGGCAACTCAGTTACTAAGTTAGGTCTAGGGCTAGATTCACTAGATCTAATTCATATACTAGATCTACATCTAGTATCGAGTTATAAGGCCTGGGGTAAGCCCATCGATTCCAGATCTAACATTTATAACTGAACTGACTTTTAACTTTAGTTGCTTGTTAAGTTAATTTTAATGACTTAGACTTAGAAATAGAAATAGATCTATCTTAGTATCTATAATCTAGTGAAATCTAGTCTTTACTGAGGCTGGGCATGAATCAGAAATGACCAAGTTGTGCAAAACAAAACTAAAAATTTTACTACACTGACTACAGTCTACAGTGTAGAAAAATAGATCTCCTATAAATTTCTAGATGAAGTTTTAAACTCAAGTTATAGTAATAATGTGAATATTATCTGTAAAAAAAACTTTAAATTTAAGCTAAAATATATCTAGATCTGATATTATAGATCAATGATAATCTAAATATATATATATATATATATATATATACCGGTATATATATATATATATATATATATAATAATTTATTATAGAGGAGCTTCTTATAAAATGGACACCCCATCAAATTCTCCTTTTCAGTGAACATTTCACTTTTTTTTATTATAATTTATTTGTTTCTATGTTTGGAGCTAAAAACGACATTTCAGGACTGCGCATGCCCAATTTTTAGATAAGTTCCGGTATTTTCGTTCCACTTTTCAAAAGCAGATGGCAGTTTTTTAGATTCTCTGTAACTATATGTATGTAAAGCTAGTTTAAACCTCCCCCTGGCAATTCATACCTATACAAGGGATAAGGGCTATTAGATATTATGAGACTGTTTGATCGTAGGCTGATGGGCATATCAAAATAAGATTCCAAACATCTTTAGAAAGACATTCCAATCACATTCATACTGTTAGCTATTAAAGAATATTAAAAAAGAGGTGTCCCATGAATGAATAATAATGAATTTAAAACACATTCTCCTGAGTGGACAAGGCAAAATCGTGATTAGAAATATTATTGTGGTTAATAAATCTATGATTTTTTCAATGAATAAACATGACCTAGATCAAGATATCTAAAATATATAATTTATGAATGAAAGAAAAAGTGCAGGCTGCTAATTTGAAGCCAGAGACCATGCCCACTTCAGGTGATCACGCCAAAGAAACACAGCCATTTCTATTGTCTTTTAGTTGCAAAACACAGACTAACTCTACATTAGTATAGAATAGTCAGGTCTAATTCTAAATTAGTCTAAATTCCATTGACTGGCTTATGATTATTATGCTGCTTAAATTAATCTAATTACCAAGTAAGCAGTAGGATTTGTATAAAGCTTCTATCAACTCACCCTTGTCTGTTAGGTAAAAAGTTAATACATGTTATTTCTCCCACACCCAATCTTGGGTCAAGCTGAAATTTTGCACAATTATTTCTTTTACCTGACAACACAAGAACCAATAAAAGAAAGATTTTAAAACTATTTAGTGAATTAACCATAACTATTGGTTATTATTTTTTTTTGTTCTTGTACTTGACTGAGGTGGTGGTAAAAGCTGAATTATTCCCTTTATAGGTCCCTGCTATAAGAAGTTTGTTGAAAGCGATGATGGAACAATTCATTCAGAAATCCCATTCCTTCCCCCACCCCCATTTTTCCAAATGGTTCATTTTCTTTTTCGTCTTTTTCGTTCTCATTGTTATGTTGGAGGGTTCAGATCACTACACCAATATATGAGATGAACTGCGCAGTGGTTTTCAAGTCAGGGAGCTCTCCATATAGTTTTTTCTATTGGGGTGTTTTGGGGCCAGTGTCTTATACGGGCCTCTTGGTAAAGAGAGCAGTGTTGGAGGATGTGGTTCAGATAAGTGATAGGATCATAGCGTATCGAGAAAGCTAAAAGTTTGAAATAGTGTTAAATAAAAACAATTGGTAAAATTCTTTCTACTCGCACAGATTTATTGTTGTTGGTCTAGATATATTACAAACTAATTGATACAATAACACTTTGTTATAGCTTTGTTGTTGTTTTTTTAAAGTATTATTTATGTTTTTCTTGTATACATATCTACTTAAAGTATCACTTTTTAAACACAGTCCTAACGAAATACTCATAAAATAACTATGGGTTGATTTTGCCTTTCATTTTAATTATCATATAAATTTTACAGCCATTCCTTAAAAAAAATGAAGATAATTATAAGAATTTAAATTTGTTAATATTTAGATATTTTTTTCACTACTTTTACACTTTAATCTAATTTAATGGATCACCTTTAAATTCAAGGATTCTTCTAAAATTACTCTTCCAATAGAAATATATACTTCTTATAGAGTTAACTGGGTTTTTTTTTTTTCTAGTCCTTTTAGAACAATTTAGGAATACTAATTGCTCTCTGCTTATTTGAAAATCTTGAATACATTGAGATAGTATGGACCATATATACCGGTAGGGGTCGCGGTGGTCGAATGGTTAAGCACTTGATTTCCAAACCTGAGGTCCTGGGTTCGAATCCCGGTGAAGACTGGGCTTTTGAATTTCGGTATTTTTAGGGCGCCCCTGAGTCCACCCAACTCTAATGGATACCTGACTTTAGTTGGGGAAAGTAAAGGCGGTTGGTCGTTGTGCTGGCCACATAACACCCTGCTCGTTAACTGTTGGCCAAAGAAACATATGACCTTAACATCATCTGCCCCATAGATCGCAAGGTCTGAAGGGGACAATTTTACTTTTTTATATATACCGGTAGTTAGTTTTTAAGTATTTGGTAAGCTAAGAAGGGGAATATTACTTTGACTTGTCCAAAGTTGCTAAAACATTTTCAGGCACTATCTTCCAAATTGTAGATATATGTGTGAAGTTGAATCCCGACGAGATGAGTTATGTTTTCTAAGCGCCTAAAAGAGGATACCCACTTCTGTCTATAAGAGATAGCTCACTGTTCTTGCTATAGCATGAAATCAATTTACAAAAGCAATGAAAAAAAACAACTCTTAATATAAATGATAAATTGATCTTAGCTTTGATGAAGTTATTTAAATCTCACTTTGAGTACATTTCTATGGAGAAGAACAATTTAATGAGTACTTCAAGTTTCAAGTATCAGTATTGTGGTCTTTTAAAAAAATATGGATATTCTGTCTGTGAATGCTAATGAGTACTTAATATTGTGTAACAGGGTTCAGGAACTCTTCAGCATTCAACTTTGTTGATGTTTTCATTTAGTGGGAAGCGTGGTCGAGAGGCTAAGTGCGGTTTGAGCTTGGCTTGCTTGGCTACCTAGAAGGTGGCTCGAGGTTCGACACCCGACTCGGGCAGAGTTGTGTTTACTGAGCGCCAAAAGGCAGCACGGGAAACCGACTCCTAGATACCCCCCCCCACTGGTCCACAAATGAGATTGGACCAAAGCGCTCTGAGCATGCTATAAGCATGAAAGTAGCGCTATATAATTTTTTTAAAAAAATTGCACTTTTAATTATTTATGGTGCTTTAGAAAGTCAACACCCAAACAGTTGTTTGCCATTTACTTTAACTAGATTGAAATTTTTGAGAGGGTCTCACATTTTCAAACTTTGTTTCATAAAAAGGCTTGAAAAATAAATTAGTATTAAATATAGTGGTACTGAAACTTTGGCATCTGAATGATTTCAGTAGGCGCAAATTTTTGGCTATGTTTGAAGCTTTTTTTTTTTTTTTTCAGAGATGAAACTGGAGATTTTTCAGGCCAGTACAATGTTGGAAGTGATACTGATGACGACTCCATCAGTTATACAGAGGAAGGTGGGCATGCTCTCGGCCAAAAGTACTCTGTCACACCACCTTCCTTACCAAGGAGCCGTATACGTGAGAAAGAACGTAACGGTGCTAAAAGTCGCAACTCTGATAAGTCGTACAAAGAGTTTCTTATTAGTAAACGTCAGCAGCAGCAGCCAAAGTCAATGAATGTGATAAAAAATGAGTACCAATCAGACCCTGCGCTCTGCAGCCTCACCGAGTTTGACTCAGATGATAATCTGGACATGGATTCCATCAAAGAAAAAAGAGAAAAAAAGAAAAGAGAAAGCAAAGTGACAAAGAAAACATTATCTATGATTCGCTTCAATGATCGACAAGAAAAACGGTTATCTGAAGATTTTAGTATGCTAACTGTGAGTGATCCCCTGGAGCAAGCTTCAATGACAGTGAAACTTAACGGTTCTGGTCGCTTTGAGCACTTCCGAAAAAAACCTGTTCCCATAAGCACAGGTAGCGTCGCACGGCAGCACATCACAGAAGCTCCAGTCTGCCAGAAAGACAGAGAAGAGTTCTACAACAACTTTTCATTACTGATTAGTCTAGGAACTGAGGCTAAAAAAGACAAAGAGAAAAAAATGTCTTCTGCCAAAAGGCAGATCAGTGTAGAACTGTACCAGTGGCAGGCGGCCATGTCTGAACAGCTCTGGATTGAGCTGCAGGCATACATCAACGGCAAAATATCTCCAGAGGAGCAATCAGATATTTTAAAAAAAGAAAGGCAGCAGCACGAGCATGTGATAGACGAAATAAACAAGTTCTGTTTCACAGACACCTTGACGGAAGAAAGTCCTGACAGTGCATTTACTAAAGACTCCAGCATGAGCAATGGTTTCTTCAGCAACAGCCCAAAGGATAAGTCATACAGAGAGAAGGTCTCCAGAAGCGTCTCTGCTTCTTTCTATGAAGTGAACTTGACAAACGATGTGGTGTGCCTTCAGGTGAAGGCCTTGACTCAGGTACAAAAGCTGCTGGACAGACTAGACCACTACGAAAGCTGTTTCAATGCGACCAAAGCCTGCGAGAAAGAAAATAAGAAATACATGGATCCTGAATTCCAACGACGAGTGAAGTGCTTGAACTTGTGGCTAAACATCACTTGTGACTTGTGCCAAAAGCTGAAACTCTTTGGTAAAATTATTTGTGCACACAATCGAAATATATCATGGCCACTTATTAACTTTGAGTTCCCTAAACCTCAGCCCTTGGAATTCTTGGCCAATCAGAGAGCCAGTTTGCCAAATGTGTTAGAAACGGAGCCAACAGACTGCTCTGATGTCGACGAGACTGATGACAGTTACGGCAGTAAAACAGGTGACAAAGAAACCACAGGGAATGCTGCTGAAGCTCAGGGTCAATTATTCTTGAGCCCTAATCGTAAGCAGGTCAAGTTTCAGTTTGGAGATGAAAGTAATAGTGATCAGGGCTCCCCTTCTGGAAGCCCCTTAAACTACAGTCCTTCTAGTCCCTCGAACCCTCTGAACTGTAGTACACCTTTACGTCAAGGTGACACTTCTTCCTGTGGACAAACTGCTTCATATTCATCTGTGCTTGGGTCCTCACAGAGTAATTTAGAGGATAGTCAGGTTCACAATTCATCTCTATATAGACATTATGTTGAAAAGTGTTTAAGGAAAATGGGTTTGCAGAGACTGAATGTCAGGCTTCGGGATTTGTTTCACCGCAGTTTGCACAGAGCTAAAGAAGCTTTGCAAAGGCCTAAAGATTCATCCTATACTGATCTTGGTGCTGCTGAAAAAGTAAGTAGATTTTATAATTTATAAAATGTCAGACAGAGGAACTCAGTTTGAATCACAGTATATTCTGGGTTTTTCTTTTTCTCTCTTTAATTATTTTCCATGTTCTGGTGGAATTATTTATTTGGCTTGATAGGCTGCGTAATGGAGTAAAATCAATGATGGTATCATCAATTAGGAGAGAAAGAGTTAATGTATAATTTTTGGTACATCCCTTTAGCTTGGTCAGTTCTAATAAAATACCTAATATTTTTGGTACACCATAAAATATGCTTGATCCTTGCAATGACAAGAAATGTATGAACTACACATCAACTTCATTGACTGCTAGGAACCTCTTAATTTTTATTTAATGACTTTTAAATTAATTCATTAATTATTTTTTTGTAAGTATATAATTACTAAATGTATTTTTTGTTTTGCATTGCTGATGTTTTGTGCTACCTATATGTTAGGGACGTGGTGTTCGGGTGGCTAAGTACGCTTGAACTTGGCTTGTCTTCGCTACCTATGAAGGGGGATCGAGGTTCGACACCTGACTCAAGCAGAGTTGTGTTTACTGAGTTCCTGAAGGCAGCATTGAAATTCTTCTCCCAGATACCCCCCCCCCTTTCACTGGTCTTCAAATGAAATTGGACCGTAGCTATAAGCATGAAAGTTACTCTATATAAAAGATATTTAATTATTTATTTATATGGAAATGTAGTTCTTAGGCACTACAAATGCTTTCGTCTAGTTTTCTTATTGACTAATGTTTCTATATTTATCCTTTAGATTGAAGACATGCCAGAGAAACAAGAAGAGTACTCTTCCATCAGTTCCTCTGGTCCATGTTCAACTGAAACTTCTACACGCCCTGAGCTCATCAGAGGAAGTAGCTTGTCTGAGCATGGGGAATGGAGCTCCCAGTTCATAGAAATGGGGCTGCCTTCTTTTCGGCCCACTTACTTGTACATTGTTCGAATCCAGTTGGATGTTATCCATGAATGTCTAAAGTTGCGGAAAGATCAAAGACCCATTGGGGATCCTTCGTTTCTTAGTATTCGACAGGTTTGTTTCTCATCAGTAAATGAAAGAATTTTTTTTTTCTTCTAACAGTTATTGCACAAAAAAGTTATCCAGAATGATTGTTTAGTTGTTGAAGTGCATTTATAGTGCTTGTTGTAGCTCTGTAAAACTGCATCTTGATATTTTCAACATTAGCCAAGGACACTTTACTAGTATTCTTCTAATAGCTATTTAAGTACCTCCTTTTATCTAATTATGTATATATATAAATAGTGGCTTCATTTTAAATCAAACTATTACATTCTCATATTAGTGAGAAAAAAGATAGAATTGTCTACATTTGTTACATTTCTTTGTACTTTACCATTTTTATTCTTTTTACTAAAAGATTTCTTTTTTTTAGAAGTAAGGTAATTCAATGCATTCATTAATAGTATCTTTCCTGTCTAGTCTGACAGTTGGGGTATTGAATGTAGTCACTTAGAAGTTCTATAGCATTCCTGTCTGACAGTT
>JADKLZ010005243.1:28013596-28086406 GCA_021533235.1 Biomphalaria straminea
AGTCACTTAGAAGTTCTATAGCATTCCTGTCTGACAGTTGCAGTATTTCTTATCCCCAGCTCATACGTGAGTGTAAAGAGGTGTTGAAAGGTGCCACTATGGTGAAGCAGTATTACCATTACATGGTGGATGCTGTCATTTGGGATGAGCAGGAGGCTGAAGCCAAGCTGGAGACAGATCTCTATGAGTTTGATGAGGACATGAAGAGTATACTAGATGTAAGACAACCTGCTGATGTCTTGATTCTATCATAGTTATATATTTTATATGTTTTCAGATTTCTTTAGCTACATATTTGTGTTTGTTAAAATTATAGAGTGTATTAGAGAATAAGTTTTATAAAGGATTGAATAGTATCCCTTATAAGTTCCTGTCAAATATTGCTGAAATATTTTTGACACAACAAACATGCTTGACACATATAGTTGCAAGAATAACACATGTTTATTGGTATGTTATTGAATATAAACTTCTCTATATTTGTTTGCTTGACAAATTACAAGTAAGTAGTAATGCTTTGGAAATATTTTACCTTATATTAATCTGTGACTTCTTTGCTAAGTCAATAGTCTTCCTGGCTGATTCAGGCAACCCATTCCATTCTCTAGCGACATTTGAAGTGGGCTGGGAAGACACTTAATTTCTTTCACATGGTTTTATAGTGCATAAGTTACAATTTATACTCCATGCAAGTTCAGAATTAATAGTATAGATTAATACAGAATTAGATTGATGAAGACAAAATAGAAAAAATTAGGTAAAAAATGTTTAATTATACAAAAGAACTATAATGAAAAAAAATTCATTTGGTTATAGTTCTTTCTGAATATATATCAGTATAATGCACATTTGAAACTAGCTTCCATCAAACATGTATATTAGAATGTAAGTTATAAATAAAAATAATGTAAACTAAAATTCAAACAAAAAATTATATATATATTTTTTTATATATATATAAAACTTGTGGGACTTACTTTTCACATAATTTCTTGCTTTATATTTTCAGGTTTATTTTAACTATTTACAAAATTGGATCTACATGCTTCAAAGTTTGCCTCAGGCATCACTGGGAATGAAGAGTGCCCTAGAGGAGGAGTGGACATTTACTAAATCTATCTGTTCATTTATCATTGGAGGGGAGGCTACTGCAGCTAAAAGATTCAGGTATTAGATAACAAAACTGTTATATCTCAAAACACACTCTTGAAATGTCTAATCACATAGTAAAAAAGTAGTTAGTGCCCCTTTCAGACCATATGGTCTATAGGACAGATAATGTAAAGATCATCTGTTTCTGTGGCCGATGGTTAACCAGGATTGTCATGGGACCAGCACAACAACCAACCGCCTTTTGCTTTTCCCCAGGTAATGTCTGATACACATTTCTATTATTAAAAACTTCAATTCTGTTCTGTTCTATACAATCTTTGAACAGTTCCCTGGCCAGCAGCTTACTCAGTTCTATAGAAGACTTTGTGGACAAAGGAATTGATGACAATACAAGGAATCTGTTTGATGAAGGCTTTGACAATGAAGAAAATTCTGAAGAGAATGAGGATGAATACAGTGATGAGAATGAGAATATTGAAAACAAAAGTAAATCTCAGAAAATGGCAAGAATGAAGTAAGTAGACAAGTTGAGCTTGTATGTAATGATTTATAAACAAGAACAATAGTTTTAAAATATTTAAAAAAAAAAACACACTTATATTAAGTGTAATTGTATCTTATTAGTTTGGATCAGTCAAGTGTGAGATTAACTTAGACATAAATATTTTTACAAATTGTTTTTGTTTAGCTTTTCGCTTTCTTATTGCCCTATGATCCTATCTCTTGTCTGGACTAATTGTGAAAAAATGGAGGAAAGAATGTTTACATAATTATTTTTTTTAATGAATAAAAAGGCTCAGGGCTCCTAGTCCTCAATGGGACTAATTCAACTTATATCACCATATCTGTCAATTACAATTTCTTTCCCTTGTTCAAGAAACTAAATAAAATAGTTAATTCTCTCTCTGTGGCATTTTACGTCTCGTGAGACGATCTTTTCCCTTTGCAACGTCTTGTGTGGCTAAAGAGGCCAATCCTTGCTGGGGGAAAGCCTGGGCGTGAATTTGCGGGTGCTGGGCTGCCCACACGTCAACACTCGCCTCTCTTCCATACTGGCCGGGTCCAAAGGGATGGCAAGCCAACACAATTTGGGGTCAGGTGGATGCAGGAGTTTGCCAGAGGGCAGTAGTCGTACTACTGCCGGATTTTCTGTTAGGGTTTACTCCCTTAGCCTTAGTCCTTACAAGGACACACACAAGGCAGTGCGGCTATTAACCTATAGCTAGGGGTTTGGTTTGTGGGCAGCAGGGCGTGTCCGCACACCGTCGGGCCATGCCTGCCTCACATCTTGGGGCCAAACCTCCTCCTAATAGTTAATTAACTAATTGGTTAATTTTTTTTTTGTTGATTCTTGTGATGAAAGAAATTGTGCGAAATTTCTGCTATCCCCAATAGTGGGTGTGGGAGAAGTAACGTGTACAAACTTTGACCAGACAGACAGAGTGAGTTGATATAAGGTTTGTAAAAAAAGACATGTCTGTGAGTTGAAGTGAGGAGAAAAACTATTTGAATGGAGATGGAGTTGATTTGGGGGCAGACATGAAGGTGTTGAACTAAAATGAGATCTGAAAGATTTGGTGGAATAAAGCCTGGCTGTACAAGTTTTGTTCAATTTATTTATAAATAAATTAGGACTCAATGATTTTAAAAAATCTTTTTTTTTTTAAGTTTGGTAGAGTTAGCTTGTATAGACTGGACATATAAACAATTAATGTCAAAATCATTTCAGACTTTCTCCTTAGCAGACCCCCCCTCTAATTTTCTCATTTAGCTTATGGATTAAGTCTATATAATAATAATAATCATCTTTATTGTCTGTAAGGAAATTTGTTGGATATATGATGAATGATTTGTATATTTTGATTACAGGAGCAATGTTCAAGTTATTTTACGTAACTTTAAGAATCTTTTTAATGAAGCCAGAGAAAGATCATCAAAAGCTCTTGGATTTGCTAAACTTTTAAGAAAAGTCAGTACCATTTAATGTATTATAATACTGTTCTGACAAAGAAGAAATATACTTTGTATTATATTTTTAAAAATATCAATTATGTTGTTTTTTTGGTGAGGGCAATTTTATTGTATACTTTTAAACATGTTTCTAGTTTGAACTCTCTTTAAGTATAAGGAAACTTTGTATTTATAACAGTTTCTGGCTGTGTCTGTAGAAGAATACATCAAACTGTTGAATGGGTCTATTCAAACAACTTTTGTCTTCTTGTATAGTTTTATCTTTTTGTGGGTTTTTTGAGAGAGCATCTGAAATCCTTAGAACAGTCACACCATATGTGCCTAGCCATAAAGTAACAGACTAAGTGATAGTCTGGTCAATGTTAATGTTGAATTTATAGATGGCTTGTACTAAAGCTTTGATAAGTGTGACCTCTATCATACAGTGGATGACCCTTTGCCCAAGTTAATCTTTTTCGCAAGTTCAAACAAGGGCAATCAACAGATGCGCTTAAATATTCTTTCTAAGACCAACTCAGATGTCATTGCAGCTATTTGTTGTAAAGAATGGGAAATACTTATCAGCAAGTAAATTCTTAAAATAACTACACAACAGTACAGCAGCTAATTTTATTTCCATATTTGTTTTATCATCTAGGATCTGGAAGTGGCTGCTGATTATGACATCTCTGTAACAACTAAAGAACTGTTCTCCAAGCTGAAAGAGACGAGGCATGTTCAGGTTAGGCCTTTCAGATGTGTTTCAATTGAATCACTTTATGTCATTGTAAAACCAATGCTAGGATTTTTTATCAAGTGCAGACTACTTCAGTTGTTGTCATGTCAAAGTAATGAACAAACTGCTTGACTTGCCTCCCCTTTGATCAACATATTTCATGATAAAACTGAACAAGATTTTCTTTGAAGACATTTTAAAAATGTAGGTTTTTTTTCAATGAATCAAAATTATTTTATTTATTTTTCTTTGCTGTTTCTTTATAAAAAGTAAAGTAAAGTTCCCCTTTCAGACCTTGTGGTCTATAGGTCAGATGATGTAAAGGTCATCTGATTCTGTGGCCCACGGTTAACGAGGGTGTCGTGTGGCCAGCACAACGACCAACCGCCTTTACTTTTCCCTAACTAGTGTCAGGTACCCATTAGAGCTGGGTGGACTCAAAGGCGCCAGAAAATCTCGAAATAAAAATCCCAGCCTTCACCAGGATTCGAACCCGGGACCTCCAGTACGGAAGCCAAGCGCTTTACCGCTCAGCCACCGCGCCCTCGTTTCTTTATTTGCTTATGTTTATTTCCAC
Organism: Biomphalaria straminea; assembly: GCA_021533235.1. NCBI lineage: Eukaryota > Metazoa > Mollusca > Gastropoda > Planorbidae > Biomphalaria > Biomphalaria straminea. Next base: position 28,017,973 of record JADKLZ010005243.1, read on the forward strand.
AGTTGTGTGCTCCCATGAGTGCTGGCTACATGATGTTTATACCAGAGAAAATACTTACGAACAATCAACTGGTTCTTCAGCTGCTGAATGTTACATGCGGCAGAGAAGACAAACCAGAGAAATCTCAGACTCTCTCTAAGCAAGACACGTCTGGTTCAAACCACTCCAGCTCTTCGGGAAAGGAAGACGGCTATTTGTTGATGATGAGGTGTGAGAATGGACAGGATCACCTGAAAGAGTGTCCAAAGTGGACAGGTTTTAAAATGATGGTTGAACCCACTGCTGAAACAGCCATTGCTCTCTCTCATATAGAGGTAATTTTAATTTATTTTTTAGGTCATTTAAACACATCTTTGGGCATTACAGCTTAAACATACATAGGGGATTATTATCTTTTATTTTTTATTTAGCTAATTTAAATTAGCAAACATTATTTTTTTAACATTTTAACTTTGAGTATTCATCAAATCCATAAGTCAGAATAAAAAAAAATAAGATAAAATAAATGTGTCTCATAAATAAAATATCTAATTAAAGAATTTTGAAATCATAAATAAAAAAAAACTAAGATAAAATAAATGTGTCTCATAAATAAAATATCTAATTACAGAATTTTGAAATCAGGAGAAGCAATGATGGCAACAAATAATTTATAAAAGAAAATATGTTTATACAGATAATATCTTTTTATAGCTTTTTTATACCTATTGGCTGATGATGAAATTTTACATTTAAGCTTACATTGTTAATTGCTGTATTACAAAACAAATAAGGGACTAGTCTACACATTTGATGCCTTTCACTAATTAAAACTTATAACCCACAGGTTGAAAGTAAAAACTTTGTAAGTTGACTAAAAAATATATACAGTTTTTCTGAAGTACTCTTTAAAACTATTTTAACTATGTAAAATAAAATTCTATGAAGTAGTATATGATTGTAACAAATGTTCAGTTTTTAATTTAAATAATTACTTGATGCAAAACAACAATCGCATGCTCATAATGTTTGAAACCCTTGCCTTGAGAGAGTTGTATGGCTGTAGTCCAAATATATGCAATAATCTTGACTCCAAATTGTTTTAGTACAAATTGCTTATTGAGAAAAGATTTGGTATGTGGTAATTGACTGGGAATGACTGAATCATAGTTAGAATGAAAATTTGCTTGTCATACTTTCAAAATGATATGCATTTAAAGTTTTGCCATTTTTAGCATGGATTTTCAAGAGGAACTTAGAATTAGATTCAAAGAAAGGAAAAGTTAGAAAGCATCCACAAAGTTTAATAATCAAAAATCATAGTTTCTTTTATCTTGACCCTAAAGAAAGAAAGATGTAATGAATTTCTTGAAACATCTTAAAAAGGAAGGTCCTGACCATGGATGTTTTGTTAGAGACTGAGAAACTGTGTTGAAAATGGTTGTTTAAATTGTGTGTTTGAATCATATGAAAGATTATGAATGGACACACACACACACATAAATAAGCTAAGCGTACACCTTAAAAAATGAAATATGTGGCTCTAAACTAAGAACGGTACAAATGTAATGTAAGCTTGCTCTTAAGTCTTGGGAATCCAGTGGTTACCAACTATACCAATATGATACATAGGTTCCTTTGAAGTAGAGAACAAGTATGTGAATGTTGCCTTCTTCAATTTTCAAAATCATTTTATCAAAAGATTAATATATTTTATAACTGTCATCAGATTTAATTTGTTTTCAAATTGAGTTTTTTTATGTTTTAAAAAAAGTTCTTACTAACAGTTTACTTTGACTGAAAAAGATTATAATATTTACTGACCAGCTTAATAAAAAAATACATTTATTGTAGGACAAAAAATTGACTAAAGTTGTAAGAATGTATATTTGGAAAAAAAAAATCTTAACAATTTTGTAAGTTGTAACTCTCAATGATCATTAACAAGATGAAAACCCCCTAGACATAAAATATGTCTTTCAAATAATTATCATAACATTATGCTTCTCATTGATAAAAATTATGTAGACAACTTCTGCTGGATATCTAAATAATAAAGAAGACACATTAATTTTTGTAAAGTCTATGAACCTGTATTTTAGTACAAAAAATATTTTGGCCTTAAAAAGAAAACAAAATAATAAGATATTGTACACTATTTAAAAAAAACAACTAATTGCTGATATTCATTTTTTATGTGTTTAGGTGATGGGCTTGCTCTTTGTGGTGACCAAATCCAGTTCTCTTGCTGCTCAGAGGAAAAATTTTGAGAGCATCATGGGTAAAACTATTCAGTTGGTTAACGAACAGACATCTTGCCACCAGTCCATAGCAGAGTCATTCTCAGAGCTAAAGGTAGGGCTCTGTTCATAGATACTTGTTGTTCCATGACCATCTCCCCAGTCATTGGCAAATACTATGTCATCATTTTGAATGGATAAGATGTGGTGAAGCCATACCTGCGAAACTATAAAAAAATCAAACAAAGCATAAGGGTTAATTAGAAGAAATTTCTATAAATCAAATAAGAACATAAAACTAAAATGTTATTTAACCTTGGTTAGGCCAATAATAGAATATGCGTCCTCTGTTTGTGATCCCTCAACTCAAGAAAACATTAAGAAACTGGAACAGACACAAAAAAGAGCAGTGAGATTCATAACAAATGAATATTCCTATTTGACTAGAGTAACACCTTTAGTAAAATCACTAAATATAGAAAGCCTTCAGGATAGAAGACTTAAAAGTAAAGTAGCAATTATACATAAAACACTGAAAACACTGAACCACAATCTTCAAATCCAAAAACAAAATTTGATAAAATACTCAGAAAGACACAAAGTTAAAGGCACTTTCCTCGTCCCATATGCTAGGACAAATTTGTACAAAAGCTCCTTCCTCCCTAGCGCTATAAGCTATTAGGCCATGGAATGAGTTGCCTGAGCTAGCCAGGAAAACCAGTGACTTGGCAGAATTTAAGTCATTGGTTAATATACATGACTAAATCCACAACGCGTAGGACATAATCATCTTTTTTGAAGTAACATCTGTAACATATAAGATAAGATAAGGAATTCACCCAACTCTTGCTGGTAATAGTATTGTCATGGGGAATGTAGATGTAGTTGAACACTTTGATGTATAGTTTTACACAGAAAAGCTTTGCATCATAAGTCATCTAACTCACAATACATCTGGAAGGCTAACTTGAATAGTTTACTTCCTATGCATCGGTACTAGTTTCATTGATAACCTTTAACCCTTAAAACGCGTATGGTAGTTTGGCCTGTAAACATCTCAATTGTAATTTTATTTTGTATGCACTCATTGTAAAATAGCTCAGCACTTTAAGGATTAATTTGGATATAAAAGTTTTTGGTGGTCTTAAAATGCCTAGTGGAGGCTTCAGTCCTCTATATGTTTGACTGTGAGGTTAAAATAGAATATTTTGCTTTCTAATAAAAGTATTAATTTTGAAACCTATTAGTGGCAGCCAGTGGCAGGTCATTTGGTATTCAAAATTAAATTTATTTTTTTTCAAGAACATTAAAGCATTGCCAAAACCTCTCAAAGATACCCTTCCCCACCAGTGACCATTTTGTCATTAGGACCAGAGTGCACTAAGCCTGCTACATGAGACATGCAATATGAAATGTAAAAAAAAAAATAGCAATAAAATACCTTAAATTTCTTTCATCCTTGATTAACCCCTAAAACCAGATGCCAGGTTAGTAAGAGAAGTTTTCTTTGTTAGATTTGACTTTTGTCTCCCCTAGACTAATGCTGTGGACCTGATGGTGAAGCTAGCTCAAAACATTCAGCAAGTGAATGAGAAGCTCAACTTTAATGAGGTCATCCAGCATGAGGAAAACATTCTCAAGCTGTACAGGGAGACAATGCTGAAAATTTATGACTTTGGCTTTGAGGTAAGTCTTGACTAGAGATGTTTCTTCAAACTTAATGCTATAAGCTTAATGTTTTTTTCGCTAATTATGTTTTTTGTTTTTTTAAACTTAGTAGTATGTAAGACATTTGGATTATTCCTTGAAAGAGGAGATCTGCAATCCCTTGGCTCTCCCAGATATAAAAGTTCACCATCTTCACCTCTAATACTGAGCTCTCTTTTAAAGCTCTTTTGTCTATAAGTCATAATTTGTTTTTTAGCATTGATTTACATACATGCTGTGAAATTCTTGTCTATACGTATCGCCAAGTCAGCTCTTCTACTGTCACTGCCTAACAATCTGTGTTGTCCTTAAAGTGCTAGTAATTGTTCTTTCTCCAATGCTAACAAAACATTTGTGGCCCTTAAGAGCATCTTCAATAATTGGATATTGATATTGAAAAGAGCTGGTGAAAGTCGGAAGCCTTGTCTTACTCTAACTGTGGTTATAAACCAGTCCCCATTGCTTATGTTGAAGTACACTGCACTAGTGGCCTGGTTGTAGAGGATATGGATTACTTTTTCTTGTGTTTTTATTGATAATGTACTTTTCCATTGTCACACAGAGACAGACTCTGTCGAAAGATTTCTTTTAATCAATACATGAAAGTGATTCTTTTGGTTTTGAACTATTTCTTGCAGAGGTTTAGGATTTATTCTGCTTTGCTGTATCTTTGTCTAAAACCTGCTTGTTCTTCTGACATAATTTTGTCGTAGCTGGTTTAGTATAATTTTTAACAGGACTTTGCTTGGATGGTCTATGAGGCTGATGGTTTGAAAGGGAATTAGACAGAGGCAAATTCCTTTTCTTTTCTTATCCACAGCTTGGAAAATTTTGTTTTTCTTTTTTGCTGACTTGCAATGCGCATTAACTCAAAATCTAAGTGGGAAAAAAATCCAAAGGGAAAAACTGAAAGCCTCGTTGCTTTACTTTAATGATATTTGGACCAGTAAGAAGACTTGCCAGAAGAAAGGAATTTCCGTGACATATTTCTGTAGTTTTGGTCTCATCTTTAAACCTTCTTTCATTTTGTTTTGTTCATGTAGTATCAGAGAGAACTCATGCGCCTTATTTCTCGGGATCATCGAGAGAAAATGTGCCACATGAGTGTGAACTTTGTCCAAGACTGGATGGCTTTTGTTATTAAAAGATGCGAGAGAGGACGTGGCACTCGGCCCAGGTGAGATTTAGATTTATTTTATTATTGTGTAAACTTTGTCAATTTATTAATTAGTATAGAGAACACAGAAAGAACAAAAAAGAAATTTATTAAAAAATAGTTCTGTTTTCGTAATAATTTTCACTGTAATGTTGTTTTTTTAATTCATCAAATGTTAAGTTGATTGGAAACTTCAAATGCATGTTTTACTCTTGCAGGTGGGCAACTCAAGGTCTTGAGTTTATTGCCTTAGCTTGTGAACCAAAGAACATTGTTTATCTTACTGATCAAGAATTCCAGGTATGTCTTTCAAACTTATCATACATTTTTTTTTAAATAAAGTTTTAAGGAGTTTTATTTGTGCTTAGTAAATATTACTTTAGTCAATGTATATGTTTTGAATCACACATAATACATGGCAATATTTGAATCCAAAAGTTGATTTTCTTGTTAAGCTTTCCTTTTTTTTTATTTTCCAGAACTTCCAGCATAATATTCATAACTCTTTGTCACATATCATTGGCTCTTCAGAGAATAGAAGTGTCGGCCATGGTACAGTAGACATTTTATGAATTAATGATTTCAATTTAGTTTGCTCTTTATATTTCAAAGCAACTGTGTGTCTGATAAGACATGCTAATTATGATGAGGTTATTGCTGGCATAATACAAAAGTTGTGAACGTTCACTCATAATATTTTGTTTTTTTAAGTTGAAACTAATCTTGTGTTTGCAACTTATGTGTTTAATTACCATAGCTAGTACTTCAGTTTAAATATAAACCGACACCAAAAAATAAATATAAAGAAAGCTCTTAACCTTAAATTTTATAATGTTTGCAGGGCTTTCATTAAGTAGGAGCAATCTAGATCTTTCCAGAACCAACCAACCTTCGATGCAACGCCTCACTTCCTGTCCTGAACCTGCCCGCTTCATCCGCTCAGTGTCTGCCAGGTCAGTGCAGAGTGAGCCATCCAGTGGTCACCTGTCTAGTACAAGTAACACACCCTTACCAGGGTCCACGCCCTTTTTTGGAGACAGCAGTAAGTTGAAGTTGTTGTTTTTTTAGATCTTGATCAATGATTTTTCCAGCAAGTAACATTTTTTCTATACATTCTAATTTATTTTTCTCATCTTAAAATTTAGTCATTATTTGCAAATAATCTTCTTTGTATGAATAATTCTAAATGTCTGCTAAAACTTCTCAACATAGATACCCAACCTAGCATTTACATTGTTACACTATAACTTAATAAATTATAAGTGTTTTGTTACTAATGTATGTTGTCCAATGAGTAAATGTTTGCCCTTTCTGGCTTGAAGCTAACACTTGTTGGAGGCCAGTTTCCCTCCAGAGTATGTTGTTGTACTGCACAGCATTTGTAACCTTGGATGCCATGTTTCTTTGTCTGAACAAATATCTTTCATTGTCTCACAAAATATTCTTCCAGTATTATAAATTGAAGTACTTGTGTACACCTATTCAATGAAATTTTCAACAATATTTTGGGGTGAAATCTTAATTCCACAAAATTTGTAAAATACATTCATAAACAAACAAGCAAAGAAAAAAAAGCTTCTTGAAATATAATTTTTTTTAGGTTTTGGCTTCCTGTGTGACCCGTTGTATAAAGGCAGTGCGACCCAAACAAATATTTCCTATTAATTTAATTTCTTAGGAGGTACAAGGTATTCTATTCCAGAGCTTCCTGAAATGTCGCTGAAAAATTCTTCCGATGGCCAGATCTATCTGGAGTTTGTGCAGGCTCGCCGTGGGTCAAGAGGTCAGATGCAGGCTCATTTACTACTCCGCTTGTCTGGTCATAGCCTCTCTCTGTTTCTATTTGACAGCACTAGTTGTATTGCATGACTTGTTGTCTTATCAGCTTGTCGTTTATTATATTTTAGTCTTGTATTTAAACTATAATCCCAGAAGACAATTTGGTTGATGTTTAAGTATTTTGTCTTTTTCATGTTACTAATCTTGTATATTGTATTTTAAGCTTATTTATTTTAAATTTGGCAGTTTTTTAGCAGGTTTACTTTTTTTTTTCATTCAAAAATAGAATTAAAGGCAATTATGAACGATTGCAAAGTATGATAGCTCATATCCCACATTTTAAAAAAAGAAATGCTAGTTATTGACATATGTTATTTCTGGAAAAGAGATTACAGCTCAATAGCATGAAAGCTGAAAGTTGCAAAATAAATTTCAACATATATTTGAGAAGAAATAGATTTTTATTTAACATTTAAAAAATTAGTTTCTTTCTGATGGTACTAATATCATTTTCATTCCTAGTATAGAAGTGTTTTAGGTACACCAGAGACATGAAAGCATTCTTTAAGAACAATACAAGTATTTTACTAACAATAACTATTTTAGTTAGTCAGTTATAATAATGAGCAATTTCATTTAGGGGAGTTGCAAGCTCTTAATTGGGAACTAATCCACTATTTTTGAATGGTTAAATATATTCTTGCTGAAGTTGTATGCATTTATTCAACATCATTTTTTTTTTCATACATTTTGTATGCATTTATTAATATTATTATTAGTTTGTACAAAAGCCTATATACAGTAATATTTTATAATGTGTTCATATTATACATGTATTTATATATACTTTGTTTTATTTCCTTGATTGAATCATGCATGGATGACTAGCTAACTAGCACAAGTATTTCTACATTGCTTTAGTTCTTTTTTTTTCTTTTTCTTTATGTTATACTAATCTACTTCAGTTTTTTTTTTTTTTCAGTTGTACTTACATACAAATTGGTTTGGGCTTAGTGGTTTCTAAGTGTTGACCAGGTCGTCTTAACTGCCAGGGTACAATGCTAATGAGAACTTTTGTGATGGAACATTTAATGATTGATATCAGCCAATGGAATTAGTGTTTCTTTGGGAAGATGGGGTAGACATATTGGATGGTTCTAATTTATAGGCTTTATTAACTTTTTTGTTTGTTTGCTTGACTATTTAGGTCATAGTTGTTCTTGCCATTCTTATCAATGTCACTACACTATTCAGCTTTAGTTTTCATTCGAAACATTATTTATTTTTATCTCCATTTGGTCCTTGTCATTTTCTTTTAACTGCATTTTGTAGACTTTGATCTTTGAAAGATCTCAAGTACTAAAAGGGTTGACGTTAAGCTTGAATAACCAATTACTGGAGTTAAAGAAAACCTTCATTCTGTCATTGTCATTGTTATGATATTTATTTAGTCATTGCAAAGCCTATGTCTTATTACTGGGTGATTAATTAATACTACTTATAGTTCAAATAAAATTGACTCTTTTTTTGATCAAGAAGAAAAGAAGAATTATATAGTGGATAATTTGATTTACAGTTATTTTATGATATGTTAAGATTGGAATTTTCAGTAGTTTGATTCATCTAATCAAAGGAATGAAGACATAGCTGTTTCTTTTTTTAAGGTTTAAATGAGTCCTCGAAGCCTCGGAGTGACAGATTGCAGATGTGCATTGAGAAATTAGAGAATGATAGACAGGAAAAGCTTAGAGAAAAGAGAATCATTGGTCATGTGACCACAAGGATACAGGAACCAGACTATCGTATCAATGTGAAGCGGGTGAACTTTAGATGGCAGCGTGGCATCAAGATAGGTAAGGGATAAGTTGTTAAGCATTTAGAACTTGTCCTATGCAGTCCTTTCAGAATACAGTCATGTGCTTCAAATTTATTGATATTGGGCTATCTTTAATGAGATTTTGTAAAGCACTTGGTTGTATCAGATTTGTGAATGCGATATTTCTGTTTTCATTGAAACTTGTTCTTCTGGGATGGCATGCTTTAATAGCCAGCTGAAACAGAAAAGCTAGGATAAAACAAAAAAAAACACTTTGACTCATAAAGAATGACAAAAAAATTAGAGCATTAACAGAAAATGTATCAATTTCAAATCTTCATTGACTCTGAAATAGAAGTGAGTAGTTGGCTGATTTTTTAAATTAAACTACATAAAAATAGAAATCTGGTTGGTTGAAAATTTTAAATGACTACAAACAAATCATGTTAGTTATATAAAGAAATGATTAAGAATTTGTTCTGATTTGTTCTCAATAATGAGAGCATCATTCCATTGACAAAAAAAAAAGTAAAAAATACATTCCTTAAAAATTTTCAAAAAATTTCTATAAAGTGGAATGTGTGGCTAAGAGGCTTAAGTACACTTGGGCTTGGCTTGCCTACCTATCAAGGGAGCTTTATGTTCAACACCCAATTTGAGCAGATTTGTGCTTACTGAGCACCTGAAGGCAGCACATAAAACCTCCCAGATGCCCCCTCTCCTCCCACTGGTCCACAAATGAGATTTAACCATAGCGCTCTGAGCATGCTATAAGCATGAAAGTTATATTATATAAAAGTTATTCTATTATTATTATTCTTATTACTATTTTGTGTGGCTAGTAGAGTTGTCTTCATCATTATTGTGTTCAAGTTACTCACCAAAAAAAAAAAAAAGTAAAGCTTGGTGGATTTAACTCCTCTTGGAAGACACATTTTAGCTTGCAAGATGTGCAAGACCAGAATTCACATTCACTTCCTTTAATCATTTAACTCCAGGTGAAGGTCAGTTTGGTAAAGTCTACACTGCTGTCAATATCAACACTGGAGAACTGATGGCCATGAAGGAGGTTAGGGTTTGATTTGTTTGTTCATTTTGTAGCTTTTTTTTTTTTCACAACTGTTATCGAGTTCACTTATGCATTCAATGTAAACCAATCTCGATATTAAAATGTCTTTTTATTTCTTGTTTTGCATCTGTGTTTTCAGATGAAATTTCAACCTAATGACCAGCAGTCCTTGAAAGAAATCTGTGATGAGATCAAAAACTTTGAGGGCATCAATCACAAAAATTTAGTCCGATATTATGGTGTGGAAGTTCATAAGGTAATGAAAGAACTAATGAAGCTGAACTACCTTCATGATGTTAGGGTGACACAATGCTTTTAAACCAGTGACCAATGTAGAATTCAATATATTATTTTGTTGTAACGAGATGTTACTGTGGGATTGTGTAGATCTCGTGATGATGCATCTGGTAGATTCTTTGTTCCCACACAAGTGTAATGCAAATCCATAAAGTACAGACACACTAGGCTTGCATTGAAACTTGAATACTGTAATGAAATACATTCAACACGTAAAGTTGTATCTCTGAACTACAATATTGAATCAAACATTTCACAAAAACTAGATGTGTCTAAACTAATGAAAAAAGAAACAAACCAGAAACTATCTTCCTTCTTTAGATTGTTAGATATTGTTTTTCCTAATGTATTTGGAAGTGACATTTTGTGAGCTATTTTTAGTCTTCAAGGTAATAGCTTGAACTCACTAGTAATTGATGTGATACTTTTTTTTCACCATAAACAAAATTCAAGGCCACTCCTCTTGCCAAATTGGCTTTTGACACTTTTAGACCAATGGCGAATGTACAATACCACCAGCTGTTCTACTACTAGTGATTATGAGGGAAGTAGAAAAGAGGGCAAAGGCTTCAAATTCTGTGCTAATTATGTAGGTGACAACTGGGTCACTGTAACTAAATCTTGAAATGTTTCTCTGCACTTTATTCCCTAAGACAAAACCTAATTATTATTAGTGGACAAGATTTCATTCCACATAATAAGATTATTGAGTCCTAGTTTTTAGATAGGAAAAAAAAAGGTTTCAATTCCCACAAGCATTAATTACATTGATTGGTTGTTTTTTTTACATTATTTTTAATAAAATGTAACGTTGAATGAAATGTTTCTATGTAACTAATGTCCAGGATGAAATGCTGATGTTTATGGAATACTGTGATAGTGGCTCTATTGAGGAAGTGGCAAGAATTGGTCTCCCCGAGTACATGATACGCAGATATACTCATGAGATTGTTCACGCTATAGCGCATTTACATGAGAACAACATTGTACATAGGGACATTAAAGGTGAGGGGTTAATGTCAGATATAGTATATAGTTTTTATATCTGAGCCAAGTGTAGACATAGGGAACTTTGTAGCTATATGGTATTATTAGTTGTATCTTCAGGCTTGTGTCTTTTTGTGCACATTTTTTCCAGCTCAAACCAATGTCACAGCTTTTAGAAAATCACATGAGATTTGTATTTCCGATTCTGAAAAAAAATATAATAAACTTAATTTGATTCTCTTCCCTTTCATTGGATTGAAGAAGTGTAATACAAATGACAAGAGTGAGGGATGAAGTGAGAATTGAACATTGCGTTCCATGGAATATTCTTTATTTGAGTATCTCTTGGCTGTTAAAACATGTATAAAGCAGCTGAAAGATGAAATCTAAATCAAGTTAAAACAAGTTATATCTGAAATTAAACTTATTTTGAGAGTTTCAAAGGCTACACTAAGCATGTAAAGTGAAAAGTAAAGTTTTCCTTTCAGACATTGTCCATGGAGCAGAGGATGTAAATTGTAAGGATTGTAAAATCTCAGCTATTTCTGTGGCTGATGGGTTATTAATTTGTTAAGGCCAAAGCAACAATTAAATGCCTTTTATTTTATCCATTAGGCTTAGGCACGTCCAAAAAATCCCCAAACTCCAAATCCCATTCATAACTAAGCATCAAACTTGTGACCTCTAGGTTCAGAACTAAAGCCTTTTACCTTTCAACTATTCTCTCTTCTTTGTTCAGCATGTAGAAACTGAAAATCCTTTTCATTTTGTTTTTCTGTCAGGGTCTGGTGATAATCTTATTATCTAGGTCATTGTTTTTGTACCTTATAATATCCTTTGTGATACTGAGGAGCTCTCTCAAATAGAAGACTATGTTTCATCTTCACAGACTAGGACTTAAGTCAATCAAAAAGGGAAATAAATGTGCTCAGAACCTTCTCTTGTATTGTCTAGGTGCCAACATTTTCCTGACATCTCAAGGTCATGTCAAGCTTGGAGACTTTGGTTGCTCTGTAAAACTCAAGAGTCAGCAGACAATGCCAGGAGAAAACATCAATTTAGTTGGAACCACAGGTGAGTTCATCCACAGGTAAATTGTAAGGGGCATTAAGTCCAACGTTTTATTTAGTTCTTATCTCAGGTAAGTTGCTTCACAGGTATATATTTTAATTCAACATTGAATTTAGTTGTAATCTTAGGTAAGTTAAGGCGTAGTCCTTGAGTCCTTGTAGATTGAGTTGAGTGAAACAATTTCCTGGTATATTTGTTGTGTTTGTTTTCTTCTTTGTACTCTATGTTATGTCTTTGTGAAACTTGTCTAAGGCTACGTCCCGCTAGTCTCACAAGACTCAATCACCACTTTACTTAGGGCTGCAAGTGTCTGTGTGGTAGATTTCTCTGTTGATCTCAAAATGGTATTCCTAGGATCCTTTTTGGCCTCCTTTATTGAAAACATTATGGTCATCATCTAAATTTAAAATGTCAATAAGATTACTTCATATTATGTCTAAAAAGTTTTAAAAAATATAAAAATATTTGAAACTGTCAGAAAAGATTAATGGTATTTAGATGAACTTGACATATATAGCCCAAACACTGCTAAATCCTTTGAGTGTGTTTTATGGTTGCAAGCTGTGTGATAATAACTTATCTAGCAAATAGTTTTTATAGAGCTGATTCATCTCATAGTTCTGCCAAAAACAAACACCATACAGTACCCACTCTAAATGTGTTGAGATCTTTATGCCCCACATTGTATTTATTCTTTATTCTTTGATAGTGTTTATTATCACTTTGTTACTGATGATCACATCTTAATGTCATATTTTCTTCTTGATCAGCCTACATGGCCCCAGAAGTGATAACACAGAACAAACAGGAAGGTTATGGTAGAGCTGCTGACATCTGGTCATTAGGGTGTGTGGTCATTGAGATGGCCACTGGAAAGGTCAGTTGATAGCATAGTGTCTCTTTGGGTTACTTGTATGGATTCTATTGACCTATGGAACTTCAATTTATATCCGATTCTACCATAGAAATGTTGAAATACAACAAAAGACAGTTGTAACTCATTCAATGTTGTGTCACTCACTGGAGGAATACATTTTTGAACAGCTTTTAATTGATTGTTAGAAATCTCAATTGAAAACTGACGTATTTGATCCTGTAAAACATGATAAATATGATAAATATTTTAGTAAATAGCAAAATAATGTTCATATTTCTCAGCTAGCACATTCCTTGTTCCAGGCATGTTCCTTGCTCCATATGCTTGGACAAATTTGTACAAATACTCCTTCTTCCCTAGTGCCATTAGAGCAAGAAATAGCTTGCCTGAGTCAGCCTGGGAAACCAGTCAATTGGGAGAGCTTAAGTCATTGATTAACATGCATGATAACATTGACCAAATTTATGTCTGTATTTTATAAAAAGAAGATAGCACGTATGTTTGAACACATATGTTTGTATTTGTGTTGTATTTCTGATTTAGCACATAGCAGTTGCTAGATTAAATCTAGACAGTATGATGCTGTGACCAAAGTTTCTAGCCATGCTTAAGTTTGATCAATATTTTTGTTTGGTCTCCAGCGTCCATGGCATGAGTTGGAACACAATCTCCAAGTCATGTTCAAAGTGGGGATGGGCCACACCCCTCCCATCCCAGAGGGCCTGAGTAAAGAGGGCAAGAACTTCTTGAGCCTGTGTTTAGTTCATGAGCCTTCCCAGAGGGCCACCGCTGCCCAGCTGCTTGACCACATTTTTGTCAAGGTAAATTTTTTAAAAAATGTTTTGACCTATGTTTCATAGTGTCTGTGCCATGGATTAATAAGAACTTGATGAGATAGTTATAATGGCTTTGCACAAAACTGACATAATTTGGGATTGAATTTGAGGATTAGTTATGTTTCTGTCTCAGTTTACAAAGCTTGATTGGTTTCTATTGTAGCTGGCTGAGTTTATGGGATTCTGAACATGTTGAGTTCACAGCATTCTTTAAGAATAGTTTGATAGTCCTTGGATGTAACATTTCTCAGTGCTAGTGGGTAAAACAGTTCACCCATCATTTTGTGTTTGCGTAAACAACAAGCTTTTTAAAAGTGTTTGATGCTTACAGAGATAGGCCTAGAAAATTGTAATAACTTCTCAATGTAAGTAGAACCTCTCAGAACAGAGGAGGCCTTAAGTGGGGTAGCCACCCTCTGCGCCTTAGGGAGTCCCCATGATAAAGAGAATCTATTGTCACAGTCAGCCCATGACACTCGCCCAAGGTTCAGCACTTTGATAAGGCTGCCATCTGCCCAGAAGTTACTTTTATCCTCAACACTTTTAAAAGTCTTGATTAAAAAGTTACAATTTAGTTTAATGTGGTCAATGCACACCCACCCAAGTGTTAAGTGTGAATGTTTTTTTATTACAATTATAATGTATACATTTTTTCGCCTTCAATCAAATTAAAGTATAACAAACATTAGCAAAAAGGAATTCAATAAAGTTTATAAGTAAGATAAGAAAGCTTGAGAATGGTTGCTACTAGCCTACACATAGAGACTTCTAAAGCTGTAAGTAGTAATTTACAATCAGGCTTACATACTGAGACTTAAAAAGGTTCTTCACATTATCACAATTCTATCACTTTTAAAATAATTACATGCAATGAGCCAAGTCTACATATAGAAATAAACATTAAGCTGTAACATACAAAACCAGTCACTGACATTTGAAAAGAAATATCTGCTGTAGAAAGAATTCCAGCTTATAATTAGAATATAGTTATATAGCTAGAAGCTGTGTAATTAGACAACTCCATACTGTGTATGCTTTTTTTTTTGTTTGTTGAAAGAAAAACAACTGATGAGGTAGTTTTTATTTTTTTTTATTTCATGTTAACTCCAGACCTTTGTCTCAAGTATATTGGGTCTGACTTGATATGTTTAATTTTGAATACAAAGGAACAGCTGAATAGTGTAGTTCAATGTCTTCATTTCGCATTACACACTTGGTGCTAGCTAATTATAATATTTCATTACACAACCTTTTTTGTTGGAATAAGAGGTTTTTGTTAAACATTTTTAAGGAAAGATTTTTCCTGTACCAGGGTGGGTGATATGCATTCTGGACTCGATAGTCCTGGGTTCAAAGCCTGCCCCACCCTTCCACCATTCCTTGCCATCCTGTGGAGGCTTGGTCTAGGATGTAATTATCTTTAACCCTGAAGGAACATCTAAAACATGTCAAACATTGTACTGGTGACTGGTAATTGTTTAACTATGAAAGAAAATCTAAAACATGTCAAACATTGTACTGGTGACTGGTAATTGTTTAACTCTGAAGGAACATCTAAAACATGTCAAACAAACATTGTAGTGCTGACTGGTAATTGTTGAACTCTGAATAGTATATCATGTAGTATCTCATTTGTTTTGTTTGTCTTCCAGTATGAATGTGAAGTTGAGGAGAATGATTCAGATGAAGACTAGACACCACCACAGATTTGAAACACATGATGACTTGCCACAACCACAGACTTTTCATATCATCAAGAAGCTTCCCTTTTTTTTAAAACATTTTTGTTGAGTTTTGTTTGTTGGTTCTAATATGGCATGTAAATATATACAGATAAGTTTCAACCTGTTCTACAATGTTTCCAGTCATTGGCACTACAAAACTTATTTATTTAAACAGTTTTGTTGCCTGAAAAACTATAATATATATATATTTGTTTGTGTGCAAAAGATTTGAAAACAGTTTATGGCAATTTTAAATATTTTTATCATGCTGGAACTTTTGTTTAAAATCTCACTTCCCCCACTGGGTACTTGTCCTTTTTTTTTGCCAGTGCTTTTAATTGTTTCTGATATTTGGACGTCTGGATTACTGCTAACCAAAGTATCAAGGAACCATTGTTGCAGGGTATTTCTGGAGTCGGGATGTCTGTAAATGTACTTTTACAACAATCATGCACTGCAATGGGTTTTTTTTGTTATGCCATAACTAGTAAATATGCAAAAAAATACAACAAAATTATTTTAACAGTGCACACATCTAGATTTCATTTTTTTTTTTTTGAGGGGGGGGGGGTAATAACAAGATCCATTATCAGCATTTTCAATGAGGTCACAACATATTTATAAATAGTCCATGCATGTGATAAAGGCTCTCTGCATTACTAAAATCTATTACCTGGCTTGAAAAGTTGTAAAGCATTCTTCCTCCCTAGTATGGACCCAGTCACCTCATGGCACAACACTTTCACAACTATGAATAGTGTCATACATCGCTTGCATTTCAAACACACCAAGGAGATTTTTAAATAAACTGTCTACACATATTAATCTATCTCCAATGTCAATTATCATTTCTTGAAATTAGCAAGGATTTTTTTTAATGTGCCCTGATGGGTTGTTGCCTTTTTTTCAAAAATAGAATGATCATAAACTATATTCAACCAGTTGTTGTATTTTTTTGGAATTGTTAGAGGTTAGATTCTCTGTGATCTTTCAAAGAGATTCATTTTTAATACTGTTAAAACTACAAACCATTTTGTTTTGCTGTGTTTGGTTTGTTACCTGTGATGTTAAATGTTGACCTGTACTTGACATTGGAATCATTTCTAACCTATCAGAAAAGATTTGTATATTTCCATTTATCAATGAGAATTACTGAAGTCTGGCAAAGTCTGGATGGACATGGCAATGTATTTGTATTGTATTTTATTTATCTTGGTCATGTGAAATTAAATGATGAAAGCAAGATAAGGTGCTAACCTGCATAGTTTCTGTAACTGTCTCAAGTTAGGTGCTATAGATAGAACTTAATTCTATGCACATCTAGACTTTAGTCCTTAAGTTTGTTGTGGAACTACTTTTTGAGAAGCATTGACATTTAAGTTTAATCTCTAGACTGTCAACTGATCAATTTTGGATGTATTAAAGTATTTTTTTCTTGCTAATGAGTTTTGTAAATAAGAAAAGAAAATTAAACTATTATATATGATATTGTGAGCAATGTAAAAAAAAAAAGACAGATAACTGAATCAACCAAAGAGCTCTGAAGTCAAGGGCATCATAATGGTGAATATTGTTGTTGTTTTTTTTATCTGTTTGTCTTTGTCCTTGTATGTTGGTGTGTGTTTGATTTTCATGGCCAAATTGAAGTTGTTGTTTTTTTATTGTTGAGCCATAACCTTACAATGGTGACTGTATTTACTTTTTGTCTCCACCTAATGACAGTATCTAAGTCTAAGACAGGTAGATGTACATACTGGTACTGTATCTAACACTAAGACAGGTAGATGTACATACTGGTACTGTATCTAAGACAAGTAGATGTACATACTGGTACTGTATCTAAGACAGGTAGATGTACATACTGGTACTGTATCTAAGACAGGTAGATGTACATACTGGTACTGTATCTAAGACAGGTAGATGTACATACTGGTACTGTATCTAACACTAAGACAGGTAGATGTACATACTGGTACTGTATCTAAGACAGGTAGATGTACATACTGGTACTGTATCTAACAGTAAGACAGGTAAATGTACATACTGGTACTCAGGCCGGTCCTAGCATTTGCGGGGCCCTATGCGAAATGGTTGAGCGGGGCCTAGTTTGTGTGGGAATAAGGATAATAAGTGAAAATAACGATTTTTTTATAAGAAAAAAATTCAACTTTGATTTTATTCATTCTTTACTAAGTTAAAAATTGCTATCTGTACTTTACGAACCTTGTAAACAAATGCATATTTATATGCCAGTGACTTTAAAGGTAAATAAAGTATTGGAACTTCCGATTGAGGTAAAAATTTGCCCGATCATTAGCCTACATCTTATGACATGAAAGCTTTTATTGCGCGTAGGATAGGCGTTTTCTGCAATAAGAAACACCCACAAATGACAATTTTGTCTATTTTTTCTGGAGATTTTGAAGAGTTTTCAGGAGATTTCAATATATTCAAGAGATTTCCAGGAATTTTTCGTATATATTTAATAATTACACCTTGAATTAGCGCGGGGCTATGAAAGCGCGGGGCCCACTGCGACTGCATAGATTGCAGTGTTTTAAGGCCGGCCCTGCTTGTACTGTATCTAACTCTAAGACAGGTAGATGTACATACTGGTACTGTATCTAACTCTAAGACAGGTAAATATACATACTGGTATCTAACACTAAGACAGGTAGATGTACATACTGGTACAACTGGAAGAAACTATTACACTTCTGAGTAGAGCAGGAAAACATGTGATGTAGATTATGTAGTCAAGTGCTGGTCACTATGAAAGTATTGATGTATATCTAGCTCCAAATTTAGATTTTCATATTATTTCCAATGTTGTTATAAAATATTTGTCCTCTTGCTAAATGGTGAACAGTTGGAAACAATTCTATCAACAGTATTGTTATTGAAAGGCCATAATATCTTTTTTTCTTGGTCCTCTTTATTATTATTATTTTTTAACTTTAAAAGGTACTTGAATTTTTTTTTATCTTTTAAATTGTGCTAAATATTCAACTATTTATTTATACTTTTTAAAATGGTTGATAAATGATAATCAGTGATAACGAGGTTACATACTTGTATAATCGAGTTTAAATTTGAAAAGATCTTATTTTAACTCCTTCGCTGGCGAAGTCAAGTAAAAAAAAAAAGAAATTATGTATGAGGATGTTATGTAAGCATTATTTCTAGAGAGTGAGTCCATTTGTTGATCCTCTCAGGTGTTTCTATGCTAAAACATAGGAATGATTTCACATGAAAATTCTATTCGCTCTGCCATGGTAATAAAAAGGTATAATCAAGAGTTCTTTTACATGCTCAAATGTTTTATGTCCAGATTTGTAGATACCATTTGCTAAAACCTGTGTCTGATTTTCATCTGTTCAAATAATTATTTACAAATTGTTTAATGACACTAATAAAACCACCATGCTGGTATGCATGCAACAAAAATGGTAGAATTTGTCGAGTTCTTGAACTTGTCTTGATTATTACTTTATGTTGCTAGGTCTAAGTAATACTTAAAAACACTGGTACAAGATTTTCCTTCTTTGTACAGCTCTAAACAGAGCAGATCTATAGATCATTTATTTTAACATTACTTTAATCAAAGACATACATTTAAAGTGTCAGACTTATCCAATGGTTTCTACAAGTAAACTAGTCTGACAGAAGTCTAGCACACTTTTTTTTTAGAATAAATCTTAATATACTTCTTGCAGATATGAAAATAAGGAATACATGTTTGATGTATTAACGAAGTATTAATATAAGGGGTTGTTCATAAATGACGTCACTCAGAAAATGACCTTTTTTGACACCCCCCCTTGTCCCAAATTCTCAGACCTCGTCTCCCCCCTCTGCGTCACATTACTAAACAAAATATTTATTTCAAATTGGGCGATCATGGTAGGCAGCTAGCCATGCTGTGAGCAGCTTTTTGTAGATTTCTGTTCGATCCATCTAGGAAAAAACAAGTTCATGTTGAAATGAGTACCTAAAAAAATGTTATTTTTTTAAGGTAAAAAAAAATATTTTATTTGTTTTTCTGAAATTTAAATTTGTGACATCACAATATTGCTACCCCCCCCAGAGCGTGACATCATTTTCCAATGACCCCTAATATACTAATAGGCATTTTTTTCATTCTTTTTTTATGATGTTCATATTTGTATTTCTAATATACAGGTATTCATCTTTAAGTTGTGCAAGGAGAAATTTTAGGAAAAATGTTATTCTATTTTATCATTTGAAATGAATTTATTTATTTTTGTGAAATTCTTTTTGATATTCTGGCAAGATTTTAAAAAAATAATTAAACATTTGATGGTAAATGCTAACAAAATATTTTGATGATGTTTTCATGTTATCATTCAAGAGTTCCAGTACTTTCTGTCCCATAGCTTTGATCAATTTCACAAATATTTTTGGCATCATTTACTAAACTGTCCAACTAATAGAAGGCATAATTTCTGAGTCGAAGTCCTGGTGCTTGTAAATAAAGTCAAGTTGAAGTCACTATGTATTGATATTTTGTATGGCTGTCATGTTTGTTTTCTGGTATATCATGTTTATGTAATGTACTCTAAAGCCTACATAAATATTTATAACACAATGACTCATCTTTTTTTTGTGTGGCTTATTAACAAAGTGGTCAATTTACCAGTATTATAATATAGAACTAACAACATTCTAAAGAAAATAAATACTTTAATTTAAAATCCATTTTAAAAATTTAATGAAAGTTAAGTGGATAGGTCAGTTAAGTAGCAGTACTGGGTACTTGGTGTCTGCACACAAACGGACTGAAAGCTCCACTGGCTTTTATTAAGTTGTATGACTTTGTGCTCCCCTAATTGACTATGCAATATCACTCTATAAGTGAAACTTCACCACCAATTCTCTGATGGGCACCACACATGATCTGTCCCCTCTGTGTCTCTTTCCATACACTAGACAAGACTAAGTCAAAGGATGAAATAAAAATTGTAATGGACTGCAGATAATTTGTTGAACGGACCTCATTTACCAATCGTAAACAAACAACATTTAGTCACATGATCTTGTTGACAAAACAACGGAAAAAAACTGTCACGTGACAACCATTGTGTATTAAAAATTAGATTGTAAATTATATAGAAGAGATAGAGCACCACGTGGCATGATGTTGTTTGTTTACAATTGGTGAACGAGGTCCAGTGGGAACATTTCCTCTTTGACATGCTTCAATAAGAGACCTTATAGAAAGAAGACCAAGTTAGCTAGATACTAAAAGCAAGAAAAATAAACTAAAAATAACAACAGAACAATACAGTCCCAATAGATGTACACTCAGTTCTTTTATTGAACTTTGGAATAGTATGATGGATATGTGGGTAAACAAAAGGTAATGCAAAGGGGGAAATGTCTTTTGTGTTAATATAAAAACATGACCATAGTCAAAAAACCTTATAAGTAGAATTTACATTTAAAAACTTGCATCAAACTAGAGGCCAATGGAACAGATACAGAAAGGACCCAAAAAAAAAAAAGTAAAACAGCAAAACATAATTTCTGTTGGGGCACCGGTACTAGGTGCCATTTTTTTTAAACAAAAGGTATATTTTACTTGTACATTCATGAATTGATCAACTTGCAAAAAAAAAACTTTTCCTAAGGATCGCAGCAGATTGCTTTAATTCTAAAAATAGAAAAAGTTTGACTAAATGTATTTTTGGCAAAATAGTGACCAGGTAGAAGCAGAAGAATCTGAGATAGACAAGTCAGCAATAAATGTAAGGCTTGAAAACGTATATCAGTCACTTAGTGACATTTGCCACATTTGAATCCCCAATGACATCATAAAGAACAAAATTAAGGCATTCAATAAAAACATTCTCTGTAATTATTTTTGACATAGTCTTGCATTTAAATTTATTATTCTAGTTATCCTTCTGTGACAATGGTAGTAGGCTCCTAACAAGTTGAGGTATTAAATGCACAGAATTTATTTTTAAGCTACTTCAGGGACACTATAAAATGAAGCCTACCAGTAGAAAAAGTAAATTTAAAAAATGACAATTGTGTTAAAATATTATGCAGACCATTATATTCAAGTATATACATTTTTACAGTGTATAACATATATTCAAATAATCTGAGTGTATATTTAGAATCTGAATGCCACATTTCTGACACTACTTGCTTTCAAAAGTAAAATGGCACATCATATATAGCGGTCTTGTAATGAATAAGTACTTCATATTATTTCATAACTTCTACAGCTAATAGAAGTGATACATTAGCTGTTTTGTTTTTCAGCATAGTGTATGTACATAAAATATTAAATTAAAATGCAAAACTGAATAAAGAAACTTTATGGATTAAAAAAATGTTCTGATTTAATAAGTCTTATAGATTACAAAATAAATGCAAAGTCAAGCATCTTATACTGCTTTCAACTTTAAAACAAGCACATACAATCTGTTCAGACATCTTGAAAGTTCCACGTTTCAAACTAAACATATAAATCCAAACTTTGATTCATCAGGAATTCATGGAATTCATATTTTTAATCAACCATCATTGATTTAACACTGAAGTCAAGTATTCACATCTCTGCTTTAATAAAAAAATATACATAGTTAAACAACCCTTTCACCCAGCCATGCATGGTACAAAGGAAAAAAACAATCACACTTGAGCTTACACATCACACAAATATCTTTTCACTAACATGCTTTTCAAGAGATTATAGCTCCATTATCAAAAAATTCTTTGCACAAACCAAACTAGTACAGACATTTATGAAGACTGGGAGTAATACATGACGCCCAATGAGGTGCTGGTGAACCAGACAGTTAAGACCCACCAGAGGAAGTAAGTAATAATGCCCCTGTACCAAACAGGACTGAATATGCCTTTGATGTCCCCAAGAGCACCAGTAAGCTGGGCAGCAGACTCCATGATAGACCCCACTGTTCCCTCGGCGTTTAGTTTAGGAAAAGACATATGTGGCTTGGGCGCAGGCGTGAAGAATTCCACCGCTGTCTCTCCAAACAAACTTGCCCAAGAAAGGCCACCCAGTGTTTTTAGCAGAAATGTTAGAAACATGATCAGAAGAACCGGCACGACATACTGAATGGCCACAACGCATAAATAGTAAAACACTCTAGCGACCATTTTCTGTAGCTCAATATTTGTAATTCTTCCACTCTCTTTTTTCATATTTTCTACTTTCTCATAAGCAAGGTTTAAATGGGACTGTAGAAACAAAGGCATGAGAAGAAACCTCAAGCCACACATCAACAGCAAAAGATGTAATCGGAAACCATCAAACTGGTCTTCGTACAATAAAGCTTTACCAAACTTGATAGCTTTCCCACAGAGAAGATCTCTACCCACAGGTTTCACCCACAACAGCATCAACACAAGTGGCAAAAGGTAATTAATTTGGACAATCATGTTCACCATTTTACGATCTCTTGTATATTTCAATGTATCTTGGTGCAGCTTGGACAGCCGAAGGCCTGGAAATGTCAGCAGGCCTCCAACTAACATGCCAAGGAGAGCAAGCACACTCTTGAATGTGAGGAAAGAAAGAGGCCCATGGGAGGTGTTCCCCTGTTTTTCCAGAAACTCCACAGCACTCAGGGAGAAGTTTTGATAACCTTTCTCAATCCCAAACTCTATGATGTTGTCTCCTACTACAAGGACACCCATTGCAAATACCAGGAAGAAAAATGTAAAAGTGAACAACAGGACACGCTCCCCACCCTCCTCAGTTCTCATGTACAGCCACGCCTGGCTGGCTAAGATTCTAACGCAAAAAGCTACAACCAGAAGACACCACAAGACACTCAAATTAAATTCAATCCTGTGTGGTGAGATGATATAATAGATCTCTGTCAGGACGTAGACAATAAGTGCACAAAACGAAAAGTCCATCAGCCACACATATTCAGAATAATACTGTAAACTGACGAGGTCTATATCTTCTACAGGAGCCTGATCCAGCTCAAGTGGGATATTGCGTGGAACTGTAAATGATTCATCAGAACTCGGATTGGTAAAGTTCTTCCTTCTTTTATTTTTGCCTGACTGATTGGTATTTGACTTGCCTGGGACATTGCCAGAACTGAGTTGTTTCAGTTCTTCATTGGTTGGATGTAAGTAGCGATATAATCGTTTAGACAGAATCCACCGTCCCAGTGAATAATAAGGTGCCATTTTGTGAAGAAACGTGAACATCACAAGGCTAAAGACAACCTGAACTCCAAATACTGCCATTTTGAATCAACTAGCAGTCTTTTCTATTTCTCCAAAAGAACACTGCAGAAAAAAAAAAACACAAAAAAAAGATTATAAAACTAAATTGTAATTATCTTTGCATATAATGGTCTATATGATAGTGATATATCTAAATTCTAAATTATGCATTAATGTAATTCTCTCAAATTATTATTTTGGCTGTACAAATTTTTATATTATCTTTTTTATTATTTAATTCTAAAATCTACCTTTCAATAGTTTCAAGGCATTATAAGGCCGACAAGGGTTTTAACTCTTTGACACCCTAATTATTTTGCACGTTTGGACGGAATTTATAGCTTTATATCTGGATAGAATCAATGATGGGAGTGTCGTTGCGAGGTCAAAGAGTTAATCATTTACACTTTGTAAATATAATATAGATTTAGACATTCTAGATCTATATATATATATATAATATATATATATATATGGCTTATATGCCAATATATGCTAGCAGCTAATGTCTACTAAGTATTAATGAGGAATTTATAGGTTCTACTTCTAGATTGCTAGATCAATACAGTATACAAAAATAAACTAGAACTAGATTTATTTTAGTTATTATCTGTTATTATTATGTAATACTAGTTATAGTTAGATTAGATTATAAAATAGTTATAATTATAGATCTAGATTATATATAAATAATTATTTATAATTAATAATACATATAAATACATTAATAATTTAATTCATTTATTAGAACTAGATTTAGTTTAGTTATTTATTATGACTTTACTTTATGAATTATGTTATAGATCTGATCTACTATCTTATCTTATCTTATATAATACAGACGTTACTTCAAAAAAGAAGATGATTACGTCCTACGCGTCATGCATTCAGTCATGCATATTTACCAGTGACTTAAATTCTGCCAAGTCACTGGTTTTCCTGGCTAGCTCAGGCAAACCATTCCATGCTCTAATGGCACTAGGGAAGAAAGAGCACTTGTACAGATTTGTCCTAGCATATGGGATGAGGAATGTGCCTTTATCTTTGTGTCTTTCTGAGTATTTTATTAAGTTTTGTTTTTGTATTTGGAGATTATGGTTCAGTGTTTTGTGTATAATTGCTACTTTACTCTTAAGTCTTCTATCCTGAAGGCTTTCTAAATTTAGTGATTTTACTAAAGGTGTTACTCTAGTGAAATGTGAATATTCGTTTGTTATAAATCGTACTGCTCTATTTTGTGTCTGTTCTAGTTTCTTAATGTTTTCTTGAGTTGAGGGGTCCCAAACAGAGGATGCATATTCTATTATTGGCCTAACCAAGGTTAAATAGCATTTTAGTTTTATGTCCTTTTTTGATTTATAGAAATTTCTTTTAATAAACCCTAATGCTTTGTTTGATTTTTTTATAGTTTCATCAATATGGGGATTCCATGAAAGTTTTTCATTTATTATAACACCTAGGTATTTTGCGTTTTTAGTCTGTGTTACTGGTTTACCATGAATAAGATAAGTGGAATTAATTTGTTTTAGTTTTTTTGTTACTCTTAATAACTGACATTTTTCTGGGTGGAAAGACATGCTCCAATTTGATTCCCATTTCTGTAATTTATCTAATTCTTTTTGTAAAATTTCTGTGTCTTGTGTTGTTTTTATTGTCCTATATATTATGCAATCATCTGCAAATAATCTAACTTTTGTTCCTGAACTAATGCAATTTGGTAAATCGTTTATGTAAATTAGAAATAGTAGTGGACCTAAGACTGTTCCTTGTGGTACACCTGAGTTTACTGTTATTGGTGTTGATTTAGAACCATCTATTATTACAGTTTGTTCTCTTCCTATCAGAAAATCTTTAATCCAATGATGCAATGGACCATCAATACCAAAATATTTTAATTTTTTAAGCAAACTATGGTGGTGAACTTTGTCAAAAGCTTTGGAAAAGTCTAGTAAGATAGCATCTATTTGTTCACTATTATCTAAGCCTTTTGAAAAGTCATCAATTAGTCCTATTAGCTGTGTTTCACATGATCTATGTTTCCTAAAGCCATGTTGGTATGGAGTAAGGACATTATGTTTATCTAAGTGGTTTATGATGTTGCTACATATTATGTGTTCTAGGATTTTACATGTGATGCTGGTAAGTGATACTGGTCTGTAGTTTCCTGGGTCAGATTTTTCTCCTTTTTTAAATAGAGGTGTGACATTAGCTTCTTTCCAGTCCCTTGGTACTCTGCCCTGGTTAAGAGATGCCTGAAAAAGTATTTTGAACACAGGTGCTAGTTCTTTGCTAAGTTCCTTGAGTAATCTAGCTGGAATACCATCAGGTCCAGACGCTTTATTCGGCTTGATGCTTGCTAATAGTTTTTGGACTCCATTTTCCTGTACTTCTATCTCTTCTATATTGTCTACTTGGTTTAAATTAATTGATATGTCTTTGTCTCCTGGGGCTGAGAATGCTGATGCAAAGTATTTGTTTAGGATGTTAGCTTTAGTTTCATTATCGTTATGCGTTAAGTTGTTTTCTCCTTTTAATGGTGCTATGCCGGTTGTTTCCATTTTCTTAGACTTAATGTATGACCATAGGTTTTTGTTGTTATCTTTAGATATTACATTGTTTATGTACTCATTCTGCAGCTGTCTGCTTACTTTTTGGGTTAGGTGCTTAATTTTTATGTACTTTTTATAAACTCTTTCTGCCTTAGTTTCTTTAAATTTTCTATATAGATTTTCCTTCTGTTTACAAAGCTTCTTTAATCTATTATTAAACCAGCATTTATTTATTTTATTTGATGTGTATTTAGTGGGTATGTGATTTTCTATAATGTTTTTAAGATTGTTTTTTATGAAATTCCAGAGGTCATCAACTGGTTGGTTAATGTCTTTTTCTGATAAGAATGTTTGTTGAAAGTTAAATGTAGCTTGGTGTAATTGTGTTAGGTTACATTTGTTCCAGAGTAAGATTTTTCTTTTGGGTTTAATATTGGCTACTGCTTTTATCTGACTGCGTATTTTAATGATCTCATGGTCTGATAGACCAGGGATAATATCATAGTCTACTACTAATCCAGGTCTGTTGGTTAAGAATAGATCTAATGTATTGTTTAGTCTAGTTGGTTTTTTAATGATTTGATCTAAACTTAGGTTGTGTAAAGTTTCTATGAAAAGTTTGTTTATGTCCTTGAGGTTTTGGTGTTTGTCTATGGTTAGAGTTTTCCAATGTATGTCAGGTAGGTTGAAATCACCCATAATCCAAAAGACTGCATTTTTATTTGTCTCTTTAAGTGTGGTAAGTTGATTACATAGGTCTTGCATGTAGTCTAAACTAGAGTTTGGTGGTCTATAAATACTGCCTATTATTAGGGATGTTGATGTGGTATTAATTTTACAAAAAATTGATTCTATATTTTTTGAGTTAGGTAAAGGGATTTCTTCTGCTATAAGAGTGTTTTTTATTGCTAAGAGAACTCCTCCATGATTATCAGCCCTATCTTTTCTAAAAATTTCATAATTACAGTTGAAGATTTCTGCATTGTAAATTTCAGGATGTAGCCAAGTTTCTGTTCCTGCAACTATATCTGGTTTCTCACATTGTAACAAAACTTCCAAGTCTGCTGTTTTATTTCTAATACTTTGAAAATTTATCACTAATGTTTTAAGGTAATTTGGTATTTCTTCTTTAGTAGGTTTGTTTAAAGAGGGTGTTGTATTAGTTTTAGATTTAACAGGAGTGGATCTGGCTAGTGGTTGGTGAGTTTGGTTTGTGATGATGTTTAGGATGTTGTATGGGTTAGAAGTGTCCGCATCAAAGGAATCAAACAGTCCTGATGTAAACTGAGGTAACCCACATGGTACACAGTGCCACGAAGCGTCTTTGCTGCCTAAGGCATAATACACAGGTGTATTCATATGGAGACATGATGCGTGGTACCATTCATCACAGGTGTCGCATTGAATGGCTTTCTGTTTCATAGTGCATACTTTTTTGCAGATGTTGCATCTATCTTTAGATCTAGGTCCTGGATTTGACTCTACGTCTCCTGCTAATAATATTAAGAGTGATAGGTATTTGTTTTTGCTGTGTCTAATTGAGAATTTCCATTTGTGATGGGTAATCTTTTTTAATGTTATGGATATGTATGTTTGATTGTTTTTGAAGTTGCATTGATCTGTAGTGTGATGATTGATTATAACTGTTGTGTTAACTAAGGTAGATCTAGATCTGTGTTCAGCTAGTGTGTATTTTGAAACTATAAGAATAAGTAGCCAGAGCAATTTCATGTTGGCTGTTTTGATTTAAGGTTTTAAAGGTCTAGTGGCTAGTCTAAATATATCTAGTTTAAAGTTTACAAAGCCTAAGCCCTAAGTTAAGTCTAAAGTGAAAGCTAATTTACAATGACACTGGTTTATTCAGAATATTAATATAGATATCTATATATATATATATAGATACTAGTTATTGTTAACTGTTAGATTTATAATATAAAGTTATAATTAAATTATAGATCTAGATTATAATTATTTATAATTAATAATAAATTTTAAAATTCATTAATTAATAGTCTTCATAACTTAGTCGACTTAGACTTAAATTAATAAGTTAATACTAATATTAGTAATACTAACAAGTAATACTAGACTAGTATACTAAGTATATTATAATTTAGTATAAATAATAAAATTATGATTATAATAAATACTTTTAAATACTAAATTTGTCTAATTGTCTAACTAAATACTTAAAATAGATCTAGTAACAGAAACTAAATAAAGGAGTAAAATACTTTTCAAGAGATCTTGCTAAAATGCTAGAATGCCTAGGCCTAGAATCTAGAATAATCGGCAAACAGTAACAAGTGACACAGATCAGATTTGACTATACTACTATAGTTATAGATCTACTAACCTATGATATCTAGATCTAGTCTAGATCT
Organism: Biomphalaria straminea; assembly: GCA_021533235.1. Classification (NCBI taxonomy): domain Eukaryota; kingdom Metazoa; phylum Mollusca; class Gastropoda; family Planorbidae; genus Biomphalaria; species Biomphalaria straminea. The sequence continues at coordinate 28,046,685 of JADKLZ010005243.1, forward strand.
AAATCTAGATCAATAATGTTTACACAGAACAATGAGTCTCGATGACTTCAATGAGCAACAGACTCATTTTTTACAACACAGTAAACACACGCTTTTAACTGCATGCAATTTCCTGACATTGAAAAAGAGGTCAGAGGTCTTTTATTTTTGTACCGGAAAAGGAAGAATTTCCTTTAGTAGACATCGTTGACCAATCATATAAAAGTACTGACTATTGACATAGATCTAGGTGGGGGGTTCTATGTTCTGGTTTCGCCACGTCCCTAAATAAGCTGCTAATCGGAAATAAACACTGATGTTTACGTTGTAGATCCTGTAAACCTTAATCTATGATACAGTCGAATCGACTGTTCATTTTCAGATAAAAATGGAAACACGATACAACACTAGAAGTCCCGGTGAGTTAAGAAATTAATTTGGAATATTTAGACTCTATGGTCACCATGGCTTATCATGGTTACTCAGTTACTCATCTGATGATCTGGTATTAGTAGTGGTATACCCTAGCCCTAGCCAGTAGCGGCCTTAGGGGGTGGCAAGTGGGGCAGCCGCCCCAGGCCCCGCGCCTGAGAGGGGCCCCGCGATTGGAGATTTTATTGTCACCAACTTCAAAAAACAAGTTTTCATAAACTAGGATTTGGTACTCAATCTTTTACTAGTATCGTTATGATGCCAATTTCCATTTAAGATCTTCACATGTATTTTTGGTTTCGAAATACCATTCGATTTCGGTAAAGACAGCATCTAATGAACTGCCGATTCTAAGAGGCTATCATCATTTAACAGTTCACAATAAAAACACGTAGGTGGAAGCTACCAATCGTATATTTCGTATTTAAATATCGACGTCCAAACAGATTTTATTAGGAAAATGCGTATTGATTTAAACTACTCTTTGAATCATGAAAATTGTATACAAAAGATTCATTTCTAGCATTTGTAGTAACATAGCTACTATGCAACTTTTGAGAATTGATTTAAAATCAGTGTTTTCTTGACTTTCGCTGGTGATACGTTCTAAGACCCCAGGCGTAGGTCAGATTTTCGCGGTATTTAATTTCATATGCGTACACTATTTTCGGATATAAACAGTATCACGAAACACCTCCAAACACTTAAAGCGTTTCATTATTATTATTATTATTATAGTTTTTATATAGCGTTACTTTCATGCTTATAGCACGCTTTGGTCCATTCTCATTTGTGGACCAGTGGTGGGGGGGAGGGGGTATCTAGGAGCTGGTTTTCCGTGCTGCCTTTGGGCGCTCAGTAAACACAACTCTGCCCGAATCGGGTGTCGAACTCGAACCCTTCTAGGTAGCCAAGCAAGCCAAGCTCAAGCCGCACTTAGCCTCTCGACCACGCTTCCCATTAATAACTTTCACATCCTATTCCTTTAAAAAAATCACAAAATATTCTGTAATTTTAAAAAGTGTCATAAAGCACTGTTATGTCACATTACAGTATAAAAAGAATTAGTACGTATACATGAAATATACTGTTCATTTAGTCTGCAATGGAAAAACAAAGGTTGATGTGATGAGAAGGATTCCTTATTTGATACTGTAACCTAGCCTGTAATAAACCAGTTGATGTGTTTATACGGCTAGTTCGGCCAATCTGCTTCCATAAAGTTTGGCGATGACGTATTAAGTTGTTGTTTTTTGCCAATAGACTACTTTGCATAGATATCGTGAGGCCGTGAGAAAACCATTGTAATCGTGATAAAAAGTAAACAAATCGCGGGAGTATTTTTTTTTCAATTAGTTTATTTGAAAACCCGTGGTATAACCCTTCCTCTAAAGTCGGGTCTTCGAAAGTGTATGTACCACTGTAGCTATCAGAGGAGATATAATATTATTAGTGTAAGTAATGAATCTGCATAATGTTCTAAATTTTGTAGCAAAAACAAGGCCCACAGCTGAGAGGCGGACATGCTGTATTGTTATTGTTAATCGTTAGAGACGGCTATGCCTGTTAGCGTGATAACTTTTCAGTATTATATAGTCTACCGTCACGGCTAAGGGCCTCGCACCTGGCGCTCGCCCAGGGCCCCGCGCACTGCTAGGGCCGCCCCTGGCCCTAGCCCTATCTGGTTCATCAATGTTCATCTGGTTAATCAATGATATAAAATAAAAATATAATGATAATCATAATCTAAGACTAAATTGAAATTCTAATTTAATTCTAGATCTATAGAATAATAGATCTAATTTATAAGGTGGGGGGGGGGGCCTCGTTATTCTTAGCTTAGCTGGCTACCCACCTAGGCTAGAAGAAGAAAAGCTCTGAATTCAAACCTCTGTTGCCTTGTCACAGTTCACAGCCTTGTGCTGCTTGCAGGTAAACCCAAACATTGGAAAGGTTTTGGGAGTCAACTCTGTGGGGGAAAAAAAGTAGCTGACAGCCCTTGCCTTAGGAAGAGTGTAGCACCAGTGCTACACCCTGGCAGAGCCTAGAATAATACTGATCTCAAACTTTATACTTTATCAGCACTAGCTGTTCCTTTGGATAGCTGTGTGGAAAGGAGGATTTGCTGTGTGGGTGACATTGTTATGGGCATTCATCTCATTTCCATTAGAGTTGATTAGAGGAACCATAGTTGTTTTGTTTGTGACTAAAGTCGTCACTAAAGAATGCCTTAATATATATATATAATATATATATAATATTTATTCACTTTAAAAAGAATACATTTATCTATATTGTTTTTCCATTACTAGCTGTCAAAAGATTGATGAGAGAAGCACAAGAACTCAGTCAAGCTACAGACCAGTATTTTGCACAGCCTCTTGAAGTAGGGGAAACAAATAATTTAGTCTTGAAATATTTTAAATAGTTTTTTTTTAAAAAGGTTATATCAACTCTGGTTATATGTCTGTCTGGTAAAAATTGTGCACATGTTACACATCCATTCTCAGATCAAGTTGAAACTTAAAATATACACAATTCGTCAAATAATTATTGTTTGATATCAATAAGGGAAATAACTTTTACATTATTCATAAATATAGTTTTTAAGGTGGAGTTCTTCCCCTTTAGATAATCTTTTTTTTTTATTTTGCTTGTTTATATTATAATTTATCTGTATTCTAAACCTAATGTTTCTAGATCCTGTTTCAACTTTTTTTAAATTTTATTTTTTTTAGGATAATTTATTTGAATGGCACTTCACAGTACGGGGCCCTTCAGATTCAGATTTTCAAAATGGCATCTATCATGGTCGCATTATTTTACCAGTGGACTATCCTATGAAGCCCCCAAGCATAATATGGCTAACAGTAAGTAGTACTCTTTTGTTTGATTGTCATATTTAATTACTTGCAGAAGGTTGAAAGAGGAAGATAACAAGAAATATAGATAAATCTCCTCATTACATTTGGTTCCGTTGTGCTTGCTTGGCTTATTGACCAGATAATTACCAAGAGTTAAAAGTAAATTTTTTGTGGAGTCACATTTTTGCTCTTTTGTTGGCAGTAATCACAATACTGGTTTTTATTTTTCTTAACTAATGGGGCTGTAACCAGCAAAATTTGCTTATAAATCAGTTAGCAGGTGTTGGAGAAAACTTTTAAATTGTAACTTTGGTATTGGAAAAAAAAACAACACATTAATACACACACACACCTGGGCTTGATGAATTGGGCTCTTGGTGAAGATGAATAACTTTGAAAAAACCCAGACTGAAAATGAAATAAATAAAGTTGAAAATGTCTCTGTTCTAGCCTAAATAGACTGGAGCCGACCACTTTGTCCAGATCTGGTGTAACTGTCGTGTAGAAGTGGGCATATTGTCTTTATGGATTTTATATGTTTTGGAAAGCTCTATTCCTCGAACTAGTTCTCCAAGAGATGGTACCTGTGTTTGAGTATTGACTTAAGATACTTCTTTATCTAGTCAATGTCTTTGTGCCAGTCAATGTCTCTACCATGATAATAGCTGTATCAAAAAGTTACATTTTTTATTTTGTCAATTTCAAATTTTCCTACCTGCACTGTTCATTCTTAGATGTTTATATTCTTGCACTTGAGGGTTAAATTGTGGATTTCATCTGACTTTTTCATGACATACCACCTTATTGACTGCTTACATTTTGTATTATATAATTACACATATTCGTTATGCTTATATTAAAATATGTTAAAATGCATGAAAAACAATTTTTAAAATATGTATTAACTGTATAAATTATAAAATACTGTTACTTGTAAAACTAATTTTCAACATTTAAATTTTTTTCATTCTAGCCTAATGGACGTTTTGAAACCAACAAAAAAATTTGCTTGAGTATCTCAGGTCATCACCCTGAATCTTGGCAACCTTCATGGTCAAGTAAGTAGTACTATCTGTGTAATTTTGTTACCAGTAGTTGTAATAAATCATTATAATCATTTATGTGGGAAGCGTGGTCGAGAGGCTAAAGTGCGGCTTGAGCTTGGCTTGCTTGGCTACCTAGAAGGGGGCTCGAGGTTCGACACCCGACTCGGGCAGAGTTGTGTTTACTGAGCGCCCAAAGGCAGCACGGGAAACCAACTCCTAGATACCCCCTCCCCCCACTGGTCTACAAATGAGATTGGACCAAAGTGCTCTGAGCATGCTATAAGCATGAAAGTAGCGCTATATAAAAGCTATAATAATAATAATAATACAAAATAATTAGAGTATGTTCTATACATGCGTTTTTCAAACAATTGCTATTTTAATAGATATGTTTAAGTACTTCTGGTTGTAATTTAGAATAGTACTGGTTGTAAGATATGTATTATTTAGAGTAGTATTGCCTGTATATATGTGTAATTTAGATGACTGCTAATTTTTTTATTTAGAGTAGTACTGTTTGTATGTATATATGTGTTATTTAGATGACTGCTAGTTGTTATACTTAGAGTAGTACTGTTTGTATATGTGTATTGTATATAACTGCTAGTTATGTTTTGATTACACTCTAACAGTTCGCACTGCTTTGCTTGCCATCATTGGTTTTATGCCCACACATCCAAATGGTGCCATTGGTTCACTTGATTATACACCTGAAGAGAGGAAAATATTGGCCAAGAAGTAAGTGTGCACATTCTATTGACCTATCAGCCATTTTTATTTTATTACTTAGTGACAATGTGTTCCAGTTTGATTTGTTAGTGTCTTTTTCCATTTATAAAAGATGAAAGCTCATCTTCTCAGTATTAGCTATTCCACTGTGTATGGAGCTGATTAGCAGAGTGTTAGTTGGTGAATGAGACACACACGCAGGATTCCCAGCATGTTATTCAGTTCTGCTATTCTGCAACATGATTGTTTGTCAGGTGGGGCCATCTTCTGGCTAATCTTTATTTGCCTCTTTCTCCCTTCACCTCATTTTGGTGCTGCTACGTAAGAAGTGAGATGCTGAACCTGAAGAGGGGTTCCAAATATGAACTTTGTCCAAGGTTGTGAGAACTGGGCAGATTTAGGTTTTTCTTTGAACTCAAGGACTTACTAAACACTTGACATGTTGTTATATCATCTTTGTTTTGTGCTGTGCCTATTGTAAGATCTATATGTTAATAGAGTTTACTCTGAATTTTTTTTTATGTCAAAGAAAATTTAAGTCTTTCCCCTGCTCCCCCCTCCTTTTTTTTTTCTTTTTTGAATGAGAAATACATGTCACTAAGTATAAATGTATGACTTCATCCTAACTTAAATTTTGTTTGTTGTGAACAGGAGCAAAGATTGGAAATGTCCAGTTTGTGGTGATATTAGCACTGTTTTATTAGAACCAAATAGTGAATCTATTGTTACAGAAAAAGAAGCCAAAGAACTTGCTAACCATATAGACTTTCAGGTATATTTTTTTTTCGCATTCAAATATGAAAAGCCCTTGTTGTCATTTTATGCTTTGAAGCATTTTAGTCTCTACAATTATCATGGTGTTTAAAATCTTATACATTGAACAATTTTTTAGCATTTTCTTACCCACTAAGACTTCTGTCATGAACAAGGTACATCACAGCTTTTCAGAGTTGTATTTATTGGTTAGTTATATTGAATGAACTTCTTGAACTGTCATTTCCAAACATTATTCAAGAGAATATTCAAATATTAAGATGAGAAAACTTTGTGGGATTCATATAAAAAAATATATATGTTATGAAGTCATACTACTTTCAATTTTGTTTAATAGTCATAATTTAAACTATTATAAACTATAAGTCATGTCAGGGGGCCAACTTGTTATATTAATATTTTTTTTTAAACACTTCATGGCTGTGTGGTCAAAGTTATTTTTACTGGCTAATTTTATCCATTCTACTTGATTCCATAGGTTGAGAAACCTAAAAGTAATGATGGAGAGCCTATGGGAGGAAATGTTGCACCTTGTACCACAGTTTGTACTACATCACAAACAGATGATCATTATTTTGCCAGCCCTCGCATTCCTTGTTCAGTGTATGACACTGCAGCAACAGCCTTTACTGTTGGTGGTCAATCTCCAGCATTAATGAGTGCTTATAGGAATTCAGGACCTAGAGTTATGCCCAACACCCCAACCCATTATCCAGCAGCCGCATACCCTGCTCCGTACTCCCAATTCCATTCAGGTCCACTGGCAGGTGAGGCCGCAATGCCAAATTTCCCTTATCCACCCAGCCGGTACATGCAGTGTGGGTACTCATCTTTCTTCAGGCCTGGCTGTTCACTTCCACCAGGTGTTGGTATGTTTCCATGTCCCCCATATCCCAGAGTTGCAAGCCCTTGCAGTTCACGCTATATCTCAAAGCCGTACTGCTGCTCAATACCAGTACCTGTACCCGTACAAGTACCTGTGCCCACTCAAAAGGTCAAGGCCACAGACACTGGTGAGGACAATATATTTCGAGAAGGTGTAAAGTCAAAGGATTCCGAAGATGATGTGCCTCCCAAAACCGAAGGAACATCACAGAAAACATCTCAAAAATCATCTCAAAGAACATCTTATGATGTTGATAAGCCGATATCTCCTCCCAAATCTGATAAGGGGAAATCTCCCAAGAATGAAAGAATGTCTCAAGATGAGGAACAAGTTTCTCCCTATCCCGGTCAAAATGTGAATACCAGCTCAATATCTGCTGACTCCAGTAAATCCAAGGAATGTGTCAACTCTGTTAATAACAGTGATTTTGTTCTTCAACCTTCCTTTCAGAAAGATCCTAGAGGAGTGGATGTTGGAGGCTTCAACAAAGACTTTTCTTCTGACCTGCAATCTTCTGACTCGGAGAAAGAGACCTGCTTGCTGATCAAGAAAGAGTCACCCATTGAGGTGAATGGATTAGAGATGACCAACTCAGCATTGAATGTGGTTGACGAAGACAACAGTGACACTGGCATACCACAAATAGAAGTGTCCGATACTGAGCAAAGGTCTCACTTTGAGAAAAGCATCAGCAACTCTTTGCCAGATTTAGAGAAAGTGCGACAAAGCAGCGCCAAAGGTCTTAGACACAGGCAGTCAGCACCAGGTCAGGCGATGTCAGATGTTAGCGAGGTCAGCCAGAGTTCAGCCTCATCAGATGTGGCTGGGGCAAGGAGGATAGAAGCTGCCTCAGGGGACAATCCTCAGAGGACCAGTCCACAGGGCATCCGTATTGTGCAGCTTGGAAGAGGGGAACGGCAGCATGACCGGGAACAACAGAGTAATTTCTCCATTGATGGAATGTTCCTACTCATGGTAGCACTCAGTTTGGTATTTGCTCTTATCTTGTTGAAGCGCATCTTGCATATGGTTGATTGGTCTGAGATGGGCTCCAAGCTTTAGTTTTGTAAAGAAAAAAAAAACCTGCAAATTATGACAATCACAGTCCTGTTTCACTTAACTAGTAGAAGATAACAAAACTCAAGATGAATTAATAACTAAACTGTGATCACTTTTCACCTTTTCTTACAAATACTTCAGAATTCTCTCTTCTGTCCAAGCTTTAGTTTTGTAAAGAAAAAAAAAACCTGCAAATTATGACAATCACAGTACTGTTTCACTTCACTAGTAGAAGATAACAAAACTCAAGATGAATTAATAACTAAACTGTGATCACTTTTCACCTTCTCTTACAAATACTTCAGAATTCTCTCTTCTGTTTGACAATGCACTCAAACTGTTTTCTTTCAGAGAAATTTTTTTTATTCTATCTGCAAATTATTGAAGTATCCTTCAGTCCCAGCCAGAGAAACCCTCATAGTCATAGATCTCAGCTAGAGAATCTCTCATTACCGGTAATTCATATGACTGGAAATCCTCCATCATTTTGTATTTCTCTTTGCACACTGAAAAATTAAAAGCAAAAACTCAAAAGACTTTCTGAACTCACAGGAAGTCCTTGCTGTCTAGTCCTTATGTATAAAATATACACTTGTATAATTGATTATAGGGCCCATAGATCATTCTATGTGTCTAGCAGATGTGACCATCAAACTTATCTAACCACTTTTTTTTGTTTGTTTTAAACACATGCTTTTTTCATAACCTTGCAATATTAAACAGTGTAATATAATTTTATCTACATTGAAATCAATGTGTACAGTGTATTGCATTCTGTACAATGGAACTCAGTAGTTTGCAATTGTAAAGATATATTATTTAACTCACACCTTTGTACAGATTTATGTATTTAACTTACATTTGACTCATCAAACCTGTCTCCATTGTTAAAACAAAATAACAGGCAGTTTTGTTGAAGTTTCAAATATTTATTTTAAACTGTTTCGGAAGTCGTTAATCATGCTGTGATCATTGGATATTTTAGACAAATAAAAGTTTCAAATTGTTTTATTTGTGAGTTGACTCTATATTGACCATTGTTAAGCGTCTTTTGTATAACGTTTTAGAAGTAAATCTTAGCTTTTTAAATGTTTCTTTTCTAAGATTTGATAACAATTAAAGAACTAAGTGCAGCAATTCTTTAAAAAAAAACACAGCTAAAATCATCTGTGGAATTCAGTGAATACCAGCTTAACATTAGTGATAAGAAAGTCAATTGTGACTAGTTTTTTTTTGAGTTTCAGTTTGCTATTAATTTTTTAATCTAGTAAATTACTTTGTGATACAGTACTGTATACACTTGTATGTTAAATATTCTAATAAATAGAGTAACATATTTCATCCTTGTGTAATGTAAATTCATTCATTAGGATTTTGGCATCACAGATGTTTAAGGACATATTATTTAAAAAAAAAACATTAAATTTCAAGCAACCTATTTTCTTTTTAAAAAGTTTTTCCATGGTTCCTACAAGAAAATTAAAGTTGGCAGTGCTTCTCTTTTCATCTGTTTACATTGAAAATCATTTCCTCAGGGCTATTTTATATACCAGTACCGGTACTATTTTTTTTTCTGAGATGGAAACCACAACTGAAAAAAAAAAAAAAAAAAAACACGATTTTTTGCAATAAACATTCTTTCAAAAATTTAGAGACTCAAGTTGTAATGTTATTCCCATCAAAAGCAGCACTATTCTGTTTCCAGTTTTGCATGCCCTTTAACATGTAGAGGAACATTGTTCAGCTATCTATTCAAACTTTAGATCATAAATTTGATCATCATAATCTTTTCATGTAAAAATCTTTAATATCATAAACTACTAATGCCTTCAATTTTATTATATACACCATAGAAAACAATCACTAGGCTTGAGGACCAATATATTGTTGGAAATTTCATATTTACACTTATCACACACCAAGAGAAAAGTATTGAAACACACAGTAGTTATGGTAAGTTTATTATCAGTTACCCCTGGAATTCCCACAAACAATTTCATTACAATCAAGAACAGCTTTAAAACTACATTTACTCAGATACATTGTTTGAAAAGGTCATCCGCATAGAAACTCCCACATTTTGTTGCATATCACAGACTTGTGAAATCAATAAAACATACATTCCTTATACAGACATTAGTTATGATTTGTATCAGTTACACAATGATTTCAATCTCATTAAAGCCTTTATCTTCCAGTCTATTGGACTGACATTGTAATCCAGGGTTTCCCAAACTGTGTTCCGCAAAACACTAGGTGTTACACAGATTAATGGAATTATTAACTAGCAGGCCACTCCCATGTGAATTTATATCTCTAAAAAAAAATAAGCAAAGTGCTCCGCTAAATACTCAGAATATGTAACGAAAAAGTTTGGGAAACACTAATGTAATCATAACATTGTCAAAATAAAATTCTATCAAAGAAAAAAATATACACAAAACAAATAAGAGAATTGTCATACACCCATGTTAATTTTCAGTACTGCATTTTACCGTCCCTGCAAATACTCTTAGATTTAAACAAAATAAAAGTTTTTGCTATAGGTCAAATTATTTACAAACAAAGTATTACATGTGACTCCCATACATTAATTGTGTTTTCAACATCTCAGTTAACAAGTTAAAACAGCAGTAGTTGGTTTAGCTGACATGATGGGTCGAACTGGAAGCAAACTTTTCATGAATTGTTTCCTTCGTTCATAAACACAGCAGAGGAAGGCTTCTGTTCGTTTTTCACGCTCCTGTGCATACTGCTGCACCCTCTCCTGCATGCTCTTGTGCACTGTGGTGTTAGACAGTGGACTTGGGGCAGTCATGCAAGAGATACTTTCTCTGCTGGCAGTTTCTAGACTGAGCTCTTCCATTAGGCAATGATAATCTGAATCCCTTTGAAGCCTTTCTCTTTCTATAGTTTGATTCTGTCTGGCAATCTTTAAGAAGAAGCAAACAAAGTTTTACTTGGTGAAATAAAAAAATGAATAGTCATAGTTTGAATCTCAAATATAATTGAAGAATTATTTTTTTTTAAATTGAAGATATGTAGGAGCTGTTGCAATACCACTACATACACATTAGGAATTAGAGGATATTGAACCACAGGCATGTGTATACTGCCATGCTTTGCAGCACAGATAATGGCTGACCAGAAATTGTATTATTATGTCACATAAAAATGTACTTGGGAAAATTTATATGCAGATTTTTCTGGAGAAAATTGATTTGCATAAAATAGATGTAGAGTCAAAAATAGACATAGGGAAGTTGACAGATTATTTCTCAAGATTTATAAAGGGCACAGATTTGTCTAACTTAATTGCCAACAACTATCTGAACCATGCGTCAACAGTACAGCTTAATAGACCCTGTCCTTGTGATACTACAACACATTTCATTCCACTCAAATCTGGAAAATTCAAAATATTTTTCAGCACAACATAAGCCTACCTGAATTTTATTGTAATTTCGTTGGTAATGAAGGATTGCGGCATACAAATGCCATATACTGAACTCGGGCCACAGAACTTTCACAAATGCTAGACAAGAGAAGGAACTCTGTAGATTAAAAAAAAAAAAATGAAAACATTAATAAAATCAATGCAGGTTTGTGCAAAAACATCACTCAGTATTTACTGTTGCAAGAGTAGCATATTTAAATGGGATGTTTTGTAATATTCTATTGCAAGCTGTTAAGACTTTTCAAATCTATCAGTGCCTGATTGAAAGTAGTTACTACTTCCTGTTGGTCCTGGACTACACTAGAAAAATGCCTATAGAATATGTTAAGTGTCACCAATCTTACATTGTACATAAGGGGCCATAATCCAATCAAATATTTGGCTTTGAGTCATTGACATTAATAAATATAGACTGGAAAAAGGAAGTAACTTCATGTAACTTGAAAACATGTATTTCAATTGAATTCGGAGAATTGTAAAATTGCATGATCTTCAGTCTTAGAGATTAAACAAAATTTATAGACATAAAATAAAGTACACACAATTGCAATTCACAAATTTTCATTTCATAAAACTCTCTTATTGGCCAGTCTATATTTATTTGATGCTTTGAGTATATACAGAGGTTAAATTTTGATGCCAAATATACATAAAGAAAAAACACATACTTCCCATAACAAGAAATCACTGAGCCTTGTCTCACCAGATGTACGTATTAATAGATCCACAGGGCTGCTGTGACAAGTATACAGGCACTTTTCTAATAACTTTTCTGAAATGTCACTGAAAAAGAAACATTGACATTGATGTAAAAAATTTTTTCTTTTGTTTTGGGAAGGGATTATTTTATAAAAATAACTTTGAATTCGATTTACTGATTGACATTGTTTGTTATCTACTGGTTAACTAACCAAAGAATAAGAAATTAACAAATTGAAGTATTTATCACAAATGCTTTTCCTGACTAAAATATTTAAAAGCTTTCTTATACCAGTATGTCAGCAATAAAAAAAAAATCTCTACCTATTTTTAATCTGTCCTTCTTTCACAGCAATCGCCAGCTCTCTCATAGCCATACAGATGTCATCTCTTGCAGTATAAGCAAAGCAGACATTCAATATTGCTCTGATTAAAACAGGCATCTTTTAAACAATTGTTTTGTAATGCAATGTGCACTGACACACATATATATATATAAATAAATAAATATATATATATATAAAACAGTTAACAGCAGCTTTATGACTATTACAGTAGGAAAAAAAAAATCATTAAAAAAAAAAGCCTGAGACCATTAAAAAAATTCTCACTTAACAGGAGAAGTATCCTAATTTCTTTTGAAAGTATTATTAGAGCAACCTATACATTACAAACCCAAACACCATCTGACCTTTTATTTTCAGAGGAAATAGAAACAGCTTCAGCTAACAATTCCTGCAGATCTCTAGGTAATAAAGATATATCTCCAATGATGCGAACACACACACCATGTTTATTGATAAGATCTCTGTAAAATATTCAATTATTTTGTACTCAGTAAATCTCTATAAGACATTAGAACAGTCAGTCACAAAAGTCTTCAGTCGTGCACAAAGGTCTTCAGTCTGTCACAAGAAATTCACAAGCAATACCATAAAAGTGTTAAGGCATCAATTGGTTGGTAATATAGGTGAGGCTCTTGTTTAGGTTTTAAAATGTACTTATATAAGCATGTCACAGTCTGAATTTTTCTCCATTTTTAATTTTAGACCACTTTTTATATTTGAAAAATATTTATCTCATTGCAAAGTATTGATACTAGTTAAAATGTATAAATAAATAAATTACCTCTCTTGTAAAAGCTTTGCAAACTTTTGCCGAGATAACTCCATAAGATATGAGACCTCATCTGATGAGCGTTTGAAGTTTTCAATGCTGAAAGCATAAACAGTCACTTCTGAGATGCCCAGATCTAAACACCACTCAAGCGTCTGTGATTATAGTAAGAAAAAAATTAATAATAAAAAATTATATAAAAATATTTTTTAAGTAGAATTTAGCTTATTCTTTTGATGATCATGGAAAAGTTAAGTCAAGAGTTGTTTTTATGTAAAATAGACTAGAATAAAACTGTTACTAATTACTAGTTTGAATATCATAATGGCATCCTTTTTTAAATTACTGTATGCAAGAGAAAAAACAGAATCAGAATGAATATCATTTTTACTGAGATCAAATTTTTTTATCACACATTTATGCAAATTTTTATTACAGTTGTAAGATAAAAAAAAATAAAAAATGAAGCTGGAAGTTAACTTAATGTTAATTTTTTATTTAAAAGGTATGAGCAGAAGGTGAAAAATACTGTTTCTTTACAAGTTTACACTTTTCCTGTACAAATAAGGATTATGATTATTACATCCTTACACAATTCCCCTACAGCTAGAATTCAAACCTAGAACTACTGAGTCATTAGCTTGTAGACTACACCACAATGTCATTTATTGATACGTTAAAGTGATTGTACAATGTGAACGTTAGAACATGGATTGAGCTAAATATAGAAACAAAATTATCTATCAATTTAATAAGCCAGGCAATTAAAAATACTAACCTCAGCTAGTTTATCGAATCCTTTTAAATGACCCTCACATTTGGCTAAACTTTTTTTGACAGCAAACCGTCTGTTACCATCCATTATAATGGCCACATGCTTGGGCACCGGTCCAACTGTTAGAATAGCCTCACATCCTTTCTGGAGCCAAGTCCTTTGCCTTCTTTGTGGAAACCAAGACATTTGTTCTCAAACTGAACTTCATTCAAACTCTGAAACAAAATATATTTTAATTAGAATATACTTGTAGCATGGAATTCACTACATTTTTTTTTATTAACAGCTGAAGGAAATCATTGTAGTATGGGAACCAAAAGATAAAAAAACAAGCATAATGAAAAAAAAAAATTTAACTTAAAATAATTTATTACAAATAATTAGTTAACCATTTGGTTCATGTTTTGTTAGGTACTGGTACAATAAAATTTGGAAAAAGTTTCAGCTTGATAAGAGACTAGGTGTGGGAGAAATGATGTGTAAAATCAAAAGAGACAAAACCCCACATATTAATTAATATTTGTGAATACTGAAAGATAAATTTCCCTTGTTGATATCAAACAAAATAATTAATAACTAGTAATTAATTGACTAATTGGTTACTTTTTTAAATTGGTTCATGTTCGACAATGAATAATTGAGTAAAGTTTCTGCTTGATCCGAGAATGGGTGTGGGAGAAATAATATGTTCAAACTTTTTACTAGACAGAGTGAGTTGATATAATCTTTGTACAAAAAAAAAAAAAAAAAAAAAAAAAAAAACTGCATTGAATCCTGTGCTGCCATCTGAAAGACAGTACATTTCTTTCGTTAAAAGCTGTGCATATTTGCTAATAAAAGCAACATTCAGTTCTGTTTAAACACCAAGTTTACGTTTATTTTAAGTTCTACATTAATAATTTAATACTCCACATCAGTTTAGTTGTAGATGTGATAGTAAGTGTATGTGTTTTGAGTGGCTAGTTGTGCGGTGTGTGTGCCTGTGTATGAAGTGACCAGTTGACCTTCAGTGTACATGGCTGAGTGAACAGCATAGAAATTGTGTAAGTCAGGACTGTGTGTGATAACATGAGGCTGGAGTGAAAAGAGTCAAATAAAATAAAAGTGTTAACTGAGACTCATGTTGTGTCTATTACAGTAGGATAATCAGACAATGGACTTCTAGCTATAATTTGTTAATTTATTGAAAGAAGACAGCACAAATATGGGAGACAACTATTGCTTTCATGGACATGGTTAAAAATGTTAAATATTTATCTTTCAAACATTAATAAACTTAGGCAATTAACTGAGCTATAATACATATATAATATCTTTTACTATGCCCACACAGTGGTGATCTAATACCATTTGGATGCCTGGTCATGTGGAATGCGCTCTGGACTGTACTCTCGATGGTTCCAGGTTTGAACTCTGCCTGCAAGTGAAATAATCAATTAACTAATTGTTTTTAAGTGTTTTTATTGATTCTTTTTTTGTCTGGTAGAAGAAATAAATGTGCTAATGCTCAGCTTGATCTGAGATTGGGTGTGGGAGAAATAACATACAGTACAAACTTGTTACCAGACAGACAGAGTTGATATTAAGCTTTGTAATAAAAATTACTTCTTGTATGACTTTGTCCTAGCATGTGGATATGGAATGTGCTTTTATCTTGTCTTTTCAGATATGAGGTTACAAGTGTTGTTCTTTTTTTTAATAATAATAATATCTTTATTATACATGAGGGAGTATGTCTTACTATTTGTGCATTACATAGGCCTATAATTTGAGAGCTAGTTAGTGTTTTGAAAGAATTAATGCTATTTTACTTTTTAGACTACTGTCCTAAATGGAAAAGAGTATTTAGGTGTGAATAATCATTTGTGATAAATAGCCTTTTTTAACAGCATCAATGATGGTTAGAGATAGACTAATCTAAAATCTACTTGACACTAGATATTTTTTCTGTTGTTTAGACATGGCAACTCATAAAATAATTTACATTGTATACAATATATTATTAAATTAAGTTATTAGGCTTTTATAGATCCAATTTATTTATATAATATATCTTTATATTGTGTCTGTTTTATTTTTCTGTTGTGTTGTTTTTATATGAGAAAAGAGTCCTTGTAATCAAAACTAATTTCCATAAGGATCAATAAAGCAGTCTTAGTGACCTCATTGCATCATTTCTCAGATAGCATCATTATCCTGAAAATCAAGCTTAAACTAAAAAATGAAAGTAGACTATTAGATCATAGATCAGATGTATAGTATAGTATTATTATTAGATCTAGATTATAGATATGAACATAACCTTTATAATCAAGACACAGATTAGCATAACTAAGGCTAGAGAGGAAGGCTTTATTTATATTAATATAAATTATAATATCACATATAGATCTAAAGTAAAAGTATGAAGTCTAAAAATTACATTAAGTTTCCTCCTGTTTACTAAGCTAGGTAGATCTAGATTAATCTAGAAGTGTGGTAAACGCAGAGTGTAACTGTATGTACATTTTATGATTGTTGTGTTACTCAAGTTACTGTAAGTGTAAGTCGTAAGTCTAGTCTACTTTAGATGAGTCTAGATTAGATAGACCGGGCAACAGAGGTCTGAGAGGAAAAAAAAAGAATCTAGAAATAATTGATCTATATCGCTACAAAGATAGGGATTTTAACAATAAAGTTCGAGAGTACGTTTAATAGAATGTAGATCTAGCGTCTAGAACATTATGATGTTTACTTGAAGGTGATGCTAAAGTCGATAAGCAACACACCCGAATAATAAATTTATTTATCTGTAAACACGGCAAATAATGGCCAGGAAATATAATTTTAACAGTCTATTTTTATTTTCATCTGCGACAGTATTTCTTTAACAATGTTGTTTTTTGTTTGTTTTTTAAATATATTTTGCTGCATACAACTAAATGTGTTTGCGTTACAAGTTTTTGTTCATGTAATTGTCACAGCGAAAGAACTTTCAGTCCCTATATCAAGTATATGTAGATAAAGTTAATTATAAATTGAGACTCTCCTTCATAAAACGATTTGACAATATTTGTACACTTAGCGGTGTATTAATAGTAATGCTTTCTTCTTTCTTTGTGTGTCAAGTTTGCCGTTGCAGCTAGTAATGCGAGACATACTAAACAAAAACCCTCCACAATGAATATAAAGAAAAATGAGAATCGCTCTTTTGTTTTGTTATATAAAATATTGATTTTGTATTCCTTTAGTCTTAAGTTTACAAGGTAGTGTGCGTATTACCAATAAATGACAATCTGGCAACTAAGGCAATTCTTAGTGTCGTTTTTAGTCTTCTTAACCGAAGCACTAGCCTACTACACAGCATGTGTACATTGCAAAATAGTTCCATTCAATAATATGTTTGAAATCTTTTATAATTTAACGACCATTTATTTGCATATTAATTTAAACAAATTGCACATTACTTTAAAAAGAAGAACCAAAATTAATATTTGTATTTATATTTTAAAAACATCTTCTTACGAAATCACTCCGCTTCTTTGGATGTTATGAGAAAAATCGTAGAGTTGAAAAACATTGAAAATGGCGTCAGACCTTGTTAAAAGTGTTGGTGTAGACAATGTATAACATTAACCTTATCCGTTACTTTTCTTTATAGTATTTTATTATAAAGGATGGATTCTTCATCCGTTCTTGAGCCTGGTATGACACTTTTTTTTACATTAGTCTTGTACTATTGACGCCGAATCAATGTTTAGCCTAGAAATTGACACCATTTTTGTGTTCACTTTCCAGAATTGTACTTTCTCATCGCAAGATTTCTAAATAGTGGACCATGTCAAAGGGCGGCTAAAGTAAGTTTAACACTTAATTATACTGTACATCTTATTCTTATCTTCGTTTTCTAATTTGAACATTATTTTTTACAGGCTCTTCTAGAAGAATTGCAAGAGTTCAGGGTGAGTAGTGAGAATCTTTGTTACACCTTTTTATCCATTGTGGTTTTGTTTTGATTTTCATTTACAAAGCAATAAATGTTAATTCCTTATTTAATAAGATTAAAAGCAGTTTTATTATTCCTAAAACAAATTGATATGTTAAAACTTCAGTGACCCACTTTCTTTTTACAACCATGGGACATTTGTTTTTTTAGCTTCTACCTCAAAGAGTTGACTGGGAAGGCAACACACATTTCAGGAGCTATGAAAACTTGGTAGGTGATGAAAATAGTTAACACTGGTTTGAAATGGGAGCAACTTTGAAATAATAAATTTTTTAAAACTGATAATACAAAACAATGGGTCTTGGTCAAATGATGTTAAGTAAAAAATCCTGATCAAATGTGTTGTCGTATATTAAATTTGCAGTAATATTTGAAAAAGATATGATGAAAAGTATAAAAAGAATTAATTAAAAGTTGTATAATGTAAAGTGTTATATTGTGATGTCAGAGGCTCTTGCCCCCCAAGCTAGCCAGTGAAAGGAAATTACACTGATAATGTGTAACTTTTGTTAGGCTTATTCTGATTGGCTGAAAGCTTGTACTTGGCAGACATGTAGAAATATAGGTCAGAGCTGAGGTCATTCTATTTATAATTACAGGGGAGATAACCTATATAATTATGCAACATAGATGTGGATTTAATATAAAAAAAGATGGAAATATAAATATAATAATCTCTTTTAATATAGTGAATGTTTTACATATTTATAACATTTAAAATAACTTGTTAATATTTCTACTATTCTCCAATATTTAAAGGTAATTGTTTTGGTGGGTAAAGTTTTTTAATAGAATTAAATTACATCATTGTAGTATCTCCATTACAAATCTATACATAGGTGTACATGAACAGACACATTAAAAGTGACCACCTTCTTCGAGTCGTAGAGCGAGTTGGAACACTTCTTGATAAAGAAATAAAACCAAGTGTGCCAGGAGTAAAGTCTCTTCTTGGAGCAGGCAGCCTTTCCTTACTTAGAACAGCAGAAGGTAACTTGTGGATTATAGCTATGTGCATTTGTGTCTTAGGATTGTATAATTTGTAAGCGTAGAGTTTGATTTTTAATTTCAAGCATGCAATTTTATGTCAGAAACTTGCTAGTTTTGTGTCAGGGTGGCTTTTTCAGTTCATCAAAAGTTTTTGTTTGTAATATTTGTATGTAATTTTTTTGCACAAATCTTAAAATGAATTAACATGATTTTCTTATATCCTATAGACATAAAGCAAACAAAATGGAGTCCAACTCATCATATTGTGCGCCAACATGGAGTACCTCTTTATCCACCTGCCAACCTTGTGAGCCCAGCTATTCGTAAGTTTTTTTTTAATTTCTAAAAGTTTTCATTCTAATAAACTATTTGAATGATGATATAATTATAGTTGATTATTATCTATATACAAAATATATCTTGTCTTGGCTATTTTAAAAAAAAAATAAATTTTTTTCTTTTTGTTTAAAGCTCATGTATTAAAAGCATACGAGATGTCTGGTGTGGTTCGACAGCACAGTGTTGTCCCCACCTGTCTCTACAACAAAATTGTGATGCATGGTCGCAAACTGGGTCACCTTTCTGCTGTTTATTGCGTATTGTTTGACAGGACAGGAAATTACATATTTACTGTAAGTTATTTATATTGTTTATACTCCTGTGTGTTTTTATGTTTATTTACTATCAGTAAAGTATATTTATAATGTAAGATGTTATTATAATTTTTAAATGCTACTTCATAAATAATGTAAATATGTTTGATGGTTTTGAATTGTTAACTAATACATTAAGATTATTTTAAAACTTTTTCAGGGTGCAGATGATGCTCTTGTAAAAATCTGGAGTGTTTATGACATGCGACTTCTTGCCACACTTCGTGGTCATTCTGCAGAAATAACAGATATGGCAGTGTCATTTGAGAACACCTTTCTTGCCAGCGGCAGCTGTGATAAAGCTGTTAGAATATGGTGTCTTAGAACTAAGGCTACAGCAGCTGTCTTGCAGGCTCATTCCAGCATGATTACATCTGTACAGGTGAGTTAACAGTTGCAATCTGTAGATTATAATATAAACTTTTTAAATTAGCTGTAATAATTCTAATTGACATTAGGACACTTTGATAATGAGCTTGTTTTTTTTATTTTAACACCTATCCTTCAGTTTAATTGATCTTTGTGTCTGCCTTCTTTCTGGAAATAAGAAAAAAGAAACTCTTGATGTTTGACAGCAGTCAGCCTCATTTATAGAAATAAGTAAAAATTAAGCCATTGTCTTTGAGTCCAAAGATTAAAGGAGAGTGAAAAAAGCAATTTTTTTAAAACATATATATAATAGTATTTAGGATTGTCTTAAAGTTCAAAGATAAGGAAGACTATAGCATTTCACATGGCAATGCACAGACCCAGCTGTGAGCTTATTTGTCAATCTGTTTTAAATATTTTACAAAATTGTTTTTACCTTTTTTTTTTTAAATCCTGTTGACTATTTACACATTTTATTATGATTTTTAATGCAAATAAAACTTTTTTTAATGCATACATCCAATTTTTTTAAAGATATTAAAAGCAAGTAAAATTATCTGCATGCTTATATTTCCTTCCCAGTTTTGTCCCAAAGTTCAAGGAGAGAATAGATATCTAGTATCTACAGGAAATGATGGCTGTGTTTGTTTTTGGCACTATAACGTTCACACAAATGTTTTCAGGTATTGTAGTGACTTATTTGATTTGTATCTCTTTAGTGTAGTTATTCTTTTACAACTTACCTTTATGTAAGAAAAAAGAAACATGCACATTTATACTATATTATTATTACTATATTTATACTATATTATATACTAAGAAAGGAAAGATTTGACAAGATTCTGATTTGTTCACTTTCCAGCCCAAAGCCCACAAAGTTCATTGAGAAATCTAGAGCAGGGGCACAAATGTTGTGTTCATCCTTTTCTCCAGGAGGAGCCTTTTTGGCCACTGGAAATTCTGATCATGTTGTTCGTGTTTACTTTCTCCATGCAATAGGAATAGAGAAAATTTGTGAACTAGAGGCTCATACTGTAAGTAACTTGTAAACTAAATCTTTTGTTCATTCATGTATTTAAACTTATTCCCATTTAGTTTTGCAATACTTTGACTGGTTATATATAATATATATATATATTAAAGAAGGCTGAGCAGTGAGTCTGGGTTATGTTTATTAACATCATTTATTTCAATTACTTTATTTCTTATGTGCTTCATTTTTTTTTAATATTAATCTTAGATGCTATGCTGTCCCTTAGCTAAGACTTTTTTGTTGTTGTTGAGAAAAGCAGTGTGAAGTTTCACTTGAAGTAAAAAGTTTATTTTCTTTGTTTTAGGACAAAGTGGATAGCATCTGCTACAGTAACAGTTTAAATAGATTTGTGAGTGGCAGCAATGATGGAACAGCAAGGATTTGGCGTTTTGAAAAGCAAGAATGGCGAGCTACCATTCTCAACATGAATGCTAAGTTAAACAGGTTAAAGTTCCCCTCTTCTTATTCTAACGCTGCTTAATCCTGTGATTTCATTGTTATAATTTATTGTTTTATTACAATTCACTGCTTCATTATCCACAATTTTGTTGCTTACAGCACTCCTCAGTGTCCAGAAGCAAACAGGACAGAGAATAATAAAGACCAGTTGAGAGTTACCATGGTCAGCTGGAGTATGGATGACTTGATGGTTTTCACTGCTGTGTCAGATCTCTCAATCAAAGTCTGGAATTCTTACACAGGCGCTTTGCTCAAAGTTTTAGAAGTAAGATTTTTTTAGTCTTGTTTTCAATCAAAGCAGCTTGTGTTGTGTTTGCTGAGAGCATCACAGAAAACTTCTTTTCTTACAAATACCTCGCAACATATCCACAATAGAGATTAGAACATAGTGCACTGAGCATGCTTTTGCATAAAAGATGGGTTACACAAAAGTAATTTATTATAAAAAAAAGCTGTTACAAAATTGTGATCCCCACTTTAAAAATTAGTTCTTTTTTAATTAATCAATTTTATTTATTAATTAATTTTTTTTATTTAATTTGATCACATTGCTACAGCCAACAACATATCAGCACCAAAAAGGATCATTCTCAATGTTACAAAAAAAAAAAAGAATTCTTTGCTTGTAATGTACTTTTGTCTGGCAGATTTAAGGACATGGTGCTTGGCTCTTTATATTATCAAGTACTAATTTAATAGTTCTTTGTTGACAAATTTTTCTGTCTGGAAATGAAAAGCTCTATTGTAATCTAATTTTACCCTCATGTTCATGGTGCTCTAAATATCAAAATCTGCCCTTTGAAATGCTTTGTTTACAATACAAACTTTCTCATCAAAATCCATTTGAGTGAGGGCTTGAGAGACTCAAATTCTCTCTTGCATAAGTGTTGGATAGAAACACTGCTGTTGTGCTTAATGCATAATTGTCACTATGCAAGTCATGAATTTGTGACTACCTGTCGAGACAGAGATTAGCAAGAATATGAGACTCTTATTCCTCACAATGGGGGCACTGTGAGTTGAAGTTCGGCATGAACATGCAAAATATTAACTGATGGAACAATGGTCTATCCTGCACACTGCTTCAATAGCCTGGGCAGCCTCCTTTTTTTAAGTAGGCCAACATAGTGTTGGAGCACAATTTATTGACGGAATTGTAGAAGTCTTTTTTTTTCTTTCTCAAAAGTTCATTTTCTGTCAGGTCAACAATATCTCCGACACCAAAATCCTGTTGACTCTGTCTCTTAAGTAAATTTTTTTTTTGTTACAGGGTCATGAAGATGAAGTATTTGTTTTAGAACCCTGCCCCACTGATGCACGCATCCTACTAAGTGCTGGTCATGATGGTAAAATGATCATTTGGGACATCTATACTGGCACCAAGATAAAAAAGTTTTATAATTTTGTGAGTACAATAGGCTGGCTACCATAACAAAATGAGGATTAACATACTAATTATTAGTTAGTTAAGAATTGTAACTGAATTCCTTGATGCTGCAAAAGAAATTTAGATATGATGATTCTTTGCATGTAATGTTTGCATCATTTTGTCTGGCAGATTGAGGGTCAAGGACATGGGGCTGTGTTTGATTGCAAATTCTCCCCAGATGGTTTTTCTCTAGCAGCCACAGATTCTCATGGGCACTTGCTGCTTTTAGGATTTGGCACGAATGAAAGATGTAAAAAGGTTGAACATTTATGTTATGTCATTACATTCATCTAGTAGTAAATTGTTGTTTTTTTTTTAATTTATGTCATTTGGCCAGAATTATATGCTGGATTTACTAACTTAACAAGAGGGACACTATTCAAAATAATTATCTGACTTAATATTGAAAATTATTGGTATGAATCAATTTTTTTTTCTTTTTAATTGATGTGTATCTCATTCTTAGCTTTTTGTTAGCTCATTAAACCAATGTAATGGCAGAGTTGTGTTTACTGAGCGCCTAAAGGCAGCACACGAAAAACCTTATCCCAGATAACCCCACACACATACACCCCACCACTGGTCCACAAATGAGATTGAACCATAGTGGTCTGAGCATGCTTTAAGCAGGGTGTCCGCGGCCTCCTTAAATTCAAGGATGTCCTTGAATCTCCTTGAATTTCAAAAAAACTCAAAAAGTCCTTGAAATCTCCTTGAATTTTAAGATATCTCCTTGAATGTCCTGGAATTTCGTCGATCGGGGAAAAAAAATTCGGCACCGTTGCCGCGGATGGGCCGTCGCGGCGGAAATAGTTTCGAAATGAGCGTTACTGAGTTTGCGCAGAATGTGTTTACTGCTCATTGACAATAGATAGGTCTAATCTATTTATAGATATAGGCTGTGTCAATAAGCTGACCAGTGACGCTTCTACACCGCCTTTCACCCACTTGTGAAGCGCATTCTCGTGATAGAAGATGGCCTTGGCTCAAGCAAGCATTTCACCTGGCATTATTTTTCTGAAGGGCCATCCCTCACCTAAAATCTTGTAACAGAGTTTCTTTGCGTTAATCATCTAGACTCTAGCTAGAAATAGTAGGCCCTATCTAGATTTAGATTTTCGATCTAGATCTAATCTAGTGAAGATAATTTGCACCTAACTTGAAAACTTCGTGAATTTTAGTCAATTTAATGATCTCGATACATCTGATCTAATCATCTAATGTCTGGATTATTCTAGAAATAGGCTACATTAGGACTAGATACTAGATTTACGCTAATCACTAAAATAGAATGTAGTGAAGATAAGCCTTGAAAAGATCGCAAATTTTAGTGACTTAAATTATATCTAGAGTCTGGATTTACGGTAGATTTGGTGAAGATAATTCTCACATAGCCGTGAAAAGTCCGTGAAATTTTGTGAGAACTTAAGTTTTGAGATACGGTAGTTTTAGTGAAGATAATTGTCACACATCCGCGAAAAAATCCGTGAATTTGAGTGACTTAATAGATCTCGAGTCTAGATTTACGGTAGATTTAGTGAAGATAATTCTCACAAAGCCGTGAAAAGTCTGCGAATTTTAGTGACTTAGATCTCGAGTCTAAATTTGCGATAGATTTAGTGAAGATAATTCTCACCCATCAGTTAAAAGTCCGCGAATTTAGTGACTTAGATCTAGACTCTAGATCTACTGTAGATTTAATGAAAAATATTTTGCACACAGCTGTGAAAGTACGTAAAAGTTATTTTTGTCGTAAAAGACAGGGAGACTACATAGTTGAAAAGGAAATTGTGCTTGGAAAAAATAATCGCTAGGTCTAATACCCTTGTAGCCTACATTTCCACCTCGGAGTATGCAACTCTAAAAATGTTTCTTATTTAAAAAATAATGGAAAAGCTATCATTTGTAATGTTCTTTAATACATCTTTGAAAAGAAAAATGGTTGTTTTAGGTTTTGGGATGGCAGTCAATTTAAGTTGTTATATATATATATATATATATATATATATATATATATATATATATATATATATATATATATAAAATAAGGCTTGTCTTGAAGTCCGAAGATTAGTGAGCAATAATAATAATCAACTTTGACTTTTGTTATGTAATATTTTAATATTTCTGCGCGAATTTTATGTCCTTGAATTTTAAAATTTCTCCTTGAAAACTCCTTGAATTTCATTTTGACTTTGGTGCAGAAACCCTGTTTAAGCATGAAAATAGCACTATATAAAAGCTTTAATTTACTTTAATTTTTTTTTTCTGAGGAGGAGGATTTCAGACTCAATATCTATATATGTCCAAATATTGAATAGAGTCTGTTGTTATTTCTACAGATTCCTCAGCAGCTGTTCTTCCACACTGACTATCGTCCTCTGGTCAGAGATGCCAACAGTTTTGTACTTGATGAGCAAACTCAGCAGCCCCCACACATAATGCCACCACCATTCCTGGTCGACATAGACGGTAACCCGTATCCTGCTTCTGTCCAGCGTCTGGTGCCAGGTAGAGAGCATTGCAATGAGTCTAGTCTGGTGCCTCAAATGATAGTCAATGCTCATGGTAAGTGTTTGTGTCTGGAACAGACACAAAATAGAGCAGTGAGATTAATAACAAATGAATATTCACATTTGACTAGAGTGACACCTTAAGTAAAGTAGCAATTATACATAAAAACACTGAACCATAATCTTCAAATACAAAAACAAAATTTAATAAAGTACTCAAAAGATTGATGCTGTGGATATTTATACAGCACTAAGCAGCCCTTATTTAAACAATTGATACCTATTATATGATAATATTTTTAGAATTTTTAATAACTTAAAACAAACCAAAAATATTAAAAGAAAAAAAAATGTTTTAGTAAGTAGCATTAAATTTTTTTTACAAATTTCTAACTTTTTCAGGTGAGTCTGAAGTGATAGGTGATATTGTCAATGATGCAAGACCACCAGCTGCTCAACCAGAAGATTCTGCCACAGAGGAAGAAGAAGTTGCGCCATTGCCGCCTCCACGTAGGGGAAGGCCAAGCAGGAATGCTAGGTCTAGTTTAGATGCCATGATACAAGAATTGCAAAGGCAGCAAGATGAGAGAAATCGACGTGAGCCAGAAGGAAATAGAAATGATAATGTCATGTCACCACCCATTGCCTCCCCTCCCACACCAAGGTCTCACTTGCAGAGTATGTCATTTATCATATGCACTCAGGTTTTATCTCACTTGCAGAGTATGTCATTTATCATATGCACTCAGTTTTATCGCCTTTTTGAAATCCAGTTACCAAAGACAATTTTTTCTTTTTATTTTGTTATTTAATGGTTTCTATTTAAATTATTGTTAATGTAATTCTGCAATAGAAACTTTTCATTGTAATTCTTAGCACTAGTTGGTTTCACTTTTCTAATTTGAATGCATTATTACTTCAATAGATCGAATAGGCATGAGGCGTAGTGGTGAAATTGAAGGTGTCCGCCAATCTCTTGGCCATGTTTCTGTTCGTTCTACAAAGAAGGAGAGAGATGCAGCCAAACGTCATGTGACTGTTAGGGCTTTAGATCCTGAAGCTTTAAGGTAAAGTAGCTTACAGTTTCTTTTTTTATCATTACTAAAAATTATCTTAGAAGTATAGTAAGAGCTCTCCAACAAATTTAAACCAACTCAAACAAACTCAAAAAAATATATATATAATTTGGACTTATTCATTTGTGTAGAGCATCTGAAGAAAAGAGGTCTGCATTTACGGAAGAGGAAATCAGAAAATTTGTAAATGAACGAAAGAAAAAGTTGCTCTCCCCTCATGAGGTTAGTTTTACAAAGAAATCATACTTACAGAAGAACTATGAATAATTGTTAGTGGTATACTTTCACTAATTACTAAAGTGATGTTATTAACACTAGTCATAGTGAAATTATTTTTTTAGAACGTCAGCGCCAGTGTTCAAAACAACAAGAAGCGTGGCCAGAAGGCGAAGAAAGCAGCAGGAGAGAGAGCAGGGGAGACTCCTGAAAATGTAGAGACAGCTAGAAATAGACTGACCACTCGAGCTTTGTATGACACAGAGGAAGAGGTGCGCATCCTTTATGTACTTTCAAGTTTTTAACTAAATTTTTTATCTATAATTGAGTAAGATCATTAAGCAATATTGATATTATATATATATATATATAATTTTTTTTTATAGGATGAAGAAGAAGATGCAGATTCAGACATTTGGGAAAGGTAAGATTTAAAAAAAAAATAGAGAATCATAAACTTAGCCTTTTTTTTTTTCTTTTAAGAGTTATATAAAGTCCTTGTGAAATTACATGTGACCACTGTAAAAATTCATACAAGCGCTCCTTTAATGGTGCCATTGAAGCATGGGATGGGTTGCCTGAATCAAACAGGAAAACCAATTATGTAGCAGAGTTTGTCTCTAATTAACATGATAGACTAGATTATCGTGAATAGGACTAAATAATCTATTCTGAAGGAACACCTGTCATATATTACATTTAATCAACCCAGGTTATTAACTAATTCATAATATTGGATTATTGTAGTCAAAGATATCTTACTGGACTGGTGGAGTAATAAGTGAAGAATGCAATTCTAGCATTGTAAAATATGTAATACTCTATACTAAATATTTTATTTTTATATAGCGATAACAGCAGCAGTGACTACTCTGATTGGGTCGGAGACCAAGGCAGTAGTAACTTGGAGCCTCCGAAGCGGAGGTCTCAACGCAAGCCTAAAAGGAGGCGCCTGTCATCGGATGAAGAAGACTTGGAGGAAGAGGAGGAGGAGGAAGAGATGGACACAGAGGACACCACAACAGAAGAAAGCAGTGATGATGAGAAAGATAATGTTAATGAGCCGTCCACATCCACTAAGCGAGAGTCAACGCGTCGCTCAACAAATCAGAAAACAGTCCAGCAAAAAAAGAAAAAAATTCAGAAAGTGAGTATGCATTTCTTAAGTTTGTATATAGAACTTGTTAAATTAAGTATTTACCAAAAGCTAGTAAAAGTTATTGTCTTTTCAAAGTCATGGCATGAAATTATTATGTATGTTGTATATATATTCATTGGCCTTGGTTTTTTATTTAGCGTAAGAAAGCTCATCGAACTCCTCCTGATCCAAATCTGAAGCCAATTACTGAGCTAGATGAGAAGATGAAACCGCCTGAGTGGATCACCACAGTCATTCCTAGAAAGGCTCCCTTTGTGCCTCAGATGGGCGATGAAGTTATCTACTTCCGCCAGGGTCATGAGCAGTATCTCCATGCTGTTCTAAGGAAAGAAGTCTACAATGTTGACATTGACAAGAATCAGCCTTGGCATAAAATTCCAAACCTTAAGGTACTGTAATAAATATTTCTGCTACTATGTGTATATTGGATTGTGCAGTGAATACTGCTGGGTACTGATTACTTTTAAAAATATTGTTATAATGTTTAGTATAAAACATGCTTTAGTCATTTATTATTATTTAAAAAGCAATTTAATAGAATTTCTGAAATCAGTACAAATAAAATGTTTGCAAGTACCATGCAGGTGTTAGGTCACTGGGCAAGTTATATAGCCTTAATAATTCTGCACCTTCACTATAAAAATTAAGAACTTGATAATCCTTTTATGATTAAGAACTTGATTATCCTTTCTTGATTAAGAGTTGATTATCATTTTATGTTGTTAGCTTGACATTTGATATGGTGACTAGGGAACATTTTTTTGAATGATATTTCAGTGAATTTATTTTCTCTATGCATCCATCCTTAAATCTCATTATTAAAAGAATTGGGATGTCACATTTGCATATATATATATATATATATATATATCATACTCTAGAAGATTGGTTGTTAATGGTCATACTTTAATTATGAATGAAGTTAACGCTAGAAATACGAATGTATAGTCATTTATGGAAACCAGTTTTGACTTGTTTCTAATTATCTAAGATTCGATTCTTTTTGTATAGTGCATCTGTCAAGCTATCGCAAGCTCACACTGCTCTGGACCAGTCTCTTTTGTTGGGGGGGGGGGGGGAGGGGGAAAGGGGGTAACTTGGAGGTTTCTGTGCAGCCCAACTTTAGTTGAAATCTCAATAAAAAAAATTCCAAGCAGCTTGATTGATAGCCAAGTATTTTTAGGCCACTTGGGCACACATCCCTTAATGAAGGTTTAAAAAAAATAGTTTTCTCTCTTTCTGCCCAGGCTCATGAATTAGTGAAAATAGTTGGCATCAAGTGGCTGATCAAACCAACTCGACTTTGTTGTCTTAAACTGGCTTTCATGGATGCCAACTCAAGCAAAGTCACAGGGAAAAGTTTTACAATAAAGTGAGTTCTCAACACTATAATACTCTAGTTTGCACATCATTTACATTGATAGAACATGGAATTTAGTTATAGCTTGATATTGATAGAAGATTGAATCTCTTTATTAAAGGATAAGTTCAGTTTTTATAAGTTTTTCTATTAATTTGAATGAATTCATTTTGTGAGTTTAAATGTTGAAATTTAAATTAGAAATTTTAAGTTCTGTGTTTCAGTAGACATGTTTTGTGTTATTACCGAAGATGAAAGCTTGGTTTATTCATTTATTTATTCTTTTGCACTATTCTTCTCAGATACCATGATATGCCCGATGTGATAGATTTTATAGTGCTTAAACAACACTATGACATCTCTGTCAATAGAAACTGGAGGCCAGGTTAGTTTTTAGTTTTTATTTATTTTGAGTTTATAAAGGACTACAATGAGATGTTTAGAACCTAGACTGTGTTTTTGTAAAATTAAGTCCCAATTTCTATGCAATGCAGTATGATAACTCATTGTACTGCTGTTAAAGGACACATAACTTCTCCCCATTATGAAAAGCTTTTATGTCCACAAAGTTGTTCAGAAAAAGTTGTTTTTTTTACTGACTTTATTTCATATGTCAAGCTTAACTCTTTATCTCCGTAATTATTTTCCACGTTCTGACGGAATTATTGATTTCATCCGATCGGAGTGCACTAATATGTTATAGTTAAAATGGTATAACTTTTTTATTTACAATCATAGAATTATGTTTTTGATATGGAATTAAAGGAAAATGAATGTTCTTTTTAGATATTGCAAAAGGAAGTGTATAAATTGAAGTGGTATTTTTATTTTGTTTTATGAAAAGTAAAAATGAAAATATGAAAACTCACCGATGGACGATAAAAAATTTAATCCAAGTCACATAAGAAGATCATTTCTATTCCAAACTACATATAATGCTATTGTTTTATAATCCTGATTCATATTTTCACAAAATAAAACCACTAAAACAATAGAAAACACATGAACTACAAAACTATAGCACATTATCCAAGGTCACCACCATTAGAATTTTATGAGAAAAAAATAATAACTTGCAACGTTAAGTTCCAGTTAGTAGATCTAGATTTACTGGATGGAATAAAAAAAATTGCTTTCTGTTTTAATACCCATCTCTGCATATTTCCAACTTATTTAAACAGGTCTAGATGTATTATTTGTGCTAATATATTTAGTTTTAGAAGGGGGTGTAGCAGGTTCATCAGCTGATGAATTATCAGATTCAGATCTAGAGTTCTAGATCTAGATTCTAACACTTACACTGGCACTAAACTATCACTATCAGAATCAATATGATCAGATAAAACAATATCATTTCATCTAGATCTAAATCAATAAGGTCCCTTACTTGTTGATCTGAATATAATATAGATCTACAAGTTTTAGTAGATCGACCATCAGATGGGCCAGCTTCAATTTCCATTTAAACACACACAAAAAAAAAAGACGACTTTCAAAACCCTCTCTACAATTAAAAACATGCTGAAGGAAGTAAACAACGAACTCTTCTGCAAGCGGAAATCACGTAGATTTAGAATATAAGCATTTAAAATTATTAACCAAGAATAGGAACGAAATAAAGATGTTATACTGCACCGACGACATCATTGTCGCTTAATCGGCTTTTACAAAAACGACCGACGACATTGTCGTCGCTTGGAAGAGAAAGAGTTAATGTAGTGTTAAATAGATGTACTATTCCTGTAAATTGTGCTCATTAAAAGCTATGAACATTGAAACAGTAACAGGCATTTCCTTAATATGTTTAAACTTTATTTTAGAAAACCATAACACACTATATGCAGTGTTCACTTAAACAAAAAAATAGAAATGTGACTTAAAGCATAACACTTTTTGTGTGGACCTCCTTTAGATGTAAGTGTTCATTTGTTTTTGCTGTTAGGAATGAGGTTCAGATCCATGATAGATGACCAGTGGTGGATGGGGGCCATCAAATCTCAAGAACCACTCTGCACAGATTACCCAGATAGCTTGTACCAGTGTTTTAATGTGCAGTAAGTTTTCACTGATATTAGTCTGTCATGTTTTGAAGCTTATTCAAAGTATACAGTTCTTTAAATGATGGTATTGTTAACATTGATGTGTATCTATTTCAGGTGGGACAATGGAGAACATGAGAAACTTAGTCCATGGGACATGGAGCCTATAGATCCTAAACGTTAGTTACCTTTTTTGTTTTTTAAATTACTACTATGATAACCTTTTGAGCTGGTCAGCACGATTTATCTGCCAGCATGTAAAAAAAAAAAAAAAGCCATACCCCTCCAGCCCAGTAAGTCTGTTTCACATAATAGGTGGAACCATTCAGTAGAAGATATTATGAAACTCATTAGCTTATTACAAATTCTGCAAAACAAGAAGCAAATTATCAAAACCTTTAATCTTTATAATCACAAACTATTTATAATTTTGTTCAGTGACCCTATCATCTCTGTTGTTTTTTATTTTACAACTAGTTCTGTCAAAATGTAGTAGAATTATTTTGAGCAAAGAAAGTTCCATTTGCTTTTTTTATCATTGGCCATAACAGTTTAAAAGAAAATGAAACTACTAGGTTTTTTCATTTTGTATTTTCTTCTAGGTAAACCAGCTGTAGTCGGAGGTGGGGTTGGAGTCACGCAGGATGAATACAAAGCTTTGTTGTACGTGCCAAAGAAAACGGAATGGCCATCTTGTGGTAGGGAAGCAGAATCAAGGCGACTGATCCGAGGGCTGGAGGCCCTAATGGAGCATTCGTTGGCGGAGCCATTCATTGCCCCTGTTGATCTGCAGCAGTTCCCTACGTATGCTTGCTTTGTGCCTTATCCCATTGACTTGAGCACCATCAGAACAAGACTTGAGAATGGCTTCTACAGGTTAGACTTGAATCTTGGGCCTTTTTTTTGAAACTAGCATTAAACTGAGGATTCTTTTATTGGGCGCATGTACACATTTTAGTCGCATTAGTAGAATAAAAAAATCTACGTCAACATCTGTTGTCCATAAAATTTAGGTGTTGAAATCTACACGTTTCTGCCTTTTAGCAACTTAAGTACATAAAAAAGGAATGGTATTTAAAGTATAATACTAAATTAGAGCTTCACTTTAAAATGTAAAATTTGTCACAAAATAATAATGAGAGTAGAACTTTTAATATAATCACTAAATTTAGAGACTTTCTAGGACAAATTTTTGTTGGTTTAGAATAACAATTTCATAAAACCATAACTTAAAATAAAACCAAAAAAATACTGAATATTTTATTAGTTTCAGACTTTTGATATATTAATTTTTTAATACATACTGTTACATAATGTATGATAAAGACACACAAGAATAAATGTTGTTATTATTTCTTTATTCTTAATTACCAAAGCCTTGTCTAGTGTGTAAAATGTTTAAAATATAGTGCACTATGCATAAAGGCTAACTATTGATTCTACAGATTAATATAAAAATGTTCTTAATGTTTACCTACAAATAATGCTAGTTTAAAATTTGAAATGTTAAAACTTTTTTTAGATTACTAGTAGATCTTGTGGTGTTTGAAGGTGTTACAAGTATGTGTTTTCAAAAAACAACTAAGTAGCAATGTTTTTGTACAGGCGAGTAACAGCATTACAGTGGGATATTCGGCTTCTGGCAGCTAATGCTAGCATCTTCAACAAAACTGGAAGCAATATAGTCAAGAGTGCCAATGTTGTCTCCGAGACGCTGCTCAGGTTTATCAAGTGAGTGAACAATTTATTTTCTAAGCGGTATGTGACAGTGTTTATTGACCTGTTGAACTCCTAGCTTAATACCATCTTTTGTTTATGTGTTAGAAACCATGAGACTGATGACCCATTAAGCTTACTGAATGAATTAGCACATAGTGAAATGAAGACCTGTTCCAGTGATGATGACAGTCAGCCAGGATCTTCTGGGACCACCTCCAAGGTAGAGATCTTGTTTTGTTTTTTTAATTGCTTTTGTAGAGTATATCTAGAATGCTTAGATGCAGGCGTTTGGACACATGGGAGGTAAGGGGAAATCTTGGTTTCCATGTTGCCTTTAGGGGCTCAGCTCATGCCAAGTTTTGAACTTCAGCCCTCTTGCTAACCAAACAATTAATGCCACATAGTCACTCATCTCACCATTAAATGTTTTTTGACAGCACTCATATTAAAGAAACAGTTATGTGTTTTTTTTTTTTCTTGCATTGTTTAACTAGATATTTGACTATTATTTGTTTATAATTGTATTTGTATGTTCTCTTTAATAAGAAACAGAAAGTTTAAGTTTACTTTTTAGATACGTTTTGTGTGTTTTGAAATAATTATTTGGCTGAACTTTTAATTCATCTTTAAAGTTTGAAGTTGTTTCTAATTTATTGATGTTATGATTGGCTTTGATTTGAGGAAGATCTTGTGTTCTGTTTATGAACAAGTTGTTTTTTTTAATTCAGCCTCAGAGCAGCTCATCTCAGAGAAGGTCAGGCAATAAACTTAATCCCGAGGCATGGCTTGAACAAAGCGAGTCTCTACTGGCAATGTTGTTTGAATGTGAAGACTCTGAGCCTTTCAGAATTCCAGTCAATCCTGCTGTCTATCCGGTATAAAGAAAAATATTTATTCACTCTTTATTGTAGTCAGAGGTTGTAAAAAAATGACTGGCTTCTTATTAGTATATCATCTTTTCATTTCACAGGATTATGAAGATATAGTGACCAACCCAATGGACTTGACCACTGTACATACTAAGTTAGCCACTGGTCACTATGGAAATCCAGTAGACATGAGTCGGGATATTCGACTTATCTTTCAAAATTCCAAACTTTATAATACCAATAAACGCTCAAGGGTAATTGTATTTTTTATAGAGTTAAAATATTTTAACTAATGTCTTAAAATTCTTTCCATTAATTATTTCATGTAATGTTTTTGTTGAACAGATATATTCAATGACCCTTCGTCTTTCTGCCTTGTTTGAGGCTCAAATTGTAGAAATTATTGACGGCTGGAAGGCAGCGTTGAAAGCATCTGGTCGTGTGAAGAAAAAGTCCCGGTAAATTTTTAAATTTAACTAGTACCCATCCCCCGAAAGTTTAACAAAGGTCCTTTAATATTTATCTCTTACCTTTTAATAATTCTGTATTTGTATACATTAACATTACATATTTGATTCCTGTTCTAATATTTTGTATGCCTGTATCTCTGTATGACTGCGAGTTAAAAATAAATTCCTTTGTATTTTTGTCTATTTCATCAGCTCAAAGAGATCAACTTCTCCTCATACCTCTACTTCCTGGGACACTCTGACCTCCAGTATAATAGATCCATGTCAACCATCAACTTCTGGTCATTCTCAAAAAACAGCTTCCAATGGCTTAGGTTCTGGAGTTTTGACCAACGGCTTATCTTCAGGTTTGTTGGACCTCAGCAAATAATTTACTTCCTGTATTTTCATGAGTACTCATTCAGTAGATTCAATCAATTATTCAATTTAAAAAAAAAATTGTTTTTTAGGAAAAACAAAAATTGTGAATGGCTGTGGTGACGACTCAGATGCGACTATTGTTGACGAGGACAAGAAGGAGGATGAATGTGACACTGAAGTGTGTGATGAGGAGGGTCATATGAATGGACACTTGAGCCATTCTGACAATGAGGAGGAGAGTTATGATGATGCAGGTGATGATGACAAAGACTATAGGCCAACTAGCAAGTACGTGAAATCCTCAAAGTCTGGACCTAGAGGTAAATGCTACCAGTTGTTTTTAAAATATTTTTATTCAGAATAGTTTGTAAGAAAATATGTTATCTCAAAACAAACATTACACATTACAGGGCAGTACAGGATTATCTTCTACTGTACAAGATTATACTGCACCTAGAATTTGTTTCAAGAAAATTTATGTTGTAATTTTACTATAGTTTATTGACTTAAAAAAAAAACGCATTTTAGCTGAACAAAAAATAAATGCATAAACCTGGGCCTAAAATATTCTTACATGGTAAAGAATCATTTCCTATCTCAATCCTCCATTACCTAATGCCACCTATTAAAATAGGGGCAATCAACACCATTAGATATTGTCTTTTGAGCCAGAAGGAGCCTGATAAGTATAGTGCCAACTTATCTTTTCACATGCCCATTTAATATCCTCAGGGCCTTGACCTTCTTAATTAAAAGAAGCTCATTTCCAGATACCATATTCCCAGTATTCTTAAGTCAATAAAACAACTGGATTTTAATGTTCATGTAAAAAAACTGGGTTTGAATGTTCATGTAAAAAACTGCATTTATTCAGTATAAGGAATCAAGGATAATATATTTGAAAATCAAAAGTCAATGAACTTTGTTACTATTTTATTCTTTATATTTCAGTTCAAATCCTATCTTATGCTTATGATGGTTAGACTATTACAATTACACATTTTCTAGTTTTTTAATTCTTCACTTGTCTTGTGAGATTTAGCATTCTTTAGATGCAAAAGTATATTGAAAATTTATGTTCTATCATTTTTATGTCATTTTTCTTTTTTTTTTTTTTTTTTTGCCTTTAATGTTAACCAAGTTTATATCTTGTATAATTTTGTAGGGAAATCATCCAAGCGTGGCAAAAATAAATCTACAAGACCACTTCCAATTCGTTCTGCCAGCGAGCGTCTAAAAAAATCTAACATATTTTATACATCTGATGGGGACAGTGACGCAGATCTGCTTTCAGAAGAGGACAATGACATGGAGGAGAGAGTCTCTTATAGATCAAGTCGAGGCAAAGCTAACAGGATTCCTGATGATTCAGATGATGGGACTTCATCTGATGACCATTTACCGCCTGCGCCCAGAAAAGGGAGAACTTCCAAAGGCAGCAGCAAAAATAAACAGACTAAAGCTGGTCAGAGCTCAAAGTATTCACACAAAAAATATGCCTCAGACATTGAGGAGACCTTGACCCATAGGAAGGCTCGTAGCACGAGGCCGAAAAGAAATAAAGTGATCCACTCAGATGATGAAGACTTTTCTGATAAGAAATCCTCTGCACCTGCCTTATCTCGTTCTGCCAGGTCTGCTAGGTTTAGTAAGAAAGATTACAATGAAGCAGATACTGATGACCAGCTGGAGGAAAGTGAGAGTGATGAA
Source organism: Biomphalaria straminea (assembly GCA_021533235.1). NCBI lineage: Eukaryota > Metazoa > Mollusca > Gastropoda > Planorbidae > Biomphalaria > Biomphalaria straminea. Next base: position 28,082,910 of record JADKLZ010005243.1, read on the forward strand.
GGCAGTGATGAGGATGATAAAGATTCCTCAGACTTAGAGTCCTCTGATGAGGACCTTGATCAGGACTCTGAGGATGAGCTTATTGCTGAAACTTTAAAAAATGGTCCCTCTAAGTCATCCAAAGGTAAAAAATCGCCTAGGCTTGCAAAACGTTCTAAAATCAATCACTCTGATGATTCAGATAGTGACGGTAACTTGCAGAGAAAGCGCAAACGCTTGTCTTCTCCAGTTAAATCTCCCAAAAAATGTCCCGCTGTGAAATCCAGGTTGAAGTCTGCAGCACCGAAAAAAAATTCCTCTAGCAAAGATGGTGCTGGAAGACAAACCAGGAACAGGGGCAAGCAAAGGGTGACCTACAACGATGACTATTCTGAGGATTCGGAAGAAGACATCAGCAAATCTAATGATGTGAACAATTCCGACAGTGATTCTGATTCTTCTGTTAATCATTCCAGAAGCGTGAGCAGCCGAGGCAGGGTGAGGAAGCTAACAGCACGAGCCAAAGCAAGTTTGAAAGGTCACTGATATTTGGTTTTGTATTTAGAGATCATTTGTACTTGTCTTTTAGTGTAGAACTATTTAAGCGAAACCCCACACATATCCATCGTAGTCTGAAGGCTAAACTCACACCAGTCTTGCTAACCCTGTTCTTTATTCAAACTTCAAATATTTAATTTGTGTCAAGTTTGCAGGAAATGCATTTTAATTTGTATAGCTCTTCATTGAATTATTTTGTAGTTTTGTAAAAGTTGCAAGCCTTGTTAGAAATTTTAAAAATACATTTTCTAGGGCCAAAATATTTGTTCAAGGTTGAATATAACCTGACCAGAAGTACTTGCAGAATTGTATCAGGACATTGAAACATAACTAAAATATTTGGATACAAACTAGTCAAGGACATTATATTTGTATCAACATTTAGATCTAGTTTTTTTTTCTAGATATTCACTATTCTGTTGCCTCTTTTGGTATAGAATAGCTGCCTTTTGCACAAGAGTCATTGCTGGAATAACTAGCTTCTTTATCCCCATTGTATTTCCTCCATTGTGTGAAGAACAGCTGTTCAGTAGAGCATAATCTGTACCAAATCTTTCTTAGTGTATAGTCATTATACTTTTTTGTTAATCTACTTGATACATTTTTTCTTCTTCCAGTGCTGTTTGTAAATTGTAAGAAACAGGCAACTTGTACAATATTTTATTCAATTATTTAATTATCGCTCCACAAGTTTTTAAATTGTTTTCATTCATATTTTTGTTTATTGCAAACATTTTTTTAGAAGGTAATAAAATGGAACCTTTTGTGCCTTAGTTACTCAGGGAATTTTCTAGATGTTTCTATATGTGCTGGTACTGTCAAGACTTGTATTACATATGAATTACTGATTGTATAGGAAATTTAGAAAGACTTGTATTATTAGTCTAGTTCTGTTTCTAGTTCTTTCCTCTTTCACAGATACATCAAGTTTTGTGATTTTTTTTTTGAACCTCCTTGTCATGGCAGATCTATTGTACTAAACTATTTAGAAGTATGTGGAGTTCTAAGCCTACATTGTTAATTCATTTCACTCAATGCATTAGTTTTTGTAAACGTTGAACAAAATTTGTTTGGAGGTTAGAGTTGATTCATTTATTCCAACAGTTCATTGTTTTTAATTTCCAGGCTTGTTTGTTGAATTACACTTTTGTCTTGAAGTTTTTGGCAAAATTTTGTAGACTGATTTATGTTTTAGTAGTTATAGTTTTTGACTTTCAATTGCTGATATTGGCTTCACCAGTCAATAAAAAAAAAAAAAAAGCACACATCTTTACCAAATACAAATTATTAGATATGAGACAAATAAATTTAGCAATGTGTATAGTTGAAAGAAACCTTACTGTTAAATGATTAAGACATCAAGGAAGTTACCTACAGCCTGTTTTCTGGTTTTCTTAAAATACATGATATTGTGTCTATGGAGATGTAGATACTAATCTGCTCAATCTTCCTGTGTTACAAGACTTGATCTATTGCTTCAACATGTCCCAGAGTAATCAGACATGATCCTCTCCTCTGACAGACATTAGTTGCCATGGTTCAAGTGAAATCAACATCTTCTCTGTGTGAAACTCTTCTGTCTTTTATTCTAATGATTTTTATAAAATCTGTATGTGTGTTAGTTGAGGAGTTGTATGAAAGTTTGAGCTTTTAAATGCACATGTGTATAGGTAGTCTAGTGAGAAGTATGAATGCATTTCTTGGTTGATGATAGCTTTCATATGTCAACTATGTCCTTCACATTTGTGTACAGTTCCAATGATAACAAACTGAATGTAAGGAGATTCCAGTGATCCAGGAGCTTGATTAGTTTGAGTTTTTTTTTTTACTAGATGTGTATATAATGGAATGAAAATGTTCTGTGAGACAAAACTCTTGTAGACTGATCAGATTGTACTTATTTTGAATAGAGTAGAATGATTAAACCCAGATTTAAACTAGTTTCTCATTTAAAAAAACAAAAGACTAACAGAATTGTTCCTAATTAAAATGTAAGATTGTCAACAGTTATTCACTTCATTTTTTTTTCTCCAGTAATCATGATTTTCAGTAAAGCATTTTAAATATAACAACGAAAGGAAACACTTAATTTTACAAAACATACTTGAATATTACAAAACATACTTAATGTAAATTTTAGTTGCTAACACATTATATTGTGTTTCACTTAGATATTTTTAGTTTATCACATTTCCATTATTTTTCCTTTTAATAAAATATTTTGACTTCAACTTCTTGAGTCTTTTCATTGAAAGCAATCATGTCTTAAGAATAATATATAATTAAATGTATTGCCAGTATGGAGTTTTTAAGTACATGCATTTCTACATCGATAGTACTGTACTAATTGGTCTCTTATTTAATTGTGTAAAAGAGTTTTTAAGTTTGTTATTTGGTTTATTTCATTCACTTTTTTTTTTACCAGAGCTGAACTTTAACCTTTTTGTTTTGTATAAAAGTCATGTTGTGCCATGTTTAAGGCAGCAAAGGTAATCAATAAATCTTGTTTTCAAAGTGAAATGAGGTGTTTTGTCTTTTGTTGACTGTTTAACAGTGTGTCCTGGAGGGCTCTGGTATTGGAATGAAGACATGTATTGTTATTGCATTAAAAAATAAACATCTTTATTCAGTAAATGTATGCTTAAATTGCAGAAAACAAAAAAAAAGTTAACACCAGTTTCACTCAAAATAGTACATGTGACATTTACATTGTCATCTTTGCATTGTAGAGAGATGAAACTAGATTCATATACATCTGTCTCATTTCATCTTTGCATTGTAGTGAGATGAAACTCGATTCATATACATCTGTCTCATGTCATCTTTGCATTGTAGAGAGATGAAACTAGATTCACATACATCTGTCTCATGTCATCTTTGCATTGTAGAGAGATGAAACTAGATTCATATACATCTGTCTCATTTCATCTTTGCATTGTAGTGAGATGAAACTAGATTCA
>JADKLZ010005243.1:28106752-28125647 GCA_021533235.1 Biomphalaria straminea
AGAATAGAGTTGGAGTTGTACAGAGAATAGAGTTGGAGTTGTACAGAAAATAGAGTTAGAGTTGTAATGTAAAAATATCTGTATAATGCTACAACGTACGCTTTTCCTTGCAGTGTTGAAGAATAACCACAAAAATAGAAATAATCAACAGAACTCGCATCATAACAGTAGGTTATGTTCAAAGAACATCTAGACCAGTGGTTCTCAACCTTTTAAGCACTGTGACCCCTCTTTGCAATCCCCCACTCTGCCGCAAACCCCCCCCCCCCTCCGCACACACACAGCAACAGAAGAATAGACAATAACAATCCATTTTTTTCAATGTCTTTGATGACCTCTGGAAAATCATCGTCAATCGACCCCTCAGTGGGTCGCAACTGTTGTCGCAACCCACAGGTTGAGAAGCCCTGATCTAGACCATCTTAAGGATAGTGGCTACAGTATTCAACTTTTGCTTTGAACAATAGTTTATTTTATGTAACAAAACGTGAAAAATATTTTTAATAAATTAATTTTGTTTGGTATTGAAAACGAGAAATAACTTCTACATTATTGAAATGTATAGTGGATTCTTCTCTATAGATAAGCTTTTGTTTTTTCTTCAAAGTATTTTTTGTTTATGAAAACTATATGCGCGCTGCTCCTTACAGACACCCAAACAATGCTATTTTGATGCATTCACGTATCGCAATAAAATGGGTTGGGCTTATAGTTCCAAAGTCCAGGTGTTGTTTAAGTGCTTTACAGATGCAGAAGTAAAAATGTCCATGTTTTTGGGATCGGAGATCAATGATTAAAAACTGATATCGCCTCGCACCTTTCCGATTTCCTTCCTACGCACAATCACTAGTGTAAGGTGATACGTCAAAATGTAGTCCATGTATTTTTTTTTTTTTTGCTTTGATATCCTAAGGGAATTCACTCTGACCTTTATACTGATCAGACGACTACCCATGATACTCGGCACGTAGTGTTGGAAATATATTTTACTTCATTGAAGAAACATCAGAACAGGTAGGAATACGCGTAGTAGCAGTGGGAAGAGACCCCCCCCCCCTTTTTTTTTAAAGTTTCCTGTTCAGTGTTGCTCCAAACCCTAATCCCTAGTAAACCATAACCCGATGTATAAACGCATAATATATACTTGTCTTCAAGTCCGAATATTAGTGTATTTCCCGTGGGTGCGCAGTCCCAGCTGTGACCTACATATTTTACCACTTTCAGGCCAAGCATAACCATTGTCCGAAGGTGGTCGATTAAGATTTTCTATTCGCCGTCAGCGTCTGTTCTCTGCAGCGGATTTTCTTTTGGTCTCAAATGCGTATCCCGCGGCATTTGTCAGTAACCACCACATGTAACCAGGTGCTCTCTTCTATGTCAGCTAAGGCAAGTTGACGCCTAAGCTGGTCTTTGAAGCGTTTCCGTGAGCGCCTCTGTTACGTCGACCACCTTTTAGCTCAAAAAAAAAAAAAACAACAAACAACTGCTTTGGCATACGTTCGTCTCCCATACGGGATACGTGCTCTGCCCAGCGTAACTGTTGGACCATAAGAAGTCCAACTATACTGTCCATATAAACGCATACACAGCCAGTGGCATAGCTAGGAATTTGGCATCTTTTGGGGGCCCGAGGGGCTTGACCACTTTGGGAGCCCTTGCATTTCTCGTAATATTTAATATTTAATGTAAAAAAAACACTCATTTTGCCCCCCCCCCTAAATTTGGGGCCCGGGGTGATTTTCAAATTCTTCCCCTCCCCGCCCCCACCCTAGCTACGCCTCTGCACACACATATATATATATATATCTGAGATTTTTTTCAAAAAAGCAGACTTTGGACTTAGGCCTAAGTACTAATATCTTTTAACAAATCTAACTCACTACAATAACACAACCTTTCAGTCTCACGTTCTGGAGTCGTCTCTCCTAAAACCAATTTAAGTGACGCCATTGCTACCTATGTTGCATCATTCACAACCAATCACTAACCTCTTCTCACTATCACCATAAATACATATACACACACTCCCTACCAAGTAGGCCTACGTGTAAATATTTCATCACATAGGAACTCTTGTTTTTACCTTTCTATACATTTGTACACTTTATTTTGTGCAGGTGTTTAGGCCTACTAAAGAGGGTTAGGCAGGGGCGGACTTTGTGTCAAAACCGGTCCGGTGCGTTCCGGGGATTTCTATTTAATCCGGCCCACAAATTGTTTGGCACGTGATGGGCTTCTAATCATGGCTGTCCTCAAAAGCATTGTGTAACTGTTAATAATGTATCGAAAGTAGTTAGTATGGGAATAATTTATTAGATGTTTTTAAAACTATTTCATTAGCGCTATTAATAAATGAAAAAAAACAAAAACACTTGGAATCTCTTAATGTGAAAAATTCTTGCTTCTATAAACATTAACATTTACATTCAACGAACATAATGTTTATGATTCTCTTTCACTCCTCGCCATTTTCTCAGACATATGAAGTTCAATTTACAAATGCAACTCTTCATCCTGCACTATTTACACGGTCATGGGGACGCGGTGGTTGAGTGGTTAAGCGCTTCCGAACCTGACGTCCTAGGTTCGAATCTTTGCTTATTAAGACTAGGATTTTGAATACTCTCCTGGGTCCACTCAACTCTAACAGGTGCCTGACTTTAGTTGGGGAAAGTAAAGACTGTTGACAACCTGCTCATCAACCATTGGCTAAGAAACAGATGACCTTTACATCATCGCAACATAACATGTCCACTTGTTTTTAATATCCTTACGTTCACTAAAGCAAATGCTGTCAAGATACTCTCATATTTTAGCAAAGCTTCTTTGTATTTCGACCAGAGACATAAATAAATATAGACTGGAAAAAGGAAGTAACTTCGTGTAACTTGAAAACATGTATATCTATTGAATTCGGATTTCCGAATTATGAAAAATTAAAAAAAATTACATGATCTCCAGTCTTAGAGATGAAACAAAATTTATAGACATAAAAGAAAGTACACACAATTGCAATTCACAAATTTTCATATCATAAAACTGTCTTATTGGCCAGTCTATATTTATTTATGTCTATGATTTCGACTTAATAAATGGATAACTTCGTCGTCTTAGCATTAGTGTTACTTATGGCGTTGTGCCCCTTATCATTCCTAAATGCCTGTCATCATAACGTTGGTGAATCTCTAGTGCTTTCGAGAAAACATTACTAATTTTACTACATTTTGTTTTTTTCATAGTTGAATAGTTATTAATAATATAATTTCTGCTCTTTCTTTTTCGATTCTTTTGCATTTTGATTTCATTCAACACATTTCAACACTGTTCAATATAATAACTGTGATTTGTGAAGGACTTCATAGCGGGGCTAACTTGAGATCATGCGACAACTCCACCAAACAAATAAGTTTATTGCGTATCGTATAGTGATGTCCACTGGAAGCACCATATATGGATAAAGGATATTTACGACAACACTTTAGATTAGTATTAAACTTACAAAGTGTAAAAGATATTTTTTCTAAATCACAACGCTCAACTTGTTTAAATATAAATCTTGAAACAATTTACTGGCATTCATGCGGCCCTTTCGGCCCAATGGGGTACTGGCCCACCGGGACTTTGCCCGAATGCCCATATAGCCCTGGGGTTAGACCTTGGACGTCTGCATAGTCCACTCTGCCGGTCCAGAGTCCAGGTCATAACAGTGATGGAACTACATTGCGGACACTTTGATTGCTGATGCCTATTGCTTCTACTAACTTCTAGATTTATATGTAAAACAAGAAAGAGAGAATAAATGAAGATTTTTGTGTATGTGTGTGTGTGAGTGAGAGGTGGGGGGGGGGGCTAAAAGCTCCTTGTTGCGCAGGCTATGTATGTATGCTATCGTCATAATTCGCCTACAATCGTGTTCGTCTTGTGGTAGGTAACCGAACCACTATCATCTTGAGTCAACCAATCCGAAGAATACATCGGGTTGGGGTGTAGTGGAGGGCGCACTTATCTATATTTTTACATGTTATGTTCACCAGAAGTGGACTTCATAATAATCTTACGTCATTGAAGATTTGGGTAACTACCGAGATGAAAATCTAAAAATAGAACCACAGTTCAACTGTCTAGGGGCGAGATGAAAGATTAAAAACAATGGTTTTGGACTTTGGACCTAACAGTTCATTCACATTGACCATTGTCTCAATGACAAAAGTGATACACTCCTGGGGCCTATGGAAGGCAGACGAGGTCACTGGCTTCACAAAGAAGTGAAGAATGTGTTAAATACAGGATGTGGCTGTGAACAATAAACTGGCTTTCTTTCTAGATCTAGAATTTTTTAATCTCGCCATCTTGCATGTAGATCTAGCTAACTACCCATGTCAAGAATGAGCAACTGCTCACACAATATGATTACGTCATAATACAGAATGACAAATAATCCTTCAATTTCGACAACCTGGAGATAGATCTAAGCCGATGTCTGAAGAGCCCCGTCACAACAGTATGAGGCAAACGGATGGCCGAGAACCGCAAAAAAAAAATAAAAAAAAATCATAATCTTTTTTTGTCCTAACTCTACAGAAAGCTCATCTCCATTCGATTTCCAGTCGAGAAGCTTTCAGAAAACAGAACCTGCGCCATATGCAATACGCTCTTCTCGTTTTTGTGGAGACCATAAAAAAAAGGGGGGGGGGCATTTCGCCATTATGCCATTTTGGCCTGTTTATAGTTCTAGATCTTATCTAGATCTTATATTATATTAATAATTTTAAATAAGTGTTAAAAGTGCATTATTCCCGTGAACTAAATTTTCCTTTCTGTTCAAAGAAAATTCCATTCACTTAGTACGTATTATAGACTAAATTAAAATACGGACAGGAAGATTTTTTTTTTTTTTGTTTTTTTTATGCAGAAATTTGTTATTGGCTTCGTTACATTCAAAGTATGTTTTTTTTTTCAGTCTAGAGAAAACGTACTATGAGTATGAGGTGTTGTGGTCCCCATTGTAACATGTAACTTTACGAGATTTATGATGTGGGCTTTCATATTACTATGTTTACTAGATGTCTTGAAGCTAGATTAGCCGATGTCTAGATCTAAAGTTATTCATGCGTATTTCTTACTATTTCTCCGTGTCTTATTTCACGTCTCAGCTTTTTTTTTTAACTGACGGAAAATATGATGTTGATTTTACTTCACCTTTGGCTTTGATAGGAGAAAGGATAGGTAGGGTCGACCAAATAGTAGACTTTGCTCGAGCGAAAAAAAAAAAGGCTCGTTCGGTCTTTTCCGTTCTCGTGACCTCAATTTGGGTGAATATTAAAAGCGCAATGATTGGTTGGTGAAAAAAAGTAAAAGCTTTGGGAAACTCCCGTTCGTGATGACCTCGTGAACAAGCCGTGTTTACACCTGAATAATAGCAAAGGAAGTTTTCTTTCTAGACAATTTGTTTATTTCAACTCATTGCAGCCATACCCACAGCGTGTATCTGATCAAGACTCTTGTGTCTTACTAAGTAAGTCTTTGCATTTCAAGTGTTTTTTTTTTTGTTTTTTTTTTACTTAGATCTAGAAGTTGATGGATATTATATTAAAGTTATATTATTATTAGATCTAGATCTTCTCATCTAGACTAGAAACTAAGAAAGTAGAATCTATCTAGAATCTAGATTCTAGATCTAGTAGATCTAGATCTATCTACTAATAATTATCTAGATAAGACTAAGACTACTAAGAGTCGTAGAGACTAAGACTACTAAGAGGGAGAGTAGAGTCTAGAGAGTCTGGTAGATTTACGACACGATCGACGCACACAATCATTCATAATTTGCTACTAGATTTAGACGTCTTAACTTAAGTCTTGTCTTAAGTAACTTACTAAGTAAAAGTAACTCTAATTACTCTAATCTAGATCTGCTTGATGTTGAACTTATCTAGATAGATCTAGATCTAATCTAATAATCTAATTTATCTATCTACATTCTAGACCTGCCTATAGAGTATAGACACTATAAGTATAGAGTATAGTCCTAGAATGCCTAGATCTATATAGTATACTAATTTACTATTAGTATTATTACATTATAGATCTAGAATAAAATAGATCTAGTAGTACAAGAGCCGGCTTATTCAGGCAACCCATTACTACAATGATTAGAATAATTAGATCTAGAAATTCTACATGTATGCTCTACTGCCTCTACTCTATGATACTAGGGAAGGAAAGAAGTAGCACTTCCTAGACTTAGACTCTATAGACATATGATCTAGATCTAAGATTTAAGTGACATGTGCCTCGCTATCTCTGTGTCTTTAAGTACTTTATTATTTGTTTTTTTTTTTAATTCTTTGTCTTGAAGTGTCTATAAATTTAATGATTTTACTAAAGGCAAAGGTGTAATGTAAATATTCATGTGTTATAAATCTCACTGCTTTTGAGTGATCCCAAACTGAGTGTGCATATGATATGCTATTGGCCTAACCAAGGTTAAATGGCATTTTTAAGTAATCATTATAGTTTTATGTACTTGTTTGATTTGTAAAAATTTCAAATTAATGAACCCTTAAATTGCTTTGTTTGATTTTTAACAATTTCATCAGTATGGGGATTCCACGATAACTTTTCATTGATTATTATACCTAGATATTTTAAGTCTTTAGTCTGTTTACCATGAATAAAATTAAATGTTTAGTAAGTAGTTTGTTTTATTTTTTTTTTTGTTACGTCTTAAAAACTGGCATTTTTCTGGTTGGACAGATGTGCTTCAATTTGATTCCTATTTCTGTAATTCTTCAAATTCTCTTTATAAAATTTAAGCTTTTTTTTTTTTGGTTCTTTATATATTATGCAATCATTTGCAAATAAAATGACTTTTCTTCCTGAACTAATGCAATTTGGTATGTCATTTACATAAATTGAAACAGTGGTACACCACCTGAGGTTTACTGTTTTTTGGTTTTGATTTTCTTGAGGTACACCTGAGTTTACTGTTGGTGTTGATTGTCAGGGTTCATTTCTTGTTTGTCTTGGACTTGGTTCATTAGGCTCGTTCTCAATGCTAATAACAATTAGCCTGCTACTAGATATACCTTTAAATCCAACTCAGATATCCATGGAAATGCCAATAATACTTAAAACTAAATAAAACACACAATTATATTAACTATCAGTATTGTAGGCCTTGATCTACCTAGTTCAGGGGGTTCTCAACCTGTGGGTCATAACCCCTTTGGGGTTGATTGACGATTTACCAGGGGTTGCCTGAGACCATCGAAAATATGGATTGTTATTGTCTACTCTTCTATTGCTGTATGTGTGTGTTAGGGGGGGGGGGCTGTGGCAGAGTGATGGATTGTAAAAAGGGGTCGCCGAGCTTAAAAGGTTGAGAACCGCTGACCTAGGTTGAAGAAAGCATATTTACTTGTCATTATGATGTAGATTCTATCAAGTTTTTGTTTATCCTGCAACCAGCCTTAGTGAGAGTTAATAACTGGCTGGCTGTTTGGTTTACCCTTTGAACTATCAACACATATTCCTACTTAAAATCTAACTCATATCCCATTCAACACTTGTGATGGTTATGAGTAGGAGAAAAGTTATAGAATCTTAGAAAAGTTTTGTTTTTTTCCTAAAAAAAAGAAAAGAAAATGTAAACAGTCAAAAGGAATCATCATGATCAATTATGGGTAGGCCAGTTAATTACAGGATCTCACTGTTGTAGGCTTTCTACTTTTTCCGATTTTTCCTAGACTGGCTAGAGGTGTTTATCATGTGTGTAAGGCATTGTACACATTTAAAGGTATTACTATCGTACTAGCATTCCCAGATGTTTGATATTTTTGTGTTGATGGTAAACCTGTTTTGGCTTGATTAGCTTTTAGAGCAGCTCATTTTAAGCTCAGTTAAAAACAGTGAGAATACCGAATATGAACATTGTGACACACAAAGTGATGTGCAACAAATTAATGACTTTATGGTGTTTGTATGTAGTTAATAATGCAGTGTTCATGTAAAAAAAAAGTTTAATGGTTTGATATTTATTTCAAAATGTATCCTGGGTCTACATGTATTGGGAAGCTAATCTATAAATGGTTATCTTTTTTTGATGTAATAGTAGAATAATAATCAGCTATATATATATATATTTAAAAGCACAAATCAGGGGTTCTCCTCCTGTGGATCGATAATGACTAGCGAGGGGTTACCTAACACCATTATAAATATGGATTTATTCTACTGTGTAAACATGAAATTGTGCAAAAGTATTTCCATGGGTACTTAATATTTTTTAGATTGTTATTTGAGATGTTGCAGACAACTGAATGATTTCAAACATTATTTTTAATTGTTGCAAGGTAAATATTTTGAACAGTTTAAATTATTGTCCATCAAATGTTGTGGTGTAAAAACTCATTTTGCAGTCGTATCTCATTTTGTTTGAGATTGTGGTCTTTGTGAATTATTATTTTCCAGCATGTTATTTATCAATTTAGAGGTTCAGTGGTTGAGCGGTAGAGTGTTTGGTTTCAGAACCAGGGACCGAGTTTTGAATCCTGGTGAAGATTGAGATTTTTAATTTCTGGATCTTTGGACACCTCTTGAGCCCACCAATAGTTGGGAAAAGTAAAGGCAGTTGGTTGTTGTGCTGGCCACATGAAACCCTTGTTAATTGAGGGCCACTGAAACAGATGACCTTTACATCATTTGCCATATAGACCACAATGTCTGAAAGGGGAGCTATACTTTTTTATTGATCAATCAAAATACAGAAGTAGACCTGATACAGAAGAATGACAATCCTTGTTATCTTTCAAAGACTGTCTGGAGAATTTCTAATCTTTTGAAACAAACAATCTCAACCTTTGGCTTGCTTGCTGTGACAATTTAGTAGCAATGTAGTTTACTATTTCTCATACTGTTATTCATTGATATAAATATATATGCAAAATAGGTATCGTGAATATCTGCAATAGCTTCATAACGCCTTTATATTTCTCCATAATGTTTTCTCTTCTTTTTCTTTCTTATTTAAGTTCTTTATTACTTAAAAAGATGTCTTTAGAATAAAAACTGAATCTTGAAAATGACATCTAAAAAAAAAGAGCAGACTCCTGATATTAACTTACTCACGATTATCTCCCATTAATTTTTTTATTCTTTATTAAGGTGTAAATATGTGGCAATGTTTTAGATTCTGTAGATAAAGACGAATGCAGTGTTTCACATCTGATGCATCCACATCTGATGCAGACAAAGCTGTTGTCTGCTGGGGGGTGAGGGTGGGGAATATATATTTTGTTTTTGCCTCTATGGTGTAAATAATGAGTTCAGTAACCATTGAATAAAGAACCATCTACCTCACCATATGTGGTAATATTTAAGGACAGGACTTAACATTCAGAAAGTTTGAGTTTGAGCTTATAATGACATATACATAAGTAGAACTGGTGATAGTGCTTTAAAATTTACATAGTAATTGTCACATAGAGATTTCAAGTATCTCAATCATGTACTTTTGTTATTCACTCCCCTTATCTAATCATTGCTAAAGTAGATCTTATTTTTGGCCTTGATATTTTTTCACTTAAGTGTCAAGGTCTAGCTTTTTCTATTTATATATTCCTGTAATAGAGAAATTCATTTATTGACGTGATAAAATTTATAGACAAAACTAGCTTGTAATACTGATAGTTATTTCATTTCTAACTTTAAAAAAGTGTTATATTTTTAAATTAGTTTGGGCATTGTCTGAAAATTTAGTTGTACTGTTGGTAGAAACACTCAAAGTTTGTTTGGTTTTTTTTTTTGGCCATAATATAATGCAGCATTAATAAAGAGTTTTTTGTTTTGTTTTCTTTGAAAGATAATAACTATAACATTTTTTGTTTACAGATTACAAAGTCCAGAGTTTCTTCTCAGGTTCAACTTGACACTCATGTTTATAAAGTCTGCGCTGCAAGCTTAGTCTCAGTTTGGCCATGAAAAGTTTATTGAACGAACAAATGGATTCTAATCATTGTGATCAAGATGTGCAAGAAGTTCAGTCAACAAAAATAAATTCCCACGCCTCTTATCGCAGACATAGCAGTGAAGATGAAGGGCTTGAGATACAATTTCTAGAAGATCCTGAGATAGACTTGGAGGTAGTGAAAACAGTTTCAATCTCAAGGGGTAGAAAGCCGAGATCATCTTTCAGAGACTTAGAGCATGCTTATGATGACAGTGGTTTTAATAGTTCAGACGACGATAAAGACGATTCACCTAATACCTACTGTGATTCATTTCATTTGAGATCATTGAACAAAGACTTTACAAACAAAACGGAATTCGTTAATCCGACAACTCATGACACTGAATGTGATGATAGCTTTGATAGTGAAAGAACAATTAATACTCCACTCAATGTCGTGACTGCACATAGTCATACAAGTAACTTTGAGCTTGAGCCAATGACGGGTGGTCAACTGGTCATCAGGGCATCTGGCCCACTCCATTCAGTGCATTCGCCTTCCAGACACTGGCATCACCGAAGGCGCAGGTTTACAGACAGTAATAACAATGACACAGTGAACCGCCTACATTCTTATTTGAAACCAGCACCCTTTAAAATGAGTGAATGTTTCCAAGACAGGGGACTAATCTGTCTGATGTTCTGCATTGCTTACACTCTTTTTCTTTTTGTGCTGTTTGGATGTATCGGCTTGTTTATGGACTTAATCAGATCAGGTAATTTTTATACACGCTGCTCTAATCTTCACCCTTAATTAGCCAGGGATAATTTTTTTGCTTACTAGATGACAGAAATGAAGGCATACTTTTAATGTTTAGCATTAGTTTGTAGATTTAACCCTTGTCCATCATAACTTAAAAAAAAAAATTCGTTTGAGAAACAATGGAAAAAAAACATTCAAAACCTTTCTTTGTAATATTTTTAAAACAAAATTTTCAGGCATATTTTAATATTTATAATCAGAAGTTGATTTGATGGTATTAATCAAATGTTACTATTTTCTCCAGCGTTGAACAAAGATGACATAGAAGACTTAAGGACAAGGTTTTCCAACACCAAACAGAGGCGTATAAATGTCACTTCAGGATGATGACCTATCCTAAAGCATTCATTTTGTTCCGTTTCATTTTTTTTGTTGTCATCAATATTTTTTTTTTCTTACAATTTTGTTACCAAGGAAAATAAAATATTCTTTAGGTTTAAAAAGTTAACAATTTATACAAAATTATGTTCTAAATATTAAGTCTGTTTGCTTTGTTCATTACATTTTCATTCACTTCATGCCACTCTTTCTGACTATCTCAGGGATATATGTTGCTTTTATTGTAAAAGCAAATTAATCTATGCTTTTTTTTAGTCATAATTAAATATTTTGTATATATACTACTGAATCATAATTTATATGGAAGTTAAAAAAAAACATTTTATTTTTCATGTTTCCTTGAATGATGTTAATATCTACTTTAATATTTTACAGTACCAAATTTTAAAAAAAGTATATGGGAATCCATGGATACTAAAAACTAAGAAATTTCAACCTTCACAAAACAAAAGATTAAATTTTACAAAAATTTAGTACAGAAACTAGGAGACTTTAAAATTTAAATTACTACAATAACAAACAAAGTTCACCTTTTAGTGTTGTAGTACAGAAACTAGTCAAATTTAATTTCACCTGCCAACTGTGAAAGTTAAATTATGGAAATGGACTACAAAGCATTAATAATAGATTTGTTAGAATTGTATTAACACTAGTTTGAACTAGAAAAGCAAGATATATATTTTTAGACCAAGTTTATTCAAAAAAAAAAAAATTCAGTATTTTAGATTAGTAAGTTTATTGATGGTGATAATTTAAAGATCTGATGTCATTGTATTTAATCTTGATTATTGCTTGCCAAGTGTGTTATTTGTCTTTCAATTTTGTTTTTGATATAAATTTCAATGTCTATTTGTTTCCCTCAATGTATTATGTTGAAAATAAACCAAGCAATAGTCCACAACAAATGTATGTTATGTCATGGTTTTGAGAATTCTAGCAATAAAATACAAATAACATTTTGTCATGATAATGGCTTTATTATGAAATTAAAATCAACATATTATCACACAAGTTAGTCAGTTGTATCAATCTGATTAGAAAACTAGAAAATACAACATACTCGAATGACCTTGTTCAGCTTGCAGATATCTATGTAATTCATATTCTTGACATTGCTATGATATTATTTAATGGCGATTGACTATTTTTATGTAGTTGACTTTGTGATTCATTGTTTTACAAAACAAAATACAAGGCACACAATATAAATACTTTTTAACATTAGGAAACAGAAGGAATGTGGAGTTTAGAATGTCATGGTTCAGTTTGAAAAAAAAAAAACATTGCTTTACTAAACGTGAACCTAAAATAGTTTTAATAATAGAGGAATGCAAGAACATTTCTTCATAACACTCACGCTATAATGTTAAACTGTAGTAAAGAATTACTTTAAAAATACCACCATTTGTTTTAGTATGATAAACATTGTAGATATTTATTTTTTTTTTTGCAATAAGTGCCAATGACTACAATAAATGCCTAATGACTATTCAGACTCTATTGCAGTCTATAAAGTAATTACTGAAAAGAACACACTCACTTATCTCAATAGAGATCTGGAACATATGCAAAGGCTAGTTTGAAACATGGGTAACAGACATTCTGAAGACAAAATGGCTCAGTATTAATGTCAGTATTAATGACAAACTTTGAAGGATTTCTAAAATATAACGGTCAAAGCCTATATGAACAACTTCTTGGCAAAGAATTTCATTAAAAGAAAACTAAAAAATGCACAACGATGTATTGGTGTAAGCTGTTCTAACAATAGTTACAAACACTCATCCTAAAGGCAGTGAGATTAAAACCCAAACCAACAGTCAATACCTTTAAGACACATCTATCAAACATTTACCTCTGATAATTCAAAGTCATTTTTGAAATAAGATTTTGTTCTGAATGTCAGTTGAATATCACAGTAACATTGGAAAATGTTTTGAGAATAAAAAATGAATGTACAAGTCCTATAAAATGTGGTCAATAAATATTGTAAAAGATTTTTTTTTAAACAGGGTTTGAAACAAAATTATATTAATTGATTGTAGCTGGTACATTTTGTTATTAATGAAATAAATAATCATTGCTCTTTAAAATAAATAATATTGATTCATTCCTGGAGGGACAGTTCATAAATAAGATTAGGCTAGGATGGGCAGCTCATTGTACTTTGGCCAGTTGTAGACAGGAGGGAGGTACGACTCATAATCTGTGTTATAAATAAAGTCCCTCAGAAAGTCTTGGATGTTACTTGGCCGAGGATAATGGTAGGCCAGGTTGTTGTTATAGGCATAGTTGATGACATCCTCAGCAAGCTGCAGAGAAACAGATCTGATTTGACAAAGCTTGGGATAGACTCTGCCCTCTGCCAGATCTTCTTTGGTAACCATTTTGGCAAGAGACTGGAATGAGATCAACAAGAAATAGTTAAAGTTGACTAGTTATTAAATACACAAGCAATTTCAAAAGAAAAATTAGTAATTATAATTCAAATTTTTTTTTTCTGTGTTCTTTTAGCAAACATCTTCTGTTCTAGCCTTTGTTAAATTATTTAGTAATTCCTTTAGGAATGTTTCAAATCAGCTCACATAGTCAAACTCACTGCCTCATCAACAAGAGTCTTAACTGATTCCTTGTTTAACAGCGTGAAACATAATGAAAAAAATGTGGCTATATATCCAACTGGCAGTGAAATTGAAAGCACAGACTACTGAAAAGGGTGTGTCCCAGAAACAAAACTATTCACGAGAAGTGATCTTTAGATGTTTTTAATTTCTTACTAAACATGGTCTGAAGATTAATTAAGCAAGGAGGTTGCAAATGTTTAGACTAATGAAATCTGGAGGTATCTGATCTACAATGAAATATTTTGCTACCAGCAATCAACTAAAAGGAGAGTGAACACTGGTCAGTCCATGTCTCCAGGTGAAAGCAAAATTCAGAGCTCTAAGAATTCAAATCTGAATTTACTGTCATGTATGTCTTTGTAAAAGTAAACTGCAATCTAATGGGTTTTTAGACTAGTCTTGAAAAACACAATTCACACCAATGTCAGTGATCAGATGTGAGTGATAGTTGTGAAAAAAGTTGTTTTTTTTTTTAGACCATCATATCCACAGTCAGCTACTGCATTAGTTTAAATTTCAGTCTAAAGTTCCAGGTGGATTCATGGAATGATGTTGAGAGTGATTAAAATTCGGAACAATTTATTTACAATGACAATCTGCTAGATAAAAATAACTATAATTAATATGAAAGACTAAGCTATAACTGTGTTTTAAGATTTTTTTAAAAAAAGGTGCTTTACAATTTTAAAAAAGATGCATACAAACAGTATAAGACATGTTTGTAAATATATATATATAAGTATATATTTTCATGTGCTTCATAGAAATGGTCACCACAACGGCCTACAAAACAAAAGTGACTATATATAGTTGAAATTAAATGAGCTTTCACTTTACCTCTGCTGCAGCCAAGAATACTTCCTCTGTTATACAACGTATATCCACAGCTATGACAGCCAAAGCAACGCCAGGAAATATGTAGGCATTGTTGCCTTGACCTGGGTGAAAGGTCTTGCCCTTGAGTTCAACTTTATCAAATGGACTACCACTGGCAAATACTGCTTTGCCCTAAAAAAAAATCAAATGAATACTACAATATACAGGTCTCCCTGGCATATTCTTGTACAGAATAAAACAAGAAACAAATTTAACTTATTTTATGTTTAGGTGTAAAGCATTGTTATAAACACATTTTCTTCTATTGTGGGATCTGTGAGGCACTGTGGCTGAGTGGTCATGCATTTGGGCTTCTGAACTGGGCGTCTCAGGTTCAAATCCATGTGAACTCTGATATTTTTAATTTTGGGATCTTTGGGCGCCTCTTAATCCATCCAGCTCTAATATGGATACTTGACAGTTGGGGAAAAGTAGAGGCAGTAGGTCATTGTGGTGGGGACATGACACCCTTCTCAACCATGGGCCTCAGTAACAGATGACTTTACATCACCTACCCTATAGATACCAAAGTCTGAAAGGGAACTCTCTATAGTTTACTTACATCTGTTGCCTTGTAAGTATCCTCTGCTGTGCATTCAGCTTTACTTGTTGGATTGCTCAGAGCAAAGATGACTGGAATCTCATTAAACTTGGCCATGTCCTTTAATATTTTCTCTGTGAAGGCTCCAGGGATAGCAGCAGCACCTACAGAAGTTTAAAACTTGAATAAGATGCAACACTTGCAAGTCTTCATTGACTTACACAATATGAGTCAAAACAAAATTAAAACTTCATCAGATTACAGATTAATTATGCAGCATCTTTCAAGTGCTGTAAACTTTTAGAATGTTAATTTTCATTTGAGTAAAAAACGAAATAATAAATAGCTCTATACGTGAATACTTATATGGAAATATATTTTTTGCCAACTAAAATAGCTACACACAAAATTAAAGTAAAAGCTGAGGGAATAACTTGCCAATGAGAACTGTTGGTTTGATTGATTCCACAACATCCTCCAGTTTATCAAGTGGCTGATGATCCTTAGCAAACAATACTTTCTCACCTTCTACCCCACCTTTAGGGCGATTCTTCAAAAACAACAAAAATTCATGTTAAGAGTTACCACTATATAATACATGAACATAACCCTTAAAGTGGGAAAACAAATGGTACAAAAAATATACATTATGATGTAGTTACATTCCAAAACCTGCCACAAGATGATTGTATCTACTTAAAATAATGGCCTATATAAAGTTTGCTTTCAATGTTAAAAGATTATGAAAAATCTAAATTTGAAATACTTGGTAATTTTGAATATATCTAACTAATTCTTCTGAAAAAAAAATTTTGCTCATATGATTTCAATTTTATAAGTTTTTATTTTAAAAAAATAAGTCTGATAGCTCTTAGTAAAGTAACTGATAGCTCTTAGCAAAGTAATAGATATTTTTCTAGGTTGAAATCTCACTGGAATATAAAAAGATTTGTCCAAGCAAAGAATATTTGGATACAGTTTGGATGCGACTAATTTTGTGATGGATATAGTAAAACAAATAATTAAAATTTCCTTCATTTTTCAAAATACCTTGACTATCAGGCCTTTGGAATCAACCAACCAGATTTGCTTTAAAGCATTTTCTTCTGTTTGGCCACTGGCTACAATGGCTTTCACCAATAATTTAGCAATTCCTATAGAGGCCTACAAATAAAAAAACAACAAACTTTTGCAGTTATAAAAAACAAAATTTAGTGTTGATACAATCTCATTGGTAAGCATAAACTGTTATTTTTACAATGCTTCTATCAACTGTGCCTGTCTGTCTGTTTGTCTGTCAGTCTGTACACATTATTTCTCCCACATTCATTTTTGGATAAAGTTGAAACTTTTATTCATTGACATAGACAAGACATAAATCAATAAACAAAAGTAACCAATCAGACAATAATTATTGATAATTATTTTGTTTGATACCAACAAGGGAAACTGATATTTAAGTCTTCACAGATATGGCTACATTTGGTTTAGGTTTAGTCCCCTTAAATAATTGTTAATACTATTTCTCCCTCATGCATTTTCCTATATAGCTCCTCCTTCATTTTCGAAGATGAGCACATTTCTAGATTCCTATGGACTCGAAGATGGCTGTAAAGTCCAATCTTCGCTTTGAAAAGCCGGCCGCATATGTGGCATGGGTGAGTTTTGTCAGTTGCAGGTGGGCCTGCTTTTTCTCCCTGCTTTCTGTTGGTTCGGCGCTCTATCGCACTGGCCACTCTTCTTGCTTCAAAACTTGAGACTCCGAGACTCACAGCTTCTGGCCATGCGGAGCGATCTTGAGCTAGTGCTTCCCAGCCATGAATGTCGATACTGCATTCCTTGAGGGAGCTCTTGAGGGTCTCTTTGTAGCGCTTGTATTGGCCGCCTTGGGAGCGCTTTCCTGTACATAACTCTCCATACAGAAGTCGCTCGGGAAGGCGATTTTCTGGCATGCGGACTACATGTCCCTCCCATCGTAGTTGGGACCTTTTTACTGTCGCATTAATACTGTGCATGTTGGACAGCTTTAAAATTTCTGTGTCTGGTATGTGGTCAGACCAACGCACCTTATGGATACTCCTTAGACAGCGTAGGTGGAAGGAGTTTAGCTTTTTTGGTGTGGAGGGAGTATAAGGTCCAAGACTCTGATGCATATAGGAGTTATTCTCCTCTAAAGTTCATACTTTAAGCTATTATTTATGGTACCTAAAAAACATGGTTCAAATAAATACAAATACTTAATTATTGCTATTGAGTCTGTATGTTTGATATGGATTAAGGGAAATAACTGGTACATATTTGATTGATATAGTTTAAAGAAAGAGTTCTTCCTCTTTAGATAAGATCTGTTTTTTTGTTTTTTAAAAAAAGGATTTTTTTTTAAATTTCATATAAACTTTCAACTTTTTAATGTGAAGAGAGATTTAATTGTAATTAATATCCTTATGACAGTAATTGTTTACATAAAAGATTTTTAAAATAAATATCATGATGATACCTTGGTAAGGAAAGTAAGACTTACCTCCCCTGCTCCTTGAAAGAGAAAAACATTGTTCTTAAGACAGACTTTTGTAATCATCAGGCTGGAGAGAATACCAGCCACAGCTACTGCAGCCGTACCTGAAGGAATAGATTTGTTTTTAGCAATATTATAACAAATGTTAAATCCTTATTTTAAAAGATATTTAAGATCGTTTTTCCTCCTTGAATGCCCCTCCCTAATCCACCTTAGGCAGACCCTACTACCACTACAGCCTAAAATAACCAAGACCCAGTGCTGAACAACTGAAGACAACAGCACACTTTTTTCCTTGGCACAGTCTGCAAAAGAGCTGACAGCTCAGCAGCAATAAAGCTGGCTAGAAGAAAAAGAATCTCCAGTTTTCATAGACTAGAGCATTCAATAATCACCATTAGAAAAGAGAGATACATGATTCAAAGACTTGTATGGGACCACTGAGTTATGTACTTTAAAATAAAATGTGGGTGAATAAGAAGTTGGAAAATACTACAAAAAAAATATTTCTAAATTATTTGAAAGAAATTCAGACTAGTTATAACCTTGTGTTGAATTTGTTTTGGAAATAATAGAAATTAAAGTTACAAATTGTAGATTGGAATGTAAATAAATTAATCACATGATGAGAATATTAACAATATACAATGTTGTATATTATTGTTAATGAACCAATTGTAAGTGAGCCATTGAGCCATTTGACATGTGAACCATTTGTCATGAGCCAGAGCCAACTGTAGGTCAGAGAAATACTTTATAGGAAAACCAATGGCTGTGAACTATTTGTTGGGGAGCCATTTGTCTGTGAATTATTTGTTGTGACCCCTTATATATTTGTACAATATTCCAATATCTCACTGATACTTGATTTTAATTTTCACTGACCAGTTAAAATCAACAGATGACACTATTAATGAGATATTGGAATATGGTATAAATATATTCTTAGCAATGTATTAACACTTTTACTCCAAAAAACTTAAAATGTTATTTCAATTTCTCTACAGATGCCATTCAATAGATACAGGTACCTTGTATGTCATCATTAAAAGTACAATAGTGACTTCTGTACTTCTCTAACAGTCTAAAAGCATTATGGTTTCCAAAATCTTCAAACTGAATCAAACAACTTTCACCATACCTGGTCAGACAAGAAAAAGTCTATGCATTCAAGGTAATATTTAGTTTTTATTTATTATTACTAATACAATACTTACTCTTGGCAACA
>JADKLZ010005243.1:28147556-28159971 GCA_021533235.1 Biomphalaria straminea
TCTGGCTCGCCAAGTCTGACGGGGGCACCCTTTGCACTTATTGATAATCAAAGTCAGTGTGTATCGCTAACACGCGGACATTTAACCACGGCAGTCTTGACGGTAAGTTTTGAAATATTGTCGGTAAAAAAAAAAACAACAAATCTCTATAGTGGGTCCCTCTTCTTGTGGAGTCCCCCGGGGCAGTAAATCCGGCCCTGGCTGTGTATTGTCTCTTGTTTTTATGTTGTTGTCTGTTGTTTGCATTTGCGTCCATATTGTTATTGTTATATTAGTAATACTGAGTTGAACAATTAGTCAAACTGAATTTTCATTTGTTGATTGGTTCTTCTTCTTCTAACCAGCTTTTTACTGCTGAGCTGTCAGCTCTTTTGCAGACTGTGCCAAGGAAAAATAGTGTGCTGTTTTTTGTCAGTTGTTCAGCACTGCCATAAAGGGTGTTGGTTATGTTTGGCTGTAGTGGTAGTAGGGTCTGCCTAAGGTGGATTAGGAGTAGGCATTCAAAAAGGATATGGTTTACAGTTTCATAAGGCTGGGAGCAGTGTCTACAAAGTGGGAGTTGTGTGGGATTGATTTTATTGAGATGATAATTTAAATGAGGTGTATGTCCTGTTCTTAGTTGGAAGATTGTACATTGCTCTTTGCGGGGGAGGAAGTTTATACTGTCCAGTTTGTTAGGCATGTTCATTTCTTTGTATATGGCTCTGCCTGTGTTTCCTGTTGCCCATTGGTTAAGCAACTCCTCTTTGTGGTTGTTGATTAGCATTGACCTTAGGGTGAGGTAGTTGACAGGTCTATCTGGTTGTTCCATAGATGATCCTGCCTTTGAGAGCTTATCTGCCCTTTCATTTCCCATGACACCAATGTGTCCAGGGATCCACTGTAATATGATGTTGATGTTTAAATTGGTCATCATCTGGTGTATTATCATTTTTAGTGTTGTCAACTCTCTTGGGCTTTTTGAGGTGCTGCTGTTAAGTGCTTGAAGAGTGGATTGTATGTAAAGACAACAATATCTGATGGTGCTTGTATTCCTTCATGTAATTTATTTTCGACTGTCTGCAGGGCTATGGTAATTGCCTCAATTTCAGCTTGGAAGTTTGAGCAGTAGTCGCCACAGGGAGCACTTATTTCAAAGTGTATATTTTTGGGGAAGACCAGGAAGGCACCAAGACCGGCATTGATTGGCTTTGAAGGCTGATCCGTCGGTGTATATATAGATGGTTGTTTTTGGATAGCTTTCAATTGTTTCAAGCGTGGCTACTTTGAGCTCCAGTGGATTTGATTGGTTAAAACAAATCTTATTTTATCTTGAACGTTGTTCATAAAAAAAGAAGAATACCCATCTATCGTATATAGTTATACTACCTCTAACCCAAAAAGCCTACATATGTAGCAAAGAAAAGTGACATGCAATTATATTTAAGAACCTCTTTCCTTGTATTGAAATATGTCGCGAGTTTTGAGTCGTTAGATTGATAATTAATTGATGTTTTCTTCAAACAGCGACAACTGAACGTACTTATAATCCCCACACACATACACTCGAGTGACATCGACCGAAATAAACCTTCCCACTTTGACATTTCGTCTGACTCTCTTCTGTTAGGGGTGATGCAATACACTGCTCTACGCTCGGATAGCTACGCCGTGTGTCGTGACCTAATTGTACGGTCAATGACGAAGCAAAAAAACGGCGTACCACGATTGAACGGCACATTTTCTTTAATAATTTAAGTAGGCCCACATGTATGACTGCATCAGAAGTGGTGCTGTTGTGATTCTACCAGTGGGAGCATTGATCAACCAATAATGCACCTGATCAAGACTATTTCAAAGACACATTTGTAGGCTACGATGTACATCAGAAAATCGTATAGTTTGGAGTGTATTGCAAACATTATTGATTCTACATATCTAAATAGCGACAAGTGAATGGCTTTAAAGAATCACTTAATTCAAATAACCATCGCAGTTTCCAACTGTACCGGATATTTTGAAGTGGAAGCCCTGGCTAAGAAAACAACTGTATGGATGACTGACCGAGAGCAATTTCGATACTGTAACGAATGGCCTCGCCTTGATAGAGTGGTATCGAGATTGGGCTGAGTGGTATGCGCGATCGGGCTGTCGACACGATGGTCCGAGTTTGAACCCTTCCCGACATCCAGCCCTACTGCCCAGGTTTGGCCTAGAGCCTGCTTTTTATTTCTAGTGGAACGTCCGTAGCATGAAAAACAAACATTAGTGGATGTGTACAAGCAGAAAAGGCGAGGTACGGGTGAGGAGAGGAAGGTGCAAACTAAAAATAACAAACGTCTGCATGTAACAAGAGTGATGGTCAAATCTGGGCAGATTTTCAGTTTCGAGGTGACTGCACACGTCAAGGAACTGATCTGGTCCGTGGGACGTATTTTAGCATCACTGGAGTAACTGATTTAACTCAAAAATAAACTAAACGCATGTTTTCCTTCAACACCACTCATTTTTACAGTCGCTCTTTACTGACGCCTCTACTTTGATTTATACGTTAATGTACAGGCCAAAGGTAATTTTGGACTAGGTAGATCTATAAATGTCAAGAATTAAAATGCAGTACTGCTTCAAGGGACAGTGAACACTTTTGAAACTTGCAGCGTTTAAAGCAAAAGTCATTGCAGCCCACTTAACTGAAGTGAGCATTGGATCTAGGCCAACTATAATAGACACTAATTTTTACATACACAACATACTCCGTCAAATGTGATTTGGATAGACTTACTATTGAAGTTAGATATACAAAGGGAAAAGTGAACATTTAAAAAAAAAAAGGAAGGTGCATCAGGACGTAGAATATTCCTACAAATTGCCTAGATATAGGTTTCAATAGGCAATTTGTAAATTAATACTAGGACAGTCTATTGCTTTTCTTAATCCTAAAAACTAAAACTAAATACAATAATCATTAGGTATAATGGTATAATCATAATTATGTTGTTTATTTTTAAATTGCTACAAATCTTGATCTAAATGTGTGCATATATAAATCTAGGCCCTAAATAGGCCTATTGATCTAGAATCTAGATTGACTAAATATGAAAAAACTATAAAGATGGATTTTAGACTAGAAATTCCTATAAGATCTAAATCTAGATGACAGGTGTACACTGTTCTACAGAATATATAGATATAGATCTAGGCCCTAACATATCTAGATTGTGAAAGGGGCCAACAGGATTTATAATATAATGATATAATAATGACATTATTGTAGATCTATATATAGACCTAGATCTACATCTAGATCTATAGTCTGTACTAGAGACTATAGATTGTCACTAGATTATATATCTAGATAGATCTAGATAAATTAGATACATAAAAACTATATTTTAAAAGCCGGTAATGTCATAATTCATATTAAATTGGATTGGTGGACGATATTAAATTTAAATATTTAAATATATCTAGATCTAAGTTATATAAAGAATCTAAATCTATATAATCATTATAATCTATCATAATATTCTAACAACTAATACTAATGCTATTTTTTTATTTAGACTTGTCACTTGTAAGTCTTGTACTGTTGTAGTTGTAGATTTACTCACTTTATTTAAAATAGGGTTGCGAAGTATTTCAATGCCATATGAACGGGGACGTCCAATGACAACTTCCTTAGTAGAAGAATTCTTTGTAATTTGTCCTTCTGGGGCAATATTCGCCGCTATAGACATTTTTCCGTTCGGAATAAGAACACGACTCTTACACGGTTCAAATAAGCAATGAACTCCGGACTTTTACCAACGGCCAGAGCAAGTCAACTATCAACGGTGTTGTTGATGGGACTTATAAATAGACTTGCGGATCATGTGACCAAACCAAAACACAAGGGACGTAACTAAGGGAAAATACGGAATCGCAAATACTATACTCCCTTTTAATAGCGAATATAAAGTATAAACTACTATTAAAAATTAATACCATTGTGTAAGTTTTAAAAAGTCTACATTAAAAATCTCTTATATTTTTGTCAAATACCACTGACTGACAAATTCATTAATTACAATATCTCTTAAATTGTTATACGTGTCCGAATCAAATTTCGTAGTCAGGTTTCTATCAATTTATTATCAAGCCTTTGCATGGTAGCCTATTTTATTTTCGGTATTTTCCCAAAAGGCCGCAGTCTAAATAGAAAACATTCAATAAAAAAAAAAACAAATTTCATATATTTAAAGCATTTTTTTCTTTGCCCTCATAGACATAAATAAATATAGATTGGAAAAAGGAAATAACTTTATGTAGCTTGAAAACATGTAGGGCCTACATCTAGCCTATTGTATTCGGATTTCCGAATTCTGAAAAAAATGCATGATCTCGGGTCTTAGAGATTAAACAAAACTCATAGCTACTTATTTTTAATATTCTACTTCCTTTTAGACGCGTTAATGTCTACACCAAAAAAAAAAACCCAATCATACTAGCTTTAATAAGATAGATCTATATTCTTTTATTCTATTTCTAGAGAGAGTAAGAGTGAGAAAGCAAGTAATGGTTTTTGAAACAAAAAAAAAAAAACAACAACTAAAAGATAATTCTAGATCTCGATACTTCTAAATAAAGAGAGAAAAACGATTAGTGCCTACAGTTCATAAAACAAAATTGATATTTCTTTTATTTAGATGTCATAATATCAATATACAGGTAGAAAACATAACGTAAATATGGCATTCAATAAAACTAAAATGTTATTTAACCTTTGTTAGGCCAATAATAGAATATGCATCCTCTGTTTGGGACCCCTCAACTCAAGAAAACATTAAGAAACTGGAACAGACACACAATAGGCCTACATTACAAACTAATATTCACATTTGACTAGAGTAACACCTTTAGTAAAATCACTAAATTTAGAAAGCCTTCGGGATAGAAGACTCAAAAGTAAAGTAGCAATTATACACAAAACACTGAACCATAATCTTCAAATAGGCCTACAAAAAACAAATTTAATAAAATACTCAGAAAGACACAAAGATAAAAGCACACCTCTCGTCATATATGCTAGGACAAATCTGTAAAAATGCTCTTTTTTCCCTATAGTGCCATTAGAGCATGGAATGGGTTGCCTGAGCTAACCAGGAAAACCAGTGATAAGGCATAATTGAAGTCATTGGTTAATATGCATGACGTAAACTGAATGCATGCCGCGTAGGACGTAATAATTTTCTTTTTTGAAGCAACATCTTTATTATATAAGATAAGATAAGTGTGACGGGTCGCTGCGTGTGATGTGTTTTTAGCTTGTTTGGTGTCTAGGGGATGATTATTTTTGAAGTTATCACACACTGACCCATCAGCAGATAAATCGGGAGCAGACACGCAACGAGACAAGCAATTAAAGAGAGATACAAATGATAAAAATATAAAGAATATTTATTTACATAAATATTTACATAGAAAAATAAAAGGGGGAGGGTTTGTATCTAACTCTAATCAATACTATGTTTGATCATCATTCTTGCACTTAATGAGAGAAATGTGTCACTTTGTCCTTGGTAGGCCTACTTAGCTATTTGTCTTGATTGGATCGCGGTTGTCTGTATCCTGGCTGGCAGTGGCGTTTCTAGCGGGTAGATGGACGCCGATGATATAGTCCTTGTGGAGTTTCAGTCTATAGTCCATATACCTGTAGTGGGCACAGTAGGGCGGGTGGCCGGGTATCGTGGGCACAAGTGTACTGCGGGCAGAGCTGATCTGCCGTGGGCAGCGTAGTCGCAGGATAAGTCCAGTGAATTGGCGAAGCTATGACGTCTCGCACAGAACGGGGTCTATAGGGACGTCGTACCTTACGGTACCTAGTGGGCTGACATGCGGGCTGTCACTTAGGGAGGCTTGAGCCGATAGCGCCAAGTGGACGATGAGTAGTGACTTTCAGCGCTGAAAAGCACTTATTAGTAGCCTACGTGATACTCGTAGTAGATCCAAGCGAGCAGGCGATACTGATTAGTACCAAATAGACAGTAGTGCTGGCTAGCACCAAGTAGATGGATGGAACTCAATGCAAATAGGCACAGTGCGGGATAGCACTAAATAGGCAGTGGCCTAAGTAGGTAGCTTGCAGTGTTGGCTAGCACTAAGTAGGCAGTGTTACATAGCTAGTTTAGTTTATTGGGAATTACGCACTTTATGGTACCGACATTGAACCCACATTTTATGACGACACAGACTGAAGGGTTAGAGGTTAAGATTGACGTAATAGGAATTGAGTTACCGCTAGACTCTCAAGGGGATCAGACATCTTTTATCTTCTGACTAGACTGTGGCCCATCTTGTAAATAAATATTCTGTTAAAGTTTATCTCGAAGTCAACTTAGTCATTCAAGTCTTTGTTCGTGTTATGTGATGTCTTCTCTACGAAACTCGCGAAATTGAAATACATCTTCACAAGAAACCCATGCACCTAGTATCCTGAAGTAATTTAGAAATACATCAGCTACAGCAAGAACTAACATTACAACAAGAAAGAGAAGATCATTACAGCAGACACCTGAGGGAGGCTGCGGATAAATAAAGACAAGTTAGGACATGTCTCTCATGCATCTTATCGATGCCCTCGACTGAGGTGCATTCGTCAGATTGATAAAATTGCTTTAGTGCACAATGGGGAGATAATGACAAATGGGGTTGGAAAAATAGAGGTCTGACAAAAGTAATATAAAATGTACATTTGCTAGGACAAATTTGTACAAATGAAAAACAATGACTTGGCTGACTTTAACTAGGTTAACATGTATGACTAGATGCATGACGCGTATGATGTAATCATCATCATCTTTTTTTTTAAGTAACGTCTGTATTTTATAAGATAAGATTAGAGTTGTTGTTTTTTTTTCCGAAAAAAAGTTTATGTAAGTTCATTTTGTAGGGTAAGGGCTGTTTTCTACTGCTGGAAGCGCATAATCAAACAAGCAAACAATTTCACCTGACTACAGGTCGTCTTAGACCAAGATAGATTCCAAATAATGAACAAATATTTTATTAATAAAAATTAAATTCTGCTGTTTTGCATTGATAATGAATAGATAAATATGTATATATCTATATCTATTTATTTGACTCAGATCTATATGTATATATATTAGAATCTAGATATAGAAGTGACAAGAATAGCGAAATTATTTCACCGGAAACTCATTTGATTTCTTCATCAACTTTATTTTTATTATTTTTGCGGCAACGGTGAATGCTATTGGCGATTGGTAAGACTCAGCGAATAATAATGGAATCTCTATAGAATTAAGATTGAAATACTCTTATTTTACATTTACATCTGGTACTATTATACTCTTTCTTTTAAAATAAAGACCTACACTAGATCTATATTATAATTATAAAAATAGATGATCTTTCAACTTTCATGATTTCTACTTTTCTAGAATCAAATTTGTCTTTGAAAATCAAGAAAGACAAGTGACAAGTCATTCAACATTTAAGATTTGAAGTTGAACTTGATAAATCTAGATAATTGTCAATTGAAGATCTTTTAAATATTCAAGACATGTCTTGTACAAATGTTTAACATGTTTCGGATGTTCCTTCGGAGTTAAAGAAAATGTAGATTACTTGTAATACTTCCTACTCCAAACCTCCAGGCACTCCAGCCAAACCATCACTCATCACCCTCATCTGTGCCACCACCAGGTTTATAACACTTTGTTGAATAAAAAATAATGGGTAAAACATAAAATACAAAATGTTCCCACGTTTCAGGAACCAACATTGGCAACATTATCTGAAGTAATTTTGTAGAATATCCATTATTCCATAATAGTGTAATTGTAATGAATTGTTATATATATAGCTCCTCCGTCGTGTTCGAAGATGAGCACATTTCTCATTTCCTATGGACTTGAAGATTGCTGATAAGTCCAATCCTCGCTTTGAAAAGCCGGCCGCAAATGTGGCATGCGTGAGTTTTGTCAGTTGCAGATAGGCCTGCTTTTTCTCTCTGCTTTCTGTTGGTTCGGCGCTCTATCGCACTGGCCACTCTACTTGCTTCAAATCTTGAGACTCTGAGACTCACAGCTTCTCGCCATGCGGAGCGATCTAGAGCTAGTGAATGAATTGTAAGTCGATGACAATTAAGTGAAGTCACTACATATTCCTGACACTTCAAATTCAGCATATTGATACAATTTACAACAGTAGATATAACACAGTTTCTGCCAGACATGGCCATATTAATCTGGTTAATATGGTGTTATATTCTAGTTTTTCAAAATAAACAGATCTATTGTTGTGTCTCTTTTGCCGTGGTAAGTATCAAACGAGATAAGCAGGAGGTAATCCTCAACCACAAACGAAATGACGAACAAGTAATAGATGAAGTCGACAATCGATTCAACTATAAAATTACATTTAATACTTAATAAGGGATCCGTCTGTGTCGTTACATAATGGCCGTCTTTTTCTTTATCAAACTCGTCTTGTTGTTAGCGTCGACTTAAAGCGTTCTATTTTTTTTAATTTCACTATTCATCACTTCCGTCACTAAGTAAAACTTATCCCTTAATTATTCTCAAAATAAATCTATGTACTAATCATGTCATAACACTATATATCTTCCTGGTTATGTGGTGTATGCTTATTTGACTGTGGGGATGATATTCCAGAGTTCAAGCCCTGAATGAGGTTTGGACTAGGATATAATGATTTTCATTTTTTTAAAGCAACGTCTATAATTTAAGGAACAAAGAAAAAAAAAAGACAGCACGATACCAATCTTTCTGCATTAAACATTTTTAAAAAAGTAAGGATTAGAATATGGTAAAGACAAAGTGATATCTATCTAGTTTTGGTAAATTAGAGGGTTTGAAAAGATCTTAAACTATGCCTAAATATAAAAAGGGTACATCACTAAAAGGCATGGGGGTTGAGTGATGAAGAGCTTGCCTTCTAAACTGAGGGGCCTTGGGTTCAAATCTTGGCGAAGACTGGGATTTTGAATTTGGTGATTTGTTCTTAGTCCACCCATTTCTAATGCTTAACTAACATAAGGGAAAGTAAAGGCAGATGACACCCTTGTTAACCACTTTGGTCATAGAAACAGATGGTTTTACCCTCACTGAAAGAATTGACACTTAAAAAAAAATGTCTCAATTTGACTCAAAATGACTGAAAAAAAGCTTGTGGCAGAGTCACCTTAAGTATTGATATCTCACTATTAAAATTAAGCATTGATATATAATTATTAAAACTGACATGAACAGTAGGATCAATGCAAGAAACAGATTTTTGTATACCAATATAGCAAGCAATTCACTAAGGCATATATTTTGTGTGTGTTTCTTTTAGCAGCACTGTTTGGAGAATGAGTACTAATGGTACTTTGAATACTTTACTGAAGTACAGATTTGTCAAAAAGCCAGTTAATCAAATTACAATAGATACTCAGGTTTCCAGTGAGTGCAATGGTATATCAAGAGGTATAGTGACTCTGTAACATTGTTTATGCATGTCATAATTTTAATATTTTTAGGTAAATAGTCTTCATAACATTATTCAGAAGAATAAAAGGTAACTTGTCACTTGTGCAAGCGACAAGCTACCTTAACAGGACTGTGGATGAAATAGTAAATTATCTTTACTTCCACCCATTGTGGTATCTTCCAACAACCTGATGTCAGTGAAGTGATTTCTTCTATTCTAAATAACTGAATGCTTTCAGCTCAGTGTTTAGCTGGAGAAAAAACACCCCCACAATTCTCATGACCGTTAAACAATGTCTAAGGATTTAAATCTGTTATTATATATTGGATTATGACACAAGTTACAATGAAACCTTATCAAATGCACTTTCATATCCATAACCACTTGCACACTCTGAGAAATAGTTGAGTGTGTATAAAAAAATTTGCACTTTAACTGTTTTTAGCTAGTTGTAATCATAATCAACAGCTTAAACAGATGTAAAGTGCTTGGCTTCTGAACCAGGGGTTCTGGGTTTAAATCCTGATTACGGTTGTGATTTTACATTTCGGGATCTTAGGGCCCCTCTGAGTCCACTCACCTCTAATGGGTACCTGACATTAGTTAGGGGAAAATAAAGGCGGTTGGTCGTTGTGCTGACCACATGACACCCTCACCCTTGTAGGTCACAGAAACAGATGCCATCATCTTCCCTATAGACCACAAGTTCTGAAAAGGAACCTTTTTTTAACTGATTCAACTGTCTAAACATGTTATTTTCCCAGCTCCCTCTTGGTAAAACATAAAATAAAGGTATATCGATTGCAAATGTTTATACTCACTACATTAAGAGTCTGGCCTTTTGCTCATTTCCTAGCTCTTTTGTTTTTGGTTGACGGCTACAAATTTTTATAATCCTTTCCTTTATCTAGAAAACAGCAGCAACTCATTGGACAGTCAATCTACAGTGCTCTTTGCTAGTCAGAACTCACCCAATGAAAGCATGCAGTCATTACACCAAAGTCATAATAGTGTAGACAGTCAAAACATCCTACCTTATAGTCAGTCCTCAGTGCCAAGCTTAAATAGTCAGAGTACTCTGCCTTATCACTATATACCTCCTCAAAGTCCAGCCTCCAGCGACACATGCATGTCCAACTCAACCAGTCCAGTCTTCACCTCAAAACTGAACAGTCAGCAAACCAAAGTGGTAGTGACCAACCAGGTGACTCCCACAGCTTCACCAGTCACAGGACCCTGGGTCTCTAAAGCATCAGGACAGGTGAATGGGGGCAGTAACAAGGACAGTGCTAACAAGTAAGGAAATTAGACTCTTTATTTTAAGAAGGAGATATTTAGTGATGTCTCAATATCTTTGTAAATTGCTTCTCCTATCCCTTAGTCTGTTGAATTGTTGGGGCACCAGACTATTTTTCTCCCTTCCTCTTTGTCTTTTGCCTAGGACAGGCCCGTCCATTCTTTTATGTTGCCTTCCCATCACTTTCTCTGTATGCCTCTTCTTAAGTTAAAACAGTCATTGTTAAAGTTATGTTTGATTTATGCTCTTTTACTTATTGTTCAGATTTAAACGTGTCAAACGACCTGTTGACACTGACAGTGATGAGGACACCTCTACCAAAAACAAAGATGATTTTAGCCGCCTTAAAGAAATGTTTCCAGAGAAGAGTGAGAACAGAATCAGGGCAGCTCTCATTATGTATCCCAAAGACTTTCAGAGAGCTGTCAATTTTATGGCCTCAGAGAAGTGTACCACAGCCAGTAAGACATTTTTTTAACAATGGACCTCATTCACCAAATATAAACAAACAACATTTAGCCACTTGATTCTCTATATCTTCTATACAAAGTATTTCATCCATCGTGGTTGTCACATGATACATATTTTTCATTGTTTTATCAATATTATGATATGGCTAAATGTGTTTATTTACCATTGGTGAATGAGGTCCATTGAACTTGTTTTTTTTTAAGTTTCACAAAAATTTCAACAGCTTAGTATGATTCTATTTATTATGGAGATCTAGGAATGACTTCCACTTAAAATAAATAAAACATTTAGGGCCTTGATATACAAATAGTTAATTCTTTTAATCCTATGTAACTAATATTATGGATTTTGCAGTACACTGTTTGGGTCCTCTCTTTTATAGTTAACATATAAACATTCTTTTTTTCAACTGGAACACCATTTACCAGTAGACGGTATATGCTATTTTAAATGTGCTTTTATATTTTGTAGTCAAACTTCCCAAGAAATATTGCTTTGTTTGATATAACTGAAGATTGTATGTATGTATGCATGTTAACAAATTATTCTGCCTATGTTAACTGATTATTCTAATGTAGTGAAATCCTTTATACTTTTTGTGTGTGGTGTGGTTAGAATGGGTTTACAGCATTTATGTAGTATGTTGTCTGAACATTGTTCTCCAGCATTGGGTAGTTCTGACTTGTTCACCATCAGTCTTTTATTATCCACTCTTAATGCACGTTGAAAGTAAAAAGAAATAAGACTAGGAAGATTTAAATCATTTTGTTTGTCTGAATCTAATATTAAATAGATGTTAGTATCATAGTAAAATTGCAGTGTAGAAAGATTAAATCTTAGCTTTTATTTACTGTTCTATAGACGTAAAAACAAAATCACATTTCTAAATGTTAATTTCTATAAATACAATTTTAGCTGCTGAAAAGCGTCCATTGCCTAAATCAGAGGAGGAGCCAGAAAATACTGGTAATTATAAGAGGATCAAAATGATGCCTGAAACACCATCACCTGTGAAAGTTGTTAGCATTGATTTTCTCCAAGAATCACAAAATTTACAGAAAGCGTTGGAGTTTTTGCAAGGATGTTTCCCAGCAAAGTCAATTCAGGTTAGTAGTAGGGGCATTACCAGGCCTGGACAAAAATAACTGCAAATAGATGCAGATATAGCTGGTGTTA
>JADKLZ010005243.1:28159981-28192448 GCA_021533235.1 Biomphalaria straminea
CCTGGACAAAAATAACTGCAAATAGATGCAGATATAATTGGTGTTACTAGACCTGGACAAAAATAACTGCAAATAGATGCAGATATAATTGGTGTTACTAGACCTGGACAAAAGTAACTGCAAATAGATAGATGCAGATATAATTGGTGTTACTAGACCTGGACAAAAGTAACTGCAAATAGATAGATGCAGATATAGCTGGTGTTACTAAGCCTGGACAAAAATAACTGCAAATAGATGCAGATATAATTGGTGTTATTAGGCCTGGACAAAAATAACTGCAAATAGATAGATGAAGATATAACTGGTGTTTGTAGACATGGACAAATATAACTATAAATAGTTTGATACTGATATATTGTATTTCTGAATTATGTGAAGGTTATGTGTGCAATTAATTTGCTTAAAAATAAATAATTCTAATAATTTGTGCTCTTAAATTATTTTTTTTTTACAACTTTACTAAAAAAAAAACATTTTTTTGTTGCTAACCTTTATCAGTATTTATAACAATGCTAATGAAAACTTAAATATGTTCCTTTTTTTCTTTTTAAAGTAAACATTGTGTTTTTTGTCTGTTTTCTTCTATGTAACAGCATTTAAAAAAGGTTTTAAAGGCCCACAATGGGAATACAGATGCTGCAGTAACAGAGCTTTCTAATGAAGACATTATAATCTTGGACGATGATGCTGAGGAGGCTGGACCTAGCAGTGATGCGCCTATCAAAACAGTGAAGAAAACATCTGCTCTGAAACCGAAATTGTCAGAATCAAAAGGTACT
Source organism: Biomphalaria straminea (assembly GCA_021533235.1). NCBI lineage: Eukaryota > Metazoa > Mollusca > Gastropoda > Planorbidae > Biomphalaria > Biomphalaria straminea. The sequence goes on from JADKLZ010005243.1 coordinate 28,160,764, forward strand.
AGAAATAGGATAGGTTTAAAGAAAGCTTTGTAGTTCCATAACCTTGTGACATAAATATGTCTATGACATAAACTTGTGAAGTAAACTTGTCAACAACATAACATTGTGACATGAAATTGTCAATGACATGAATTAGCCTTTGACAAAAACATGTCCATGACATAACTTAGCCTTGTGAGGGTGACCTTGTGACGTATACTTTTATATGAAGCGTGGTCGAGAGGCTAAGTGCGGCTTGAGCTTGGCTTGCTTGGCTACCTAGAAGGGGGCTCGAGGTTCGACACCCGACTCGGGCAGAGTTGTGTTTACTGAGCGCCCAAAGGCAGCACGGGAAACCAACTCCTAGATACCCCCTCCCCCCACTGGTCCACAAATGAGATTGGACCAAAGCGCTCTGAGCATGCTATATGCTATAAGCTATAATAATAATAATAATAATGAAATTACATAACCTATTGACATAAATGTGCCTATGACATGATATAACCTTGTGATATATACTTGTCAATGAAATGACATAAATTTGCCAATTAACACTTTATTGTTGTTGTTTTTTTGTTCCTCAAAGGGAATTTTAATTTTCTTGTTCCTTTTTTAATTTTTTGTTCAGTGCGAAAGAAAAAAGAGAAAGATGTAGATGTTAGTGACGAGGATGAAGATTATGATGATTATGGTAGTGGTGATAGTGATGACAGTGAGGTTAGTAGACATCTAGAAGTAGTTTGTATTGTACTTATTTATTTCATTTTCTAAAAGACTACTTAACTTATAGAAAATGGCTCAAGTTCTATATAGAGCTAACAGCTATGTTTTCTTCTTCCTACAGTTTAGTTGCATTATTGTGCATTAAGAAAAACATTAAAAAATATTGCTAATTATTGACCAAATTTTTCTATGCTCAACTGAGAAAATGAAAATAAGAATGATTTTAAGGATACACTTAAGTGGTACTCTTCATTTTATTGGGTGTCACCCACTAAGAGGCAACAGATATTGGGTTGCTTGTATATATTTGAAAGCTCTTTTTTGTTATTTACTTGCCCTCTGTTTTTTTTTGTTTTTTTTTCCATAAAAAAAATATTTTTTTTACATGATAGGATCTCGATAATAAGACTAAGTCAGAAACAGACAATTTCTTACAATTCTTTCAAGAAGCTACATTTGAAGAGCTTACTGCCATGCCAGGGTGCTCCAAGAAAAAAGCAGAGCTCATCATAAGTCTTCGACCTTTCCCAACCTGGCAAAGTTTGGTATGTACATGGAATTCATGTTTATTTTTACTTTTTTAGATTTCTGTAAAGAAGCTAATGATGTAAAAAGGGTCAGATAATTATTTAACACTATATTGTGGATTGAAAAAATACCACAAAAAAAAACCCACAGTTTATTGAATAAAATTAACCCTTCAAGTTTTAACCCAATAGCTCTTATTTCCGGTTAAGAAAAACCCTTCTGTAGTCCTAAGCAAAGAGGGATAACTCTGTATTTCAAAAATCCTAAAAAATATTTATTTCGAAAAAATAATCAAATTTAAGATCTAATACATATAAACAAACAAATAACTTTACAAAGTAGAACTATATGTCTAGTTTTTTAAAATATATACGTTTAATACCACTAGAATATAAAAAAACTTCAAAAATGCTCATTTTCCCACATGGGGGCTTATACACTGGGTCTATAGGCCTGTTCGTTTGAAAAATTATTTAAAAAATAAAAACCTTCCCGATTTTATTAAAAATAGAATCGGTAATCTCCAAAATGATTTGTAATCACGCTTGCAACAAGACTAGAAGAAATCTTCTTTTTAAAAAGCTTAAATCAAATATATTGAATAGGGGATTTTAGAAACGTTCTACAATGGTTTAGGACAAAAACGGGAAAACGTTTCCAACTGCAGAAGGAGCTAATGAGCATTGTAATGAAGCAACTCAATAAGGAATCAATATGAAATTAAATGGTGTTTTTTTTTACATGTGATAAAAGTTGTGAGATCATCACAATAAACATAAATACTGGGTTTAATATCTTGCCACTAACACATGGTCGCTAACTTTGCCTCTCTCTATCTTCTGGTTCTCTCAAGAATGACAATCTACATAAATCAAGCAGGAAGGACCTTTCCAGTTTCCCCAGACTAAATGGAGAACCTACTGGCATGTAGCTCTAGTTCTGTTTCTCTATTCACTTAGGCCAGAATCAACTGTCTCTCCTTGCTCGTATCAACATGACATCTCTCACCAGTCTATAACAGTTTTGGTGCGCACCAGAGGTGTCGGGGCAGAAGCAGTTATTTATAATAATATTTCTCATTCATCTTTTAGATCAGGCATTATAATTATATTTTTAATATTAATGGTAAAATAAACATTGTATATTTAAAATGCTGTATGTTTTGATTGACAAATGCTGGTCAAACATACAAAGTTCTAACTAAATAGCTTTCAACCAACAATTGTTTTATTGAAACCAGCTGGACGCATTCAATGCGGAGAAGCAGTTGTCCACGTCACTGATATCTGGGTGTAAGGAGATCATGCATGTTAGGAACACCATCCGCCGCCTCATGATGAAATGTGAAAGTATCTCCCAACAGATGGGAATGGTTGTATCCAGGCTTACTAGGCAGGATTCACAAAGCACACAGAGAGATGAGTTAAAGATTGCAAAGCAACCCGAGTTACTTAATAAAGAGTGAGTAGAAATATCTATTAGAAATTATTATCTCTGAAACCTTTTTTATTTAAACAGCACAACATTATCAAGTTGGCAATTGTCTTGAGCTTGCTTTAATATTAGTTTTTTTTAATTATTATGAGCTTGTCTTTTACTTTAATATAGTATTTTATATTTAGTGTATACATGAATGTATAACAAAATTAGTTAAAATAATCTTCTACAGTGAAGAGCTTCCATTTTACTTTATTATATTATTTTATGTTTAGTACAAAAATGAATGTATATCCAGCTGATTCTAAACAATCTGTGACCAATGAGGTTTTTATTTGGGTGGGGATTCACATTTTGTTACAAAAGTTCAAATATTTGATCACAAGATTAATTTTTTAAAAAAGATATAACTTTTTATCTCACTGTATCGCAATGTTTCTCTCTCAGGTTTGAACTTCAACCCTATCAGTTGATAGGTGTTAGCTGGCTGAAGATAATGCATGAGCAACATTTGAATGGAATTCTAGCGGATGAAATGGTAATGTTTTATTTTTCACAAAAAAATGTACCACTTAATGCAAGTATAGTTATAATACAAAGTATATAAGTATAGGCATAATACATAGTATATAAATATAAACATAATACAAAGTAATTGAAAAAAATTTGGGAAAAATTAAATTTAGTTTTCTTCTTGTTTCAATTGTGTCCAGGGTTTGGGAAAGACTATTCAGGCAATTGCATTTTTGGCTCACCTAATGGAATCAGGCGAGGAAGGACCACATGTTATAATTGTACCATCCTCTACAATTGGTTAGTAACTTCTTATATTGACATATAACATATGCAGTTCTTTTAGGCAACAGTACAATTTTCTGTTGTTTTTTTGTTTGGTTTTTTTTGTGTTCAGAAAACTGGTTGAGAGAGTTGCAGAGATGGTGCCCTGCTCTAAAAGTAATTGTGTATTACGGCTCTCAGGAAGAGCGAAGAGCTGTTAGACATTCCATATTTTTCCAAGGAGAAGAATTCAATGTTCTCTTGACTACGTGAGTTATTTTTAGTTTTAGCTTGTTAATTTGGTTTGCCTAATTTCCTGAATTGTAGCTTAAATTGAGGCTTTTAAAAAAGTCATTCTAATCCTGGGTGGGGGGGGGGTGTTTTGTTTTACTCTTGCTAACGAATTAAATTGACTTAAATTTGGTTCCTGCGCTGTTCTGCGCTTAGGGTGGCAAGCTCTCTCCACAGAAATTGGCAACTAGCTCCGTGTTTGATATTTGCCCTTTGGATGCAATGAACTCATTAAAATAACTACTTGAAAAATGTTAAATAAAATATTTCCCATAGTTGCAAGTTATATAGGCAGAGGTGACCTATCTAGGCCAAGTGGAGTTTTCACAATTGTAATGTTGTAATATAATTTCTTTTTTTTTAAACAGTTAATTCTGTTGTTTGCCATGTCTTAGATATAAGTTGATTCTGTTGTTTGTCATGTCTTTGATATAAGTTGATTCTGTTGTTTATGTCTTAGATATAACATGGCCACAGGGGGTGTTGAAGACAGAGTGCTTTTTAAAAAATTTGAATTCCACTACGCAGTGTTTGATGAAGGTCACATGCTGAAGAACATGTCTTCTCTGCGGTTTCAAAATCTTATGAAGATAGCGGTAAGAAGTTTGATTTTTTTGTTTGGTCTTTTCTTCCAGTTTCAACTTTTCTTTCACACATATATTTTGTTTGTATATAAAAACAAATAATTGAAACAGTCAGTAAAAATGTGCCTATTTAAATGACTGGGTCTTAAATTCTCCCTTTTGAAGCAAAACATATGACATTGAAGTCCTGAAACATTAACTAGTTTTTGATGGGCTCATAACTTGGATTTTAAAACCAATTTTGATTCTAATTCTTTAGTATTTAGAACAACAAATAAGTTGTCATTGTATTGTTAACCATTAGGCAACTAGAGTCGCAGGGAGTCGCCTCTACCTGTAGACAACTGGAGTTGCCGGCAATCGGCGATTTTGGGTTGTTTCGTTTACGCACGCACTGCTAGTTTTTAAATAACTATTTATACCTTTACTAACTCTGACCTAGAAGAGCAATAGTGATGCTATTTTTAGGTGTTTATTTTGTATCTGCAGCATGTTTCAATGGATTTTTACGTTTTTTTTTTTAAATTACGTATTTTTTGCTAGCCTACAAAATGGAACATTTTAGGCTTAAGTTTAGGTTTCAATAGAACAAGATTTTAATGGGAATATTAATGTTTGAGCTGTAAAATAAGGATATAATGATTGGGGTAAGTGATTTAGAGCCATTTGAGACCGATAGTAGTGAAAATGAATAAAAAATAGATTCTAGATTCAGTATTGAATATGTTAGATCTAGTCAAACTGGAGATTGCAAGGCAACTAAAAATGACGTGATATTTTAATGCTTTTGAGCTCTGTAGGCCTATTTATGACTTCAAACGTGATGCTGAAGCCTAGATCTATTTTTTCTATTATAAAAAGAAGGTTTTAGTTAGGTTTTATTAGTTTTTTCCTATGAATTTAGTCAAAAAATTGATTTTTTTAAATAACTGATACAGAGTTATATCCCCTATCTGGGGTAGATAGTCTCTGACAACTGCTTAGTGCTGAAAGGGTTAAAATTAAATGTAAGTATTAAATCTTTTTGTTTAATATGATTGTCTAGGCTGAACGCCGTTTGCTTTTGACTGGGACTCCTTTACAAAACAATCTTCTAGAACTAATGTCATTACTCTGTTTTGTGATGCCAGAAATATTTCAAGGCAAAACAGATCATCTCAAGAAAGTCTTTGCCATGATATCAGTATGTTAATTTATTTTTTTTACTTTTGGGAACTTTTTAATGGTTTGTTACTATGTATAAATAAATACACTTATATATATTTTTTTATACAAATATTTCATTCATAATTAGTTGTTCAATTTGAGTCATTTGAGAATTCTTTGAATGCTTGTAACACAGAGGTCGGAAGATAAGCAGAAAAGTAGATTTGAGAGAGACAGAATAGCTCAAGCTAAAAGAATTATGAAGCCTTTTGTTTTACGGCGGTTAAAACGAGATGTAAGTACAGTGGCACAATGGTCCCATTAAAAACAAACTTTTTTATCACCAAAAAAGCTTAAATTTGACCTTTTTTTTTTAAAGGCTTATAAACATTAACAGTCTATCCAGATCCACTCTTAGAGAATGTTTATTAAAAGAAATGTCATTTAATAAGTAAAAATTGTAAAATAAATCTCAGGGAAAATTAAAATTAAACTTGGGAAATTAAAACTATGAAGACAAATTAAAGGATGATTACAAAGTTAAATTAAAAAGTAATTAACTAAATTTATCAAATAACAAAATTGCTTTTTAGTTGGTATATTTATTGATATACAACATGATTTACATAAAAGTTTGTTCACATCTCCCAGGTCCTAAAACTACTTCCTAAGAAGACAGAACATATAGAGAAGTGTCAGTTAGTACCTAAACAGCAAGAGTTGTATGATAGCCTAGTAACAAAATACTCTCAGGAGATAGGAGACAATCCTGATGCAGCCCCAAATGGAGGAGTTGGTATATTCATGCAGTTTAGGAAGGCTGCCAACCATCCCCTGCTACTTAGGAATTTATACACAGATGACATGCTCTCAAAAATGGCAAAAGACATTGCTAAGGTATGGCATGTCTTGTGAAATTAGGCAAGCTGTTATTTTGTTCATTCAAAGTGTGAGGGTTGAGTATCGAAACATTATACTTTCTCAATTCTCTGCTGCATAAGTCTTGAGGTCATTGAAGGGATACAACAACAGTGTACTCTTCATTATCTCCACATACCATCAGCCTGATACTGTTGGATTATTTCTTGTTTTTTTTTTTAATTTATCTTGATACAAATCCATTGTCTTTTTGGCATAAAGCAAGTAATTCTAATTACATGTATTGTTTATCTAAATGAGTGAGTCATTATTTTATCATATAATTTAATGTAACAAAAAAAAAAGAACACCTAATTATGAGCCAAGAACTGTAACTTATTCTATGCGATTGCTTTATTGCCTAACAGGAACCGTCTCATAAAGAAAGAGGAGCCCTGCCCAATCTCATACAAGAAGATATGGCTGTGTTGAATGACTTTGATTTGTTTAATTTATGTAAACAGTATAAGGTGAGCTTAGATTTTACTTTAAAACTTGTATCTGTTGACTTAATAATTGCTTTTTTTTTTAATGCATTTCTGGTTCTTGATGTTCAGAAGTTATAAAATTCATTACACCATTAGTGTTCAGTGTGTCATGGTTAATAGTAGCATGTGCTTTTACTATTTGTTTTAAACTTGGGCAGAGTGAAATCTTTTTGTCTTTCAGAAATATCTTGGTAAATACTCCTTAGACCCATCAGTGATATTAGAGTCTGGGAAATTTAAAAAGATGGATGAGTTGATGCCAAAGATGAAAGAAAGGGTAGGTTCTGAAGTCTATATATGGCTTTCCTTTATCAGACATGCCTACCGTCCCGCAAAATCATCAAAAAAGCCCACATGTCCCGCCGTTCTGCATCCGCTATTTTTTGTTCCGCCAAGTCTGAATTCCGACAAAAAAAAATTCTCAGTTTTTTCATTATTTATTAATAGTGCGAAATGAAAATACTGATTGGAAAATAAAATATATAGGTCTGTGTTTATTGTTTACATTTCATCTACTCCCGGACCCGGTGTTACGAAGATATGGTTGAGCTAGAATAGATTAGATCTAGATCTACAGTCTAGATGTAGTATCTACATATAGTAGTCTAGATCCATTCTTAGACTCTAGTAAGCGCTAATAAGCCAAATGCTCCATTCAAATCCCTTTTCTTTCTTGACAACGGATCCAGATCTAGAATAAGTATAAGTCTAGATTGACTAGATCTAGAAATCTATCTATATTTTTATATATATATCTAGTAGTGTAGACTTGTTAGTGCTAGTGTAGTCGTACATCTAACTCAACTGTCAACATCATTCTAGATTCTAGAAGTAGGGCTAGAATGACTAGAAATAGACTTGGATTTTAGATCTAATAGCAATTGACCCTTTAAAAGTTTAAGGCCTTTAATAGTAGAATTAGAAGATGATAGATGATCTATCATCTGGATGTAATAAGTTTAGTTCTTAATAAGTTTAAATAAGTCAACTGGATCTAGATCTATAAATATAATTATTATAATCTGTGTCCTTTTAGACTTAGACTTAGTTTGAGGACTGTTAGACCTAAATTAAGTAAATTGTTCTAGAACTAGAGACAAAATTTAGAGTAGAGGATAGCTCTAGCTAGAGTCTAGAAAAGACTAGATAATCAAGTCATACAAGTAGATCTAGAATAATCTAGTCTAATTATTACTAGATTCAACTAGATCTAGTTATCTATTTCTAGATCTAGTAGTAAATGCAAAATAGAAACATTAGAATACATTTTGAATTGAATTCATCATATAGAGTTAGATAGAACTATTGATTTGATTACATGTTTAATTGTTTTCTGACTTTGAATTCTACTATTTACATATATAAGAAGCAAACCAAGCATGGTTATTTAAGTAATAATTGAAGTTTTATTTATTGCCTGCAGAACGGCTGCCAAATGTACGTTTACGCGTTTATGTTCCACATTGGGGCCCAAAATTCCACATTTTCAACCTGAGTGTTCCACATTCTGGGTATTGGGGGTAGGCATGTCTGCTTTATTCACAAAAAGTTTTAACAATTATAGTGCAGTATACCCTAATATTTACTGTTATTAAATAATTAGCATTACATTTAATGATTGTTTGGCTCGTAATAATTTCCAATGTTTCTCTTTTTGTCTGAAAGAATGACAGGGTCCTAGTATTCAGCCAGTTCACCATGATGCTTGACATTCTTGAGATTTACATGGACCACAATGGATACAAATACCTGAGAATGGATGGACAGACTCCAGTCCCTGACAGGTTAGTACTATTTTAAAGTAGTCAGTGAGATAGATTTCTGATCCACCCATGCAACCATATTTGTTATTTAAATTCCCAAAATATAAACTGTTGATCATCTAATTCTACTTAAGGATTTACAGAGTGATTCTCTGCACATTTTTATTAAACATTGTAACTCTGGAAGTTGAATGCAGTGAAACTTGGCCCTGTCTCCATGAATATAGTACTTTAAGTTTCACAGGTAGGCCTGAACAAAATTCTGGCGCTAAAACATCCCTTTAGAAATAAGAATTGTATGAAGAGCTGCCTGAACTGGGAATCATTACATGTTATTTATTTGACATATAGTACTGCCGATCTGAACCCTCCAACATGAAACAGAATGTAAAAAAAAAAATGTTAATGTTACTTACATACCTCTTAGGTAATTAAATACATTGATATGTTACTGTTACGACACAAGACTCTTCAAAAATAAACATACACTCTCAGGTTTTAATTTAGAAATACTTTAATATTATTACAAATTATGTAAACATAATATTTTCAACTCTCTTCATGTCCACACTTTCTGGCTTTCTCGTTTTTTAACCTCCCCTTCCATTCAGTACCCAATATTGCACCATTCATCACTCACACCATGCTGCGCTATGGCCGTAACAGTTACCAACTGGTTTTGTTTATTCAGGTTGCAGCTTATCGACCGCTTCAACAATGAACCTGATATATTTGTGTTCCTCTTGTCTACACGTGCTGGTGGCCTTGGAATCAACTTGACTGCTGCCAACACGATTATACTCCATGACATAGATTTCAACCCATATAATGACAAGCAGGCAGAGGACAGGTGTCACAGACTGGGACAACAAAGGTATGTACATGTCAGCTGGTTAGTTGTACACGCCTTCAAGTTTTGTCATTAGTATAAAAGTGAATAGAGAATAAATCTTAAAAAAAAAAAAAAAAAAAGGTTTATTTCTGTATTAATTGAAAAAAAAATTTTTTTTTGAATAACAGCTGTCTAGATACAATGAGTGAGATAGTATTGTTTGGAAATCAAATTGTTTCTTTAATATCTCTCCTATGCCTTCTACTGTGTCTTGCTGAATAATTGTACTATGACATGTCCATACCTTGGCCCTGACATTAATAACCAAATCATTTAAAAAAAGAAAGATAACAAATAATGTCCTTTGGAGCTAGTTTTGCAGTTCTCTACTTTCATTGTCAGCATATTCTGAAGAACAAAAAATGTTTTTGCTTCTCTTGAGTTCAGAAAGTCTTTTTTTTTCTGTATTTATTAATTTTTTAATTGGATTTATTATAATTGAACACTGCGTTGAGCAAATTATAGTTTTGTATAATGAAGGCTTATGTATACTTATCAGCAAAAGCACTTACAGACACCATATTATCAAAATAATGTCGTTTTAATACAGGTACTTAGATTTTGAGGACTTATTTTCAAATCAGTTAAATAAAAGTATTGTTTTTTTTTTTTAAATTACACTTTCAGTTGTCTGCATTGTCTGAATATTTTACTCTAAGTTCATTTTGAAATCATATTGCACTTTTAAAACTTACAAAATACAAAACAAAAACTTTTGAAACAATACATAAGAAATATTGAAATCTGTGGTGCTCTAATTAATGATTAAAACTTTTTTTTTAATTTGACCTTAATAATAGGTTATAAAATAGAAAAATGCAGGTGGAATTTTAAATAAACTAATCCTGAACTTTTGATTTTTTAGAGAAGTAACTATAATCAAGTTGATCTCTGAAGACACTGTTGATGAAGCAATGCTGAGTTGTGCCAATGGTAAACTTATGTTAGAAAAAGATCTAACGGGTCCAGCCAATGGTAAGAATAAAAATGTCTTTTTGTTGCTGTCTCTTAGAGAAAACTTTTGCATAGAATTAGCTTAACTATTCTTTGTTTTGTCACATTATATTGGAATCTAATGCTAACTTTATAGTATAGCACATTTTCCAACCTTCCTTACTATGCTTAGTATGCTATGGTCCAATTTATTTTTGTAGATATGTGAGGATAGAGGCTATATTGTAGTAGAATTCTTTGCTGCCATTAGTTGCTAGCTAACACAGCTGACAACAAATATGGAATTAAACAAGTCCACATCAGGATTCAGTGTGATCGTAAAAGCCGCTCATTACAGTTAAAAGATAGGTCATTTCATCCATCCATCCCAGTGGCACTGCAGCCCATTGAGAGGGCCCTGGCCTGCTTTAGCACAACTCTCCATTCTCATCTATCCTGTGCGTTACATATCCATGCTGTCAAGCTGATGTTGCTGGGTGTGACTCTAGTGTCTAGTGATATGTTGAGACCTCTTCTGGTCTTAAACTTATAAAATAAATTGTCCTGGCCACTTTGGCCATCGTGTAATATTACTAAGTGCTATGACTTCTATACATACACATATATGAATAAAGGAACTCCGGTGTTGCAGACAAATATTTATTAATACTATATAGGTAACAATAAAATACTGGCAGCTCACAAATATTGCCACATAAATCCAATGTGTGAAAATAGAATAACATAAATCCAATGAAATTTATCAAAGTACACAGATCTATTACAGTCAGAGAAAATTACATTGAGACTGCTCTCTGCTGGAGTTCTACACTAACTGATTAACATCGACCCTTACTCAAGAGTCCTCAAAAATTTTATCGTGCTGAAAACACGGAATCCTTGATAAGGGACCATATGTCACTTCATGTCACAGGGGTTCTAAAACTGGTCTGTGACACATGCCAGGACTTTTAGCTGTTGTAGATCTGCCACCATACTCTTGGTCTCCTTTTGGGGGGCGCCTGCCTATTGGGGTTTGCCGGTGTACCATCTTTGCTCCTCAATTCTCTGGCATTCTTGTGAGGTGACCTGCCCAACGTCATCTGATATTTCTTATTTCCCTCTCCGTGGAAGGGTTTTCATAAAGTTGGTATATTTCGTGGTTGGTGTGAGTCTTCCATCCGGTTTCCTATGCATGACACCATATGTTTTTCTGAGCATTTTTCTTTCCCCACATCATTTCTTACTTGGTCACTATTATACATTTTTCTTCATTCAAATATGAGTTCCAAAATAAGTTCTGTTAAATAAAAAATGTCCATTCACAGAAGAAGAGAATGAAGATAATTCTAAAGATGTCGCCAGTTTATTGAAAGAAGTTTTAAGGTCAAGGCAAAAAAAGAAAGATGACCATAAGGAGGGCAGCAGCCAGCACTTGACCAAAGTGGACAGCAAGGCCAGCTCATCATGACCCATGTTGTAGTGACTTAGTTGAGAACTGATTTCTTTGTTACAGTTAAGACATGTTAGCCTGTCCCTGTTTGATATGAAAATACTTACATTTGAACTGTGTATATAGGAACTAAGTGTGGTTCTGTTGATGTTAGTAAATATTCTTGTTCATGTCAGTCATCTACAGATTCTTCATCACTGTGCTGATGTCTCTCTTTTTTTTTATGTACATATATTTGTAGCTGCATTGAATAATGTTTTGTGTCTCATTTCATTAACTCGTTAGGTTTTTCATGAAGCTATTTTCTAGGTTTCTAGTGCAACTTTTTGTTTGCAAAGCTATGATTGAGTCCTCATTTTAGTTGTCTTATGAAAGACATAGTCAGAAGTATAGAATAAATACATATACATGTTGATTGTGCTATTTAAAGCTTGCATTGAATACAGATTGTGTTACTGTGATGATGAAAATAGATGTATGGGTAGTCCTGTTTTCTGGAAAATGGTTTTAAAAAATATTTATAGAATAGGCTTTTTTTCCCTTTGTTAAAAGGGAGCCACCTGGAATTAGGTTGCATTAATAAATGGCAAGAACCTTTAAAGCTATACAAGATTGATTCATTTTCAAGCATGGCAATTAGATTCATAATTTATTTTGTTATAATAAATGAGTTAATTAAGGCTCTGTAATTTACTATTTACTTTTTCTGTACTTGAAAAATATTTTTGGATCTAAAGAAAGAAATCAAACAAGCTTTTTATTTCATCTGTATTAATTAGAAGAGTTCATATGTGGATCTCATGTTAATTATTACTCCAGACATTTAATTTATTTCCAGCCTGCCTATAAAATAGTTTGTTGTCATCACTTTTATATTGTGTGTATACTTGATACATTGCCCAGGCTGTTTAGTACCCACAATTATTTACAATTGCATGACAGTTGTTGAGACATTTCTAGAGGGAATTGGGGAGGACTAAAATTGTTAAATCATCCATTACTGGGTTCTAGGACATGAGAAGTTGTTTTTTTTTTAAGGATCACTTAGTAATGACAAAATGTTTTTGAAAATGTAGATGTTTACTTAGAAAACTGTGTACATTACCAACTAAGAAATGTAACATCTGTTTTATTCTTTGACATTCTAGTAATTTGACTTCTGAAGGAAAAGAATCAAAATCACATCTTATTAAAAACTTAGGTCTGTCTATGGTGCTTTTTGTTATTCCCATTTTATTTTGCTATATAAATTAATTTTTTGTAATTTTGATTCCTTTTTTTTTTTTTTTTTTTTTAAATAAAATGGTAGTTCATGAGATTGTTTAAAAAAAAAATTGTGTCAACCAATAACTGAAACATTGGTTTCAAAGCTTCAGAAGTTAATTGTTTTTCCTTTTCAGTAAATGAATTCCTCTTGTGAACGTTTTTTAAAAGCATATTTCTATTGGAGCAAAATACTTTCCTAAGACCTTGATGTGATAGCACTCTCTTCTTTTCTTTTCTTCTAAAGATTGTGGAACATGAGCACTCCCTGAATTCAATACAAGTTTGAGTTCTATATTTTTACTTGGTAATAGTTAAATCACTATAATTACATTTTGCAAGGACCAAAAGGAGAATGTCATTTTTTTTGACTGGTGTATTTTATTGTTTTCTTCTGCTGGAGATCACTTTGTGCCAGAATCTTTAGGAACACATTTATTATGGGAAGCCATTTGAATCATTTAGAAAACTATTTATATACATGAGACATTCACATTAGATTTACACCATAACAGCAAAGACGAAAAATAAAAATATTTTGACCTCTTTACATGATCAAATATTTGTTTGTAAAATCTAAATTTAGTTTCCAGATTATTTTTTGTTTGTTTATCTGAAAGTCACTTTAAACTCTTTCACATGTGTTTCACCACAGTGTGACCACTGAGTGCCTCCATCAGTAGAACTAACCAATCATTTTCATATTTCCTCAGCTTTTAAATTATCAAATTGTAAAAGAAATACATTTTGTTAAGCAAATATTTTTTTTCTTTTCATTTTAGTGTTTTTTTTGTGTTTTTTGTTTTTTATTTTTCATTTGTGAAGAAGAAACAAACAATGCACTTCTTGATTATGATCTTATAGTCTTATGATTTTATTTTGATATTTTTGTCGTTATTAACAGTTTTTGTTGAGCTATTGGCCTGTTGTGTTTTAATTTAATTTTGTTTCTATGTGTTCAAAACGATGTACTGAAGTAAGGAATTCATTAATCAATGATGACTTTAAAAAAAAAGATTTTTAAAAAGTTTATGCAATAATTTGAAGATAGCATCAATCCTATAATCAAATTAATGCTCCGTTTTTTAAAAAAGTTATTGAAGTAATACTAGGCTATAAAGTATGTCTCCTGTCATTGTCTTTGCAAATAAAAAGGGCACATGTGTCCATAAAAATCTAGATCTACATGGTTTTGATAGGTTTCAATAAATTGAAGAGGTCATTAGTGATTATGTAATGATTATCTCCCTCTATGAGGATCCAATAATATATTTGTTTGTATTAAAATTGTTATAGTTTTAAATCACTATAGTTCTTTTTGTATTTTGTATGGCAGTAAATTAGAGAACTGGGCCTAGTTGAAATGAAAAGATTGAAATTTTTCAAAGTCTGGTGAAAACAGCAATTTATAATTTTGGGATCTTTGGGTGCTTCTGAATCCATCTAGCTCTAATGGATACCTGTCCATAGTTGGGAAAAGTAAAGGCCATTGGTCATTGTGCTGGCCACATGACACCCTTGTTAATCGTAGGCCAAAATTAACAGATGACCTTTACATCATCTGCCCTATAGATCGCAAGGTCTGAAAGGGGAACTTTACTTTTTTAGTGCATAGAACTGATTAGGCGTCTTGACGTAAGGTTCCTCTTAGAAATAATTTGCTGATTTGTGTCATAGGGACTACATGAAATGGAAAATCAACGTCTAAGGAAAGAAAAAGACATACAATTGGCCCAGGCACAAAAAAAAAATCGCAACCTAGAAGAAAAATGTCAAATTCGACGAAAACAAACAAATGTCGAAGATGGCTAACTTTCAAGAAACGAAACATATCTGTTCGTACATAATGCTAACAAAGTTATCGGGACTACCTGAAAGGCAATGGAGTTGAGCCTTTTAACAGGAAGAGCATTAAATGTTTGTATCCCTTGATGCTAACTTATGCAAAGACCTAGAAACCAGTTTCTTTTCCATGTCTTCATGGTATGCTTTCTTGCTCTTATGACCAGGTAATAGTCGCGTATTACACAGTAGCTGGTATGGTAAAGACTTAGAATATAAAAAACATTTCGATAGTTCTTTATTTTGAAGTAACTGAGTAGATACTAATTGGTCACATTGTTTATAAATGATGGTTACAAATTAACTTAATAAATTAATTTATTAAAAAAATGTTTTATGAGTTTGAAACTGTCTCTATCAATCTTGTAAACATGAACCCTTTTAACGCATCAAAGCTCTTATTAATGAAGACTAACATTCTAGCATTGACTTTCCTACGTCAAAACAGTCAGATTTCAGTAAACACTTTTTGTGCCGACAATTATTGGTTTGATCTTATGCCTACTCATTTATTGATTTGTATTTGCCAGACGATCAATAAATTCCTTTTGAAGTTGAAGTGATAGGGTTGATGAAAAAATAAATTTGATAGTAGTTGATCATACCGATTTATACGTTTTACTAGATAATAAGATAATAGAAAAGATTGAATTAAAAAACAACATCGTAACATCAGTTTCCCTTTTTGGCACCAAAGTCGAAAAGCGAGAGCATATGATGCCTTATTAAAAAAAAAGCGAAAGGACTATTTTTCTCCCCAATTACTGAGAATTCATTGTTAAAGTGCTGCTAATTAAAAACAAAATCAATGTTACTAAAAGATACAACAAATACATCTAAACGGGCTGGCAAAAGTTGATAATTTTAGCGAAGTCGAATTTCCCACCAACTCTTTTCATTGGACGAATTTGCCAAGTCAGTGAGAAGAGTAAATGTGTTAGGCCTATCTTTGATCGTAAGTAATTCTTCATCAACTTGACTTTGGTAACACTTTGCATGTAACCACACTTACTATAATCGTCACTAATATGCGAATCAGGATGACGAAACAATAAGCCAATTTTGTCCTTGTTTCTGAATTTCGGAGCTTCAATGTCTCTAGGAGTAGACGAGTATTTATCTTCCACATTATGAAGTTGCTAAAATCGGATGATTATTTCTTGAACAATCCTTGTTTCGGAAGGTAGACTTGCGCTCATTTATTTCAGTTAATACAGGGTCCAGTACCCAAAGTAGGTAAGAAAATTAAGAGAAAGAATGCATATAGAATAGCAACTAACAATCCGCCTGCTTCAGTTTTAGTAGAAGAATTTTCATCTGTACTAGTCAATGTTATCCGAGTTTCTATCTATAATTTTGAAATCGTATTCTTTATTATGGGGGCGCGGTGGTCGAATGGTTAAGCGCTCGGCTTCCGAACCTGAGGTCCTGGGTTTGAATCCCGGTGAAGACTGGGATTTTGAATTTCGGGATTTTTAGGGCGCCCCTGAGTCCACCCAACCCTAATGGGTACCTGACTTTAGTTGGGGAAAGTAAAGGCGGTTGGTCGTTGTGCTGGCCACATGACACCCTGCTCGTTAACCGTTGGCCAAAGAAACAGATGACCTTAACATCATCTGCCCCATAGATCGCAAGGTCTGAAGGGGACACTACTTTTTTTTACACTATTCTTTATTATACTGACCTCGCTTCAGCGGGTTTCAACGAAGGAATCAAAATATTTTTATGGTCCAACTGGTGTGCTGCAGTTCAGTGTGCAGAAAAATTTAACTAAATTGACATTCGTTTCAGCTGCCCCAGTTGCAGCCAAATTCAGAGAAAGTTTCCAGCAGGCAATGAATTGCGCTTTTGTTTCTCCCAAGCAAGCGATGACTAAATGTGAGCGCTGATGGTCCCATGTTTTTTTGCTATTTTTCGGCGATACCCACTAGGGCCGGTCCTAGCAATTGCTGGGCCCTATGCTAAACTTACTGCGCGGGGCCTAGTCTGTGTGGGAATAAGGATAATAAGTGGAAATTAAGATTTTGTATAAGAAAAAAAATTCGACTTTACTAAGTTAAAAATTGCGATCTGTATTTTACGAACCTTGTAACCAATGGCATATGTATATGCCAGTGACTATAAAAGTAAAATAATAAAGTATTGGAACTTCCGATTAAGGTACAAATTCACCCGATTATTACATTTTATTACACGAAAGCTGACAATGCCTTTTTTCATTTATCGCGCATAGCGTAGCTTTTTCCGCGATGAGTAACACCCACAAATGACAATTTTGTCTATTTTTCTGGAGATTTTTAAGAGTTTTCAGGAAATTTTAATAAATTCAGGAGATTTCCAGGAGTTTTTCGTATATATTTTGCAATTTAATAATTACACCCTGAATTAGCGCGGGGCCTATGAAAGCGCGGGGCCCACTACGACCGCATTGGTTGCAGTGGGCTGAGACCGGCCCTGAAACCCACCACCACTATTTGTTATCCATTGATGTATTTAAATGTAGATGTAGTACTTGATTTAGTTCAGAAGCGTAATATACAGGGGAAGCACTATAAGGGGTTCTATTTTTTTTTTTTAAATTTGTTTACGAGTAAAACATCGACTTTCTCAGAACTTTCTGTTCGGCATTTCCCGATAGAGCCATGTATTTGAAAGCTTAACCTCGCACTTCCTTGTGTTTACATTTTACCTTTACCTATACTTTAGTCTGTTGGACAGTTGGGGCACCAAGCAAAACTTGTCGACCGTCTTTCTCCATTCCTCCCTATCTTTTGCATTGTTTAAAACCTGTTTCAATGGTAGGCCCGTCCATTCTTTTACGCTAGTAAGATAAACATGGCGTTTGCCTAATATTTAATGTAAAAAAATTAGACACTCATTTGGGGGCCCGACGGGATTTTAAAATGTGGACCCCCTCCCCACTGATCTAGAAGAAACCAGCATACTCTGAACAATAAAAAAAAAAAGCGCATCGACAAGACTTCCGCAGCATATGACATGCAAATAAATGCCGAAAAAAAAATATGACCAATAGCCAACAGGGCTTTAAAAGAGGCATCAGTATTGGAGGTGAAAAGCTGACTAGCGTTAGCAGCTTCAAATACATCGGAGCTATTGTCTCCTATTAGGGAACGAAACCCGAACTACTGGCCTGAATCGCACAGTCCACAGCAGCCCTTTGAAAACTTAAAATAATATGGAAAGACAAAGACCTTGGGAAAACAGAAGTCATGTTCCAGAAGTCGCCCAATGAAACATAGGCTACTCAGCTCCAAGGATCACAGTAAACGGACAGCCCCTTAACGTGGTAGACCACTTCACATATCTAGGTAGTATAGTGTCAAATGACGCCTCACTTTCAAGGGAATTTGATAACCGTCTGACCAGGGCCAGTAGCGCTTTTGGACGCCTTCAGGCGAGAGTTTGGAAGAACAACTCGCTCCGCCTACTTACAAAAATTAATGTCTACCAGGCGGTGGTTCTCTCAACCCTTCTATATGGCTCTGCGACATGGACACTATATAAAAAAACAGCTAAAACTTCTTGAGCGCTTTCACCAAGTATGCTTGCGCTCCATCATGGACATACGATGGCAGGACCTCACTACAAACAGCGATGTCCTTGCGAACGCCGGTATGGGCAGTATAGAGGGACTTCTTATGGTCCGACAGCTACGCGCGTGGGCAGGGCATGTATCCCGTATGGGAGACGAACGTATGCCAAAGGCAGTCCTTTTTGGTGAGCTAAAATGTGGTCGACGTAACAGAGGCGCCCCACGGAAACGCTTCAAAGACCAGCTTAGGCGTCAACTTTCCTTGGCTGACATAGAAGAGAGCACCTGGCTGCATGCGGCGTCGGAACGAGACAGCTGGAGGTCACTCACGAAGGCCGCGGGATACACATTTGAGACCAAAAGAAAATCTGCTGCCGAGGACAAACGCAGACGACGAAAAGAAAATCTAAATCGACCACCTGCGGACCATGGTTTTGCTTGCCCTGGATGTGGCAAAATATGTAGGTCACAGCTGGGGCTGGACAGCCACGGGAAATACTGTATTCCTCACTAATCTTCAGACTCGAAGACAAGCTTTATATATATATATATAAATATTCAATATTAAATATTCAAATATACGATATACGATGATTAGAATCTAGATTTACGTCCAAATACGCGTGTCCTCGTGTCAATCTAGTCATGCTTGTTTTAATCAAGCTGGCTCGAATCGAGTCGCCTAGTAATCTAGCTAGTAGATCTCTACTGTAATTTTTTTGTTTTAATGGAAATTTCCGATAGTTATTCTCAACACAACACTCAACAGTGGTCAAGACTGGTAAACACACATTTATTTTATACATGCGTAAATCTGGACCTAGGGAATCTTGTATTATACTAAAGACAGAGTTGACAGACCTTCACTAACAATTAATAAATTGATCAAATTGCTAGACTATAGAATCTAGATCTATTTATAATATATAATATTTTTAGCGTTGGCATTCATACGATTTCTAAAAGTAAAAGTGGAAATATGCGGAAATAACGTTGATGTATGTATAAGGCATTCAATGCATAATATATAATATAGGGATTGTAGTATAGAATAATAGATCTAGTCTCAATAACAGTATCGGTAATCTTTACATTAATTACATTTCTAAATAGTCAAATAAATTTATCATAATGATAGTCTAACATAGATCTAGTTCAAGTCAGATCTAGTGTGTAGAATCTATATAATATATTTTATATAGTAGATCTATTATATTCTATATCATGATATATTATATGTCACATGTGTTTGTGTAACCAAGATCAACTTAAATTCAAGGTCTACTAGATCTACATAACAGTGACATTTGAGTGAATCTGTTAAATATATTACCAGTTATAAATATTTGTTCATAATTATGATTAATTATTGTTTTTTTCTCTCGCTAGGATATGTTTCATCATTTTGTAACCTGATAAAGAATGAGGAATTCGCTCAGCAACATCAATCTCTGTGTATTTATTCTCTTCTTGATTGATAGCTGTGACATCAAGAATCATTGTCCAAGTCAACTGAATAAATATCCTCATTGTTCTCTGTTACAACCACCGTGATAGAGTTTTTTGAGAGCAAAACATTTTGATTTTTGCAGAAATTATTTTATTGAAGATTTCTGCATTCATCAGTGTAGGTGTTTGCATAGTAAATGAACTTTAAGCAAATTAAAATAGACGGTTGAATATTAAATGAACTTTGCACTGGTCGCTTCTTATCGTCCCATACTTCATTTGTTTTCAGATGTGTATTATATTCATTTGTCTGCTGCAGGCTTTAAATATGTGGGTGGAAAATTTGTGGAGTGTGTGGAGTGTGGGAAAAATGTGAATATTGATAGTTTTATCCAAGCAGATCCTCACGGACAAGAGTTTCATAACACAAACTGTAGCTACATTCATCTTGAAAGGACAAATGTATCTAGTCTTGTGAATGAGCAGAATCATTCAAAGGCTTTCAAAATTATCAATCCTTTGGCATCATCTGAGGCTAATGTGACGTCTGGTGAGTTGGACTCTGACTTCACTCAGGTGTCTTCTGAGCCAAGTGTTAATGGCTTGACAGAGGAATCTTCATCTTTGTTAGATGATACAGCAACCTCTATCAAAGACCAGTTCTCTCTTGATGTAACATTAGCTAATGAAGATGTAGAAACAAAGCCACCTTTGACCCTTGACAATGAAGAGCTAGATAGGAAAAGAGCTCTATCAAATGATGTGAGGGTTGTTAGTGGACTGTCATCAACCTTACATTTTGGTAAAAATACAATTACCTTTTCTTTTTCTTATAAAAAATGTAATGAGGTCAAGGAAAATAAACTCAGTCAAAAGACACATTCCAAAAATATTGAAATTCCATTTGTCTTTAAAATTAAGACTTACTATTACGACTCACCATCCTTTCTTTTGAAAAAAAAATGTGTTATTAATTAGTCTTCTTCTTAAATATTTTCCCACCCTGTATATTTGTCTGTTTACATTTCCCTGTTGACATTGCAGACAGAAGTCTTGCTTAACAAAAACCTTTGATAACATCAGTATTTTCATCTAGCATAGCAAATACTTAAGACAATATGATTATTTTCTGTTTAAAAAAAAACAAAATTTGTAAAATTTATTCCATAACATAAGAGCTAGTAGATTTTCATTAAGAATCAAAATACTTGATGTATGATGTATGTATATATATATGTGTATTATTTTTTTGTTGTTGAAAAGCTGTAGACACAAACAAGCAAATAAAAAAATAATTTCTGCTTTTAGATGACTCCAGCTTGTTTGTTCCTGAAATAGAAGTCACTTCAAGCAAGAATTCTACACCAGAAGAGATTAGAAGTGAATGCAAGAAAAACCCTGGCCACTTTGCTTACTTTCCCATTACAAAGCTAAGATTAGAACAACTACCTTCCCATACAAGAGATGCTGAGGCATTGAGGTTCTTTCAATTATTTAGTCAACTTGTTGTGAGAGTGGTTCAGACTCCAAAAAGAAAAGATGGACACAGGAATGATAGCAATACAGAGAGATCAGGAACAGGTTGTCTCTCACTCTGGGATGATATTGCAGAATGTCAAGACTGGCAAAGAAACAGACTTGGCAAGCTAGGAAAGTATATGACTCACCTGGTGAAGAGAAACAAGTGGTTACTTTTTATAATAACTAGCAAACATTTGGTCAAGAATGATGAAGATGCTGTCTCTTCCAGGGCAGAGTTTTTCTATGACGAACCCAGTAAAGCTGGACTCAAGTCAGTCAAGGGGCTCTCTGTGCGCAACAGTGATATCATTGGTGACAATTCTACAATGTTGATATGTGAGACTTCAGACGTGGCTTTTGTACAGAGGATAACCAAAACCAAACAGGAAGTGCTAGACATAGCCAACAGGCTTCCCAGAAGAGTTAAAAAAAGTATGACCAAAAAACTGTTTATCATTAGCCACCCACACGGGAAGGAGAAAGTTTTGTCTTATGGAGATTCAGTATCTGTGATGTTTGCTCTGAGATCAAAGGTCAAGTGTGGGAGACAAGTAATTGAACCCTTCAGAATAAGAATTAATGAAATAGGTAATAGTGCAATTATTTGAATAATTTTTATATCCTAAAATTACAATTAAAGCCAGTTAGATTAAAAAAAAAAAGTTTTAATAATACATATTTAAAATTCCACACTTGTGATATGATTACATGTAACATCTAACAATAAAAGCACTAAGATAATGAGGTTATTAAGTGATACATTCAAACAAATATAGATATTTGGTGATGCGTCACCACCCAGGGTCATGTGATTGGGCCTGCCTATGTTTCACTATAATTACTTCACCTTCTTCTTTTAATAACCTTGATACCTTAGTTCTGCTATTATTCTACGTTACATTTCATGTTTAGTCATCATTTGTTTTAAGCTCTAACAGCTTCAAAATTCATTTGTAACATGATGATATTTATTTTTAGAAAGCTTATGTAGCATTATGTTGTTTAGGAAGTTTGTATGATATGGTTACATTATATTTCTTAGATTTTTTTCTCTCATACATTTTTAAAAATCTATTTTATGGAATTCCTGACAGCTTCAACCTTCTTCAATTTAAAGTACCCATTATATACAAAATGTCATTCAGTGATTAAGGAACATGCACATGTAGGAATAGTGGCAAACCTTGTCATTCAAGCATTGGCTTGTTTAGGCACTCTAGAATCTGCCCAAAGACTCGAATGGAAGCAGGAGAGCTACATATTGTCCACTTTTAAGTATTCTGAATACTGATGTCTGCAAACACAGCATGACACGCTTCAGAATCTACACCAACAGTTGGAAGAGAGAAGCAATGGATAAATCCACATAGAGAGCAAGCTTAAGTGAAGGCTGCTGGGTTGAGGATGGTTCACACAGAAGTAGAAAGAAGGGTGAAAATGCCAAAACCATGACCCAGTTATGTATCACTTGTTTATCAAGGTTTTGGCCTAAGTCACATGAGAATTTGCAAAGGGAGAAGACAAGAAGCTCTTTAGAATCGCCTCCAGTGTATACAATTACAATGTGACATGAATGTAGTATCCTAAATGTATAATTTAAAAAGTGTACACCATTATAAGTCATATCTGTTTATTATTATATAGGCCATATTGTATGGGGACCTAAAGGAGGGCTGAAGAGCTGCAGGTTGTCCACTCTTGATACACTGATGTATATAACAGTTGTGAGAAAAAAGAAGGGGATTGGTCGCATGGAGAGCTAGAACAAAAGAAATGTCCTGGATTGCAGATAGAATACACACAAGAAGTAGTAAGAAGGCAGCTTCTTGTGATTATAAATGTCTAACCCGTGACTGGATGTTCATCTAGGATTGGGAAAAGAAATTGTCTCGAGACATAAAATGCCACAGATAGATTTATACAATGCTATCAAAACTTTTTGAAATGCACTTATATAGTCAGTCAATAAATAATTTGCATCGCTTGGAAATTTTCTGTTTAGGTTTGTAGCAGCTATAGAAAATTACTATTTAGGCCTACGTCTATAATATCAAATAAATGAATGTATCTTGTACACAATTTACATTTCTTCAGGTCAAGAGTCTCGCCTCAACATAAGAAGAGCATATCATTATGCCATTGATACATGTGACGGATGCTCAGGAGCTCCAGTCATTGGCTTTACGAAAGTGACTCCCAACAGTGAATCTACTGGGGATGGTTACCTGTTGGATGTTTGGGTACATAATGGTGTCAACATAGTTCACTCCCTTGGCTGTTCCGTTTTAAGAGGTGTGCCTTCTGATTAAATATACTGCAGCAATATTCACTATTATTCTTCTAATTTGGATATTTATAAATATTTTCTTATAGCTATAATTATTTTCTAAGATACCTATATCATTTTTTTATACTGGTATTATTAAATATTTTAAATTTTCTAGTATGGATGATTAATCTAGGTTGATGTTTAAGTTTTTAAAGTTGCCTCTGTTTTACTTCATTGTCCACAGAGGTTACAGAGGAAGACATTTCTTTGTTGAATGACAGAAGTCAAACTGTCACAGGTCAGTCTGATAGTGACAGTGACACTGAGAAGAGCACAGAGACCCCAAACTACTCTTCAGTACTCAAAGTCCAAACTAGTCCATTTTATCCAGAATTCACCTGCTACCAAAAACGATTAGAAAGTTGTGCCACCTGGCAGTTTTCTCACATACATCAGCCACGAATGATTGCTCTAGCAGGTTTTTTCTATTCTGGTAAGCATGTTTAACTTGTTACTTTACCTTTCTGTTTCAGTTGGTCCTCATAGCTCCCATGGATTGGTCTTCAGGACTCCACTGCTGGTTGTTTAGTCACCTCATATTATTTACGCTTCTAAGTACAAAGCACATTGTATATGTGATCAAACCAAAAGACTGGTTCGGTCAAAATGTGAAAGCCTACACATGCCACAGATGGACAGTACCATGCCACAGTAAAAAGGTCCCAACTAAAATGGTACCATTCCACAGTAAAAAGGTCCCAACTAAAATGGTACCATTCCACAGTAAAAAGGTCCCAACTAAAATGGTCTGGTCAAATGATTTTTTAAAGGAAAGCATTGGAAAGCATTCATAAGCTTTCAATAATAGAGATGGAAGGTACTTGCAAGAGCATCCTCAAGTAATCAGGATTAGACACTCATGTTAGCCCTTGATCACTTCTCATGGTTTGGAGCCTTTAATGTTGGTGTTTCAAGATACCAGGCTAGGAACACAGCCATCAGCAAAAAAACTAATAGAATTTAAAAAAAAAAAAACGAAGAAAAAGCTAGCAACACTACAACAGACGCAACCTACTAATGCTTTGCATGCGGTCGGCTTTTCAAAGTAAAAATTGGACTTCATAGCCATCTCTAATTTAATAAGAAATTAAATAGTTCTCATCTTTGACCACAAAGAGGAATATAAACAAGCAGATATAAACTCAACTCAGACCAAGTGTTTCATAGTGCTTAGGACAAATACATTAGTTGGCCTCCTGTCGTAACAACTATGGTTCATCTCATACAAGAACATGCATTGTCCTCATTTCCCCACATAGTTCAAAGGTCATGAAAGATATAATCTCATCTTCCTTTTAGTTATACACTTTTCAAACTTGGGCCTCCCAGTTTTTATTTTGCTTTTTTTAAAAAGCCTACTTAGGCACAGAATGACTACATTGTTAACATATTTTTTTGCCATTTGGAAAATCTTGTATCCGAGTGTTTCTCCAGTACTGGTATCAAAAAGTGTCACATTAGGCCAAAAATTAAAGTGGAAGTTTTTGGTTTCATTTCAAGTATATTTACTTCTTCAGCCATTATACTTTAAGAATTTATCAATAGAAAATGAATTGGACTATGTACATTTCCTAGGCAGTGCTGGCAAACGGGGGTACCCACTTTAGCATTTCAGGTGCATCACTGGGACACCTTTGATGATTAAAGTACAACTAACTGTTTATTTGTTTGCTTTTTTAGTATAATTTGAATGTTTCTATTGTATTAAGCAGCTAGATAGAGAAATTAAAGTTTTTGAGCACTTACGTTATGTTTGCGCTTCATTTAAAAAATGGGACACAGTAGCACATGTGACACTACTGGTAAACGTTTGGTAAAAGTTTTTTAAATAAGATTTTTTATAAGAAAATAGAATTTATTCTTTATTTGCATTGTACCTAAATATATAGGCTATTATTTGCTGCAATATCTCAAAGATAATTCAAGCATTCATTATAACATTATTATTATATCACAAGATGATGCGGGTGCTACAACGGGACACCAATATAAAATATATTGTTTTTTTTTGTTAATACATGCTGAAATATACAAAAATTTAAAGTCTGTAAATACATTACCAATTATTCTTTTATTAGTGATTCACAAAATAGGTTTCTATAACCAAAAATTTATGTATTAGGCCTTTGTGTGTGTGTTCAACAATCCTTTAAAAATATATTAGACATAACTGCCTCAAACATGACCTAATCATAGACTAAAAGGTGCAGCTTTCTGACTTTCAATGCACCATGAACAAGATGTAAAATAAGATTTACATATAAATTGAAATATAGAGTAGATTTAAATTCACACCAGTCTTATATCTAGATCAAGACTTGTTCGGTGTCCCGTGATGCACCTCAAACAATGATAAAACAATAAGATTTACATTAACTTAGATAAAAAAAATAGTAAACATGTATTAAAGATCAAACTTAAGAATAATAAGCTTGATTCTTATTATAATTCAAAAGTTTAGTGAGAAAACTACTTATATCTTAACCTCTGAGATTTTCTTTTTTTTTCTTGTATGATTCAATATGTGGTGTTTCGGGTGCTACAGTGAAAAAATGTGGGACACCATGTCTATTAATGTCTCCTGTTAATTACTATGTAGCCTTTTCCCAAGAAAATGGACCTAGTTGTGTACTAAGCAGTATCAGAGATACCATGAAGTAATTCCCATCACATTAATAACTTTGTTTAAAAAAATATTGTCCTTTTCGTCAAGCGCATTTGAGGTGCATCATCTGGGACACCAAGACCTATTTTACTAAAATTATTTAAATTTTTACATTTTTAAAGAAAAATAACACTGTTTAAATTAATCATTGATGCTTTTAGTAACAAAAACACAATTGGGAGCAGAATCCTTTACTTTGTTTACAATTGATAAAGGTTTAAAATTTCAAATTTAGTGGGACACCATGTGATGCACCTGTGACGAATTTTTTACGGTGACACCTAAGTAATACCAAAGTAAATATAAAATAAAAAGATATTGTTAATGCAATAACGTTATATTGTTAGCCTATTTCAACAAAAATGTCTCTTCAATAATCTTTGTGTTTAGTAGAATATTACTTCAACCTAAGCCAGGTATTCCATGTTACATCAAAAGAGGCCATTTTATGCACTATTTCACACATTATGCACAATTTTAAAATTCCACTATTCACCTTTCAAGCTCAAAATATCACAATTTATAAATAAACCATTTCTATGTGCAATGAAACAAAAATTGTGACATTTTAATCAGAAGTTTTTGAGTTATAGACTTTTTAGTGAACCAATACCTATATGTCACCAGTATTGGAGAAACACTCATCCATGTATTTTCTATTGAATTCTATGAGTTTTTTTTGTAATTTGTGAGTATAATATATTTTAAAATTGTTAGGCTATTCTGACTGTGTGAAATGCTTTTATTGTGGTCTTGGCCTAAAGTCTTGGAAGCCAGGAGATGACCTGCACACAGAACATTTGAAAAACAAACCTACGTGCATATATCTAAAGAGACTGAGTAATGTTTTTACTCTGAAAGAAGGGGCTGAGGTTACATCAGGTACATACAAGTTTATTTTTCTCATTTCTTTCACACTTTCTTAATATATGCTTTGATAGTTTTTTTTTCATGCTCAAACAGCCTTTCATATCTTGCATTCTGCATTAGCATACAGGACAATGTTGCTCTGGTTAGGAAAATGCTTGGAAAGCTTTAGGGGCACATGGGGGAGGGGCATTTCTTTCTTTTAGTTTTTGTATCTTAGTCATTCATAGGCAAGTAGCTTGGGCATTAAGAATATGCAGTTGAGATAATTAAAGAAAAAAATTGATCTATCCTTCAGAATAGAGTTTGACATTAAAACTGACCTTTTTAAAATTGGGGATATACAGGACCACAGATATGTGTGAAAGGGTTTTGAAGAAAAGAATGAATGTTTGTTTATTTGTTTGGGTTGGTATTGATTTATCTTATTATTTTCTTAACTTTACAGTGTAATCCTTTTTCTCACAAACAAGCTTTGATAAAGTCATTCCCCTCCCCCACATTTTTCCCTAACAAAGTTTTATTGCATGCATTATTTTATTACTTTCCCACTTAAATCTATCTGCTGATATTGCAGAACACAAAACAGGATAACTGATGACATCAGTAGTTTCATCTAACATAACCATAACAACTAAGACAGTCAATAGTAACATGAAGAGTATTTAAGTGATTTATTGACCAAACTTAGCACCTTGTGGTTGAAAATATTTTCCATATCTACTTGATTAAGAAATTGTTATGCCCAACATTGGGCAAAAACCATAAAATTACTTCATAAAATATTTTACTTGTACTCTGTTTTTTTATATACAATGTTAGTTTTACATTTTAATATCACTGCCTGGTATGGCAATCTAAGCACTAAGAATAAAAATAAACTTCAGAGAATCCTAAATGCTGCTGGTAAAGTCATTGGCAAAAAACAAACCCCGCTTGGGCAGCTGTTTGAGACAAATATCCTTACAAAATCTAGAAATAAGAGATCACCTTTTGGGTCAGGATTTTGTGATTTTACCATCACAAAAGAGATACAAGACACCGATAGCAAAGACAAACAGACACAAAAACTCTTTTAATCCTCTGGCAATCAAATCATTAAACAGAAACAGTCTGATGTAAACTTTTGACATGTAAATTGTGAGTGAGTCTGGTGTGAATGAACATTTTGTTTCTCTTTATAGTTATAAATGTTTTGTTTGGTATAATGCACAAATTGTAAGACAAATTTCCTTATGGACAATAAAGATTATTATTATTATTATTAGTTAAAAATTTCACCAACTTTCATTATTTCAATTAGATGCAGTGCAGAATGTTGAAAATCTACTTCACACTAGTTATTCATCTGAAGCTCTGATGTCAAACTCTACAGGTAATAAAAAATAAGTTCTGTTTTAATCTAAACTATAATTGTTAACACTGATTATTTAACTAAATTTATGAAGTTTTGTTTTTATAATGTCTTTATATCTAATTTTGCCATGCTCACCGGTAGAGGATGTACTAGGACTGTTAAAGCTGGAGAATAGGAAACTGAGAGAGCAGGTCTTATGCAAAGTGTGTCACTTAGCTCCTGTCAAAGATCTCTTTTTGCCGTGTGGTGAACTTATTGCTTGTACTGAGTGCTCCAAGATACTAACTCACTGTGCCTCATGTGGAAAACAGATCCTGGCTACTATCACAACATATTTTGTTTAGTTGTAGAAAGGTGAGACTACAGACATTTTGATCATTAAAACTGATGATATGGAAATTTGAGACATTATAGGACTTCTGAAATTATGACTGCCATTATTTAAATTATATATCATATATATTGTATTGTAGATCAAAGAATAAGTCCAGTTTTTACAACATTACATAAAGCTGAGTTTTTATTTAGAAATCAGCTTTTTACAATAGGATCAAAGAACTTGATCATCGTTTTCTAAAACTTTTCTAAGAGGCCAAAGTAAATTAGTAAAGTTTCCCTTTCAGATATTAAGATCTACGGGGCAGATGATGTTAAGGTCATCTATTTCTATGGCCAACGCTTAATGAGCAGTGTGTCATGTGGTCAGCACAACGACCAACCAAAGAAGCCTAAGTGTCTGTTTTTTTTTTTCCTCTTCAGGAATTAGTATCTAAAACTATTCTGTAAATAGAATACATCTGATATGTTTAAAACAATTGATATATTTGTCATCTGAAGTACTGTTGAGGAGTCTGTTAAGACGTCAGTCTTATTGCTGACATGAAAACATGTAAATAAACATTGTCTTCTTGTTTTATTAATTCTCTTAAAATTTTGTGCCAGAAACATTACAGTTTATTTCATAACTTCTTATTTTGATTTAACTTCACATATACCCATCTTCCCCCAATCGTTATCAGTTATTTTTAATTAATTTCATTTTGTTAGTCAAAAATTATTTTAATGTTCCATAAATGAAAACATCTTCATAAACTGTTGACTTTAAACTTAAAATTCATTAAAACAAAAGTTGCGACTAGTTGTCAGTGTTTGTAATTTTACTTAATTATACCGATAATTTTATTTTCTGTATTCTGTTTTTGATAACTTTTTAAAATTAAATGTTAGTTACAGTGGTAAACATTTACATGCTACAAAGCAAGACATTGCTGTCGAGAGTCTAGATGTTTCATAAATCATAACAACACAGTTTTGTCTTTTCTGTGAATTGTTTGAACTAACAAGCAATAGATACAATTATTACTTACAAAAACAAAGCTTATCTAAGGGAAACAACTGGTAATTACTACAATTTATCTAAAAAAGGCAGAGTTTTGCCCCCTATCTGCTATGTAAAACAAAACAAATTAATTAGTAGTAATTGATTAATAGTTGGTTAATTTTTGGATTGATTCATGTATTGTCATTCACTATGAATAATTAAGCAAAATTTCAACTTGATCTCTGTGGGAGAAAAAACATAATTGAACTTTTTACCAGACAGAGAGAGTGAGTTGATGCAAGGTTGTAAAAATTAATTCCATTGAAGCTTTATTTTAAAGCTAAATTTTTTATATATATATATATATAACAAATTGCTGTTTTTTTTTATATTTCAGGTAAATAATTAGACTGAAAGCTTCACATCTTTAATTTTAGATGCTTTTGAGGCTTAGCGCCTGAGATTATCAATCAAGTTATATAATTCTATGTCCTGTATCAAGAGAATTGGTAGGTTTACTAGCTCAGAGATACCATTATGAAATGGAGATTCTTTTAAGAACTGTCTGAACTAGAGGCTATTGACCCCTTTATCTCTCATAGCCTACAAGACTGATAAGCATGTTGCTGATGACAGCTTAATTTTGGAAGCAAAATTACATTCTGTTTGTGTAATTATTAGCATAGAAAATGGATTGGATATTTTTATTTTTTTTTGTTTTTTAAAAGAACATTTTTTTTTATGTAGGCTTGTATTTTCTAATGCCTTAAACATACAAGTACTTAATTATTATTTCTTTTGTATATTCACAAATTTAATGTTAATTATTTGTTTTGCTATATTAAATGTCATTTTTTTTTACTTTCTTTTCATACAATATATTAATTAATTTTTTTTTTCTGTAGATGACAAAAAAAAAAGTCTTGCTAATTCACTTGTAAATAAGAAACTATTCATAGGTTAGCTGTAAAACCACAACTGCTGGATGAGCAGAAATAGATCTGTGTATGCCTAAAGCCAGCTTTCTTTCAATTCTATCTTTTATTCCGGTAAAGAAAAATTCCTCTCTTCCATTCCTTTAGTTTTAAAGGTTTAAGGAGTATAAGAAATGTATCTATATTATATTTCACAAAGAATTAGGTCAGATGGGCAACATGCAACAACAACAAGTAATCTATTTTTAGCTCTATTAATCATTTTTCTAACGCATTGGCTTTACTTATTTTATAATGCGAAAAATTAGAACCATTTTTAAAACTCGAATTATTTATGTATTTAATAGTCAAAGAGAAAGTTTTCTGGATCGCAAATATACTCTATAATTCTTTAGGAAAAAAAAAAAAAGATCCATTGACTTGCAAAAGACCTTTAATACGAGTATTTGTGAACAATTGTGGTGGAAAAAAAAAAAACATTAGCAAGGTTAGAGAGACAAAATGACTATATTTTAAAATGTTAAAAATGTGTTTGATTTTCTTCTAAAGCAATAGCTTAACAGACAAATAATTATAGGGATGTTAAATCGACAGGATGGTGCGGGGAATCTGTTGTAAGTAATAAAATGGCTTAATTTAATAATTTTTACACTTTAAATTAGAGCGGG
>JADKLZ010005243.1:28199861-28221209 GCA_021533235.1 Biomphalaria straminea
CTCCAAAGTTCTGGATCCGCCAGTGTTCCCGTGGCTGTGCAGTCCCAGCTGTGAAAATATGTGTAGTAGGTTTACATTAAATTAACATATTTATTTGATTTAAAATATTAAACTGACCTATATTATTTTTCAAACCTACAACAATAACATATATATAGTAACTATTGTGACTTTATCAAAATAAACCATAACTTAATTTTAAAACCTACGTATGATCTAGCCTACTTAGATAATTTAGTCTCATTACATAATCCTATCTTCTTCACCTTATCTTGTTTATTGACTGCTTTACACAAGCGATTAGCCTAAGCTACTGCTGGCATAAGCTTATGACAGTATCGACCCTGTTTTTTTTTAATGCCTGGCTGACGAAAGATTAATAATCCTATCAATTAGGCCTAATCTAACTAAATCTAAAGACGTGAGACTGTTACGAAAAAACTCTTTACTATGTTTTTATTTTACAGCTGCAATGGAACTGTTAGGAACTTTGTTCATCATTTGTACACTTTTGTACGGATTAGGAAACATTTTCCTCCAAGGATGTGTTGAGTTTGGAAAGTATAAGCTGCTAAATATAGGCTGCAAGCTTTTCCAAAGCGACCGCCATAATGAAAGTTCCATTGTCAGTGAACACGAAGAGTCTTTGGGCAAAGAGCATATCGATGCTGCACCGAAATACATTTGCAGTACAGAAAGAGAATGCAGAGAAGGGAAAGTTAATCAGAAGAAATATTCAAGAAGTGTCAACATATTAGAGCTGGTTAAATCCAAGTCTACTTGTCCTTCGAATAACTTGTGTCTTGGGTGCAACAAGGAGAAAATGACTATTTGGAAATCAAGATGTTTTAATTCTGCATTATATTCGGCTTTGAACATCCTCATTTGTCTTTTCATTTTCGTCTTTTTCCCTTTAAAGACAAATAAATCGGAATCGTGTCTTCAGCTATTGTCTGGCATTAGCGATGGTTCTCAGATAAAAGAAAACCGACTGTGTCTCTCAAAATTACAAGACCAAGATTTATTAGAAACATTTTCTTTTTCCTTTCATTTTCTGGAAAAAAAGATCAACTTTAAAATTAACTTTAAAATGTTTAATCATTGGGCTCAACTTTCCAACGCATTGCAGTTCCAGCTTTTTCAAACAGTTAGCAGCTATACTTTGTCAGTTGTAGAGACTTTTAGACTTGCAACATTTCGTAATCTACCAATGTCTTCAATGCGACAGAATCTGTCTGTTCTACTGTTGGCAGACGGAGGCTTTTCTTATCGAGGCCAAGGTGACAAGGTTCAGTGCGACGTGTGCAAAAATGATGTCAACTTAGGTGATTTTATGTCTGGCGACTCTATGCTGAACCCAAAGGACCCGGTATTTCATAAAATTCAATGCGCTATTTTAACAAAGGGCGTTGATAGCAGACCCAGTGATGACTTAGAAGCAAATAATAATATTTTGGATTCAGATCCAGCTCCAGATTTGGAAACGTTTCCAACTAACGAATATACTGTTCCCAATGATACGCAGCTGATTGACATTGATGCTAATAGCTATTCACGTTCGAAAAAATCAGATCTAGGCAATGCTAACCTTCTAAGTAATAATGCAACAACCGCGGATAAAGAAGGATGTATTATCATCGACGGAAATTCTCAACGTTTACCTGGCCAACACAATGGAAACTCTAATTCACTTGGCGGTAGGTACCCGACTGATCTCATTAGGCCACTTAAAATATCCCCGGACGTTAACCTCACTTAGGCATACAAATAATGATGTCAAAAAAAAAGTCATGCCTATTATTTCATCTTGCATG
This sequence comes from Biomphalaria straminea, assembly GCA_021533235.1. Taxonomy (NCBI): domain Eukaryota; kingdom Metazoa; phylum Mollusca; class Gastropoda; family Planorbidae; genus Biomphalaria; species Biomphalaria straminea. Next base: position 28,201,676 of record JADKLZ010005243.1, read on the forward strand.
GGAGTAAATATTGATAATACTAAGAAAGATAGGCCGCCCTCCCTCAATAGTTAATGTAAAGTGATAAATGTGTCTATATTGTTGTAACTTCTAGGGTAGGCACTCAACGAAGGCAGTATCAGTATGTAACAATAAACTTGGTCTTTATTTACACTACAAACACTAACAGGCATGGACTTCAGCTATCAAGTCCAAGAATGTCCTACTTGCTACTTAACCATCACTACAGACCCCCGACACACTTCCCAGTGCCGCCCCAGGTCCTCAACAGGGTTCATAGCACAAAGGACGTTCTCGAGTCAAGACAGTAACACTGCAGCCCGATCTTTCCCAATAGTCTTTCTTCCTAAGTATGTCTTGTCCTAATAGTGCTTAATAGTGCACAGATGCGCACCATTATTGTGGTGCGGAATATGTGTCTATATGCTGTGTCTGTAAATCTATTTAATAAAAACAACAATGAAATTCTAGTATAAATTATTTTTTTCATACCTACTCAACTCACAAAATAATAGTTTAACTATTGAAAGTACCGAAAACCAATGAGTATCAAAGTTATAATTATTTACAATATAAACAATAGACATAATTTATAACGAAAGCAAAAATAGATTAATCTGAACTATACTTCATAGTTATCCAAATTGTTACAGTAATTCTCATTAGAAAACATGAGATGGAGTGATACAGCCTAAGATGCTTCTATAATTGTTTTTCTTATTCCTCAAAGTAGGCTCACGTCACAGTGGAAAATCATCAGTGGAGATAGGAAGACCCCAAAAAGAAATTATTTTGATTACAAACGGAGAGGCTTAATATGCTGGATTTACTTATAAGTTATACATAAAGTTTAGGGTTCCCAGTGGTTCCAACATTCTTGAGGGAATCCCCCAGCCATAAAAAAAAAATGTCAAGTGTTAGGTTCAGGTGAATATGGTAGTCTGACACAATTGGATCTGTACAGACAGTGTAAAGTTTAATAGCATTCCGCAATGTAGAAGCAACTCTGAGACTTTTTCTTTGTTTAATGGCTGCATGGTCGTGTGGTATGCGCCCTAAATTGACGTTCGATGCTTTCGAAGGTCCCGGGTTTGAACCCTGCCCCCCCCCCCCCCCGTCTTCCTGTAGGAGGTTTGAGCTAGGATGTAATTATCTTCAGGATCGGAAGGAACATCCGTAACATTTGTAGACTGTAGAACATAAAAAAAAAGAACAACAACAAGAACAAATTTCTCTGGGAATTTCTTATCACCTGAGAAGATAAAAAAATATAACTACAATAACTCAAGACCAATTCTATTCCTATTCTATTTCTATTACAAGTCATATGTGTACATAGAAGAGGGCAAACTAAGCCATTTATCATTTGACGATGTCATCAGAGACGTTGGTTTGGCATAGACAAGAAAGAAAATACTTTGAGTTTATTACACTCCCTTTCTCCTTAGACTAACCTGTTTCAAAAGATAAATTAATAAGCCCTTGTAAATCGCGACTTTTTTTTTAAAAAAGTTTCTTTTTATCCAAGTTACATTGTCAAGTTTGTATTGAATAACAGAGAGTTTATGTATACAGGCCTACTTCATATTTATTTTTGGGTTTAACATTCTAGATATGTCACCGTAACATTTGGCACTGAAGCAGGCTTATATAGAGCTAGTCTAGGACAGTGTTTCTAAACTTTTCTCTTAACGGAAAACTTCACACATTCTGGGCATTTAGCGGAACACTTTGCTTATTTATTTTTTAAAGAGAGATTAATTCACTCGGTGGCTTACTAGTTAATTATTTATGTACCTATCTCGTGGGACATCTATTCAAGCCTCGCAGAACACTAGGGTTCCGCGGAACACAATTTGGGAAGCACTGATCTAGTAACTCGCCTTTTAGATCAAATAGCTTAGTCAAAGCTAACGTAAGACTGGCAGGATAAAATGCCATCTAAAAATAGCTCATACGGTTTACTCAAAAGATCTGTAGTGAAGCAATAGTGCAAAAAAAAAAAAAAAAACCAACATAATGTGTTTACATATACTTGCCATGCATACGAAGTACAGTTGGCAGAAGTGATGTTTACATTCTTACATTAGACCCTATATATCTAGCAAAGTTAAAACAATAGTGATTCAGTGTTTAGTTTTATTGACAAAACCAAAAAAAAAAAAAAAAAACAAGATTACAAAGAGAGTTTGTGTGATACACAAACTCAGAGGCGGCCCCCGTCGGAGTCGGATCCCTGTCAGATCCGCCTATTCGCAAGATGTTTCGGATGTTCCTTCTAAGTTGAAAATAATTAACTACTCGCTGGACGACGGAGGATGACGAGCAGGGTATAAACCTGCCTTATCTTGATGTTTGCGCACTAGACTTTAGTTCGGATTTATCGTTGGTCCCTGGCTCAATTCCTGTATGCTCCCATCCTTAAACTATCGCAATATTTCTGAAAGAACAGTAAAGGTTAGATCATATTTTCAAAAGCCTTTAGTGTTTTTTTTTCTAACCGTGACGGACAGACCAACGAACAGACAAAACGCACAAAAATATGCGTCTTTCATTCTAATGGGGGCACAAAACAATTTTTTTTTAAATCTGATTTTTTTAAAAAATTAAGAAATTAGTTTAGAATCATGTCATTTCCGGGCTTTACGCTAGTACACGAAAGCCGCTGCTAAGAGTTCATTTTAAAAAATGTGCGTGATATCTACTTGCAGAGAGCATTTCTTATAGTAAAATTTCCTCCCTTACATTTACGTAATTGTTTTAGAATTGGTGTTTTGTTATTGAAAAATAGCTTGCATAATTAATTTTATAAATTAAACGGTTTGCTTTTAGAAAACTAAAAATAGCAATTGCACCTAAACTTTTCAAGCCGCATTTAATGGTGAAAAAATATTTTTCGTATCTCTTCTAGTTTTGGCGCCCCGAGTGTGACAGACGGACATTTTGCAAAACATAATAGCGGCTTTTCCCCTTACGGGGGCCGCTAAAATGCGCTTGTTGCTACTGTAGGCAAAAGAGTGCTTATAATATCAATAGGGCATAAATACATATATATGTAAAAAGTTGTTCCCCCCTTCAGACCTTTTGGTCTATAGGGCAGATGATGTAAAGGTCATCTGATTCTGTGGCCTACGGTTAACGAGGGTGTCATGTGGCCATCACAACGACCAACCGCCTTTACTTTTCCCCAACTAATGTCAGGTACCCATTAGAGCTGGGAGGACTCAGAGGCGCCCGAAAATCCCGAAATAAAAATCCCAGTCTTCACCGGGATTCGAACCCGGGACCCCAGGTTCAGAAGCCAAGCGCTTTACCGCTCAGCCAACGCGCCTCACATATATATATATGATGGCCACTTTTTTGTGCCTCCTCGTGTGGCTGGTGAGACCTATGTGAGTCCGTGATGTTCGGCCGCACTCTGGGCAGGTTATTCCAGCTGGAGCTAGTGTCATTAGCCTTGCTTTCCTTCAGTGGTGTTTTTCATCTGCCAGCGTTGTTCTCTTTTCCTCAGAAATTAGTGCGCCAGTTTTCACAGCGCGGCGCCATGATGCTCTGTCATGTGCCTCTGTCTCCCAGGTGTCTGTGTCTATGCTGAACGCCTTCACAGCAGCTTTGAAGGTGTCACTAAAGTGTTTTCTTTGTCCACCTTGTGATAGCTTTCCTTCCCTTAATTGGGCATACAGGAGTCATTTAGGGATGCGGCGGTCTTTCATTCTGTACACGTGTCCTGCATCAGGATTATGTGGATGCTTTGAAGTCCCGCTCTTCGAAAGACTCCAGTATCTGGTAATTTTTCTTGCCATTCGACATTCAGTATTTTTCTTAGGTTGCGTGGAAGTGGTTCAGTTTTTTGCATGTATTCTGTATACTGTCCACGTTTTTGAGGATGACAGCTCGATAGACTCCGAGCTTTGTATTTGTCGTGATACCTTGTTTGTTCCTTACATTTTTAGGCAGTCTGCCATAGGATGCACTGGCCTTGGCGATACGCAGATCGATTTCATTATCGATCTTTCCGTTTCTGGAGAGTGTGCTGCTAAGATATGTGAATCTGTCCACTGCATGACTGCATTTATGTCATGGCTATTTATCTTGATGCTTGGATCCGAGTAGGCTTTCCCAGGGGCAGCTAAATATAAGACTTCATTGTTATTTGTCTTGATGGCTAGGCCAATATCTGACAATGCTCTGCGGATCATTTTCAGATCAGGCATTTAAGGCACAGTCTTCAGCAAATAGCAAGTCTCTGATTACTGCTGTTTCCATTTTTAATTCTGCTTTGAGCCGCCTAGGGTTGAATAGGCCACCATCAAATCTGTATGTTATATTTACCCCGCTATTATCTCTATTTGTGAATGCATCTGCAAGCATTGCAAAGAACATGATACTGAACAGTGTAGGTGCTAGGACGCAGCCTTGTTTTACCCCGTTTGATACTTCGAAGGGCTCTTATGGTTCACCACTTTCTTGGACACGGGCCTTCATGCCATCATGAAATAGTCTCACCATGGATATGAATTTTTTTGGACATCCAAACTTTGACACAATCTTCCAGAGTTTCGGATATACTAATTAATGCAATGAAATAAAGTTGATATTTATCGTCTCTCATCCACAGGGTAGCGACTAACATGTCAGCATAAGTCACTGGGACGACAAGTTAAAAACTGGGAGTTGCTTTAAATTGACCCACACAGCACGTACATGCCAAGGAAATACTGGAGCTTAAGTCCACTGTGTGGGGAATAACGATTTCTATGTTTACACTGGTCGTTCAAAATCTGGCCTTCAGTACAGTTGTTCTTAGACGTACATTGTGAACGTTACAAATCATTCTAGTTTCTGTTTAGTTTATTTATTGCTAAACATGTTTATGCCTTTAGCGTAGATATTAATTGTCCGTGCTGTTTTATCTACGACAAAAAATCTGTCATGATCACAACTGCACACTTTTAAATCCTTATTAGAGAATTAAAATGCAAACAACGTCATTATTACCAATGATTAACATGGTTACAAAGAAAGTTAGCGTGGAAACACAAACTCAGAATCCGGCCTCCGCTCAGTCACTTAAAAGGCAGGTTTCAATATTTTCAGAAAGAATATCAGAAACTATGAACTAAAAACTATCATCAAGTACAAAAAGATAAAAAGAAGAGAAAAGAGTTGTATTGTTTGAATAACGATTAGATACCACAGGATACCTAGATTTATTAATGTTATTATTTTTAGGCCTGTTACATTGTTAATATTCATATGCATTCGATGAGCTCATAGTTATGAAGATATAATTAAATCCTAGGTGTCACTTACAAAGAACTCATCACGAAAGAAGAGATAAAAAAACAGGATTAATACAGCTATTGGACCCCGCGATGACCTGCTGACCACTGTCTAAAAACGTAAACTCAAACTTTATGGCCACATCACAAAGTCCTCATGGTTCACAAAGACCTTCCTTCATGGAACAGTACCAGGAAGAAGATGAAGAGGAAGTCAGAGAAAGCGATGAGGAAACACCATAAAAAATGGATAGGCCTGCGAGTGAATGAAATTCTATCAAAAGCAAAGGATAGGGCGGAATGAAGAAAAACTGTACACAGATTTTATGTGGTGCCCCAACGGTCCGTCAGACTAAGGGATAGGTGAATGTGAAGTTAAATGTGAACCTGGCCTAACTGATGTTATTGAAGGATTATCTATCGATCTAATTCAATGATGTTTAGATATTTCGGCAATAAACCATGTTTATTAGAAACCTGTACTGGCATTAATTCATTAATTTATCCAAAACAAACTTATAATATATCCGGTTGCATAGATGAGACAGAAAGTCGGAGCACTAAATGTAACATCATATATGTACATACGTAAGACGATTACGCAAAGTGGGCTTCAAAAGATTAATCACCGAAAAGTTTTTTCTCACAAATAAGTTCTTGCAATGAAAAGAAATCTGCAAGTAAAATAAATCAATTGTCTGCATCATTTCAAATTAGTCAACCTGGGATTTCAGACTTTGTAAGTCAATCAGTTCCAGTTGCAGCTTTGTCTGGGCGCTTGAAACATTAGCCGCAGATGGATTTTGAAACGACGAACATTGTTCAATGTGAACACGATCATCATCACATGTTCAAGACTGAACTCCTTGCCACATAGATTTTGTTGGCGAATTTTCAACGAATGCACAGAGACTTGCTCCATTTGACTCGACAACTTTTCTAACTCTTGTTTTTGTGGCACCATCAGTAATCACTCCCAGGGGGGTAGTACTTAATATGAAGTACCGGGTATATAACTGTTTACTCTCGTGCATATTTTTTTCCCGTTGTTTTTCTTGTGACTACTGTCAAATTACCTTCAACAAGCATCGACCTGTTCTAACACGTGAAAATTTTCAAACAATAAGAAAAACATGTTCAAAGATAAATGTGGCTACATAAAATGTATATGTTTAAGTTTCTTAAAGTGTGGATATACAGCTTCTGGCACCCATAAAACTCCAGCGAAAGAACTGGCTGGAACTTATCTTTCAGGTCATAATTTACTTGGAACTATGTCATCTTTAGCTGAGTCAGCGTCTGCATTAAATGGTGACCTGAGGGTATCGAAAACTGGTTCCTAGTTCTTAAAGTCTTAAAATTTGCTTTAAATTCCACAATCATGGAATACAAATAAGACTTGTACTTTTATACCATTTTACTAGAAGTAGTTTCACCTTTCAGCTAAGGTAAAATGATAATAATTTCTCTTGCTGGCTTCAAGAAATTGAATAGCTTTGTTTGAAAGGACGCACATACATTTCATGTGCAAACAGCATATTGCAATGCTTCCGATGATAAACATGAAATCTGTGTTCAACTCTTCATTAGAAATATTAAGATAGTGTCACAGTCAAAGTCCATCAAGAAACTAATAATTTCTTCCTTGATATTCCATCTTGATCTAATATTAGATTGGCCAGCGAATACTACTGTGTTACCGAACATCAGAATGTTTAAATTCCAAATCTTCACGTACTTTACGGAACTCCCAGTCGGAGCGGGTCTTGGATAATTGGAGGCCGTAGACGAAGTTTATTTGGCGGCCCCGAATAAAATAGAAAATACAAAATAAAGTGAAAAAAACTAAAGTTATGTTATTTATTAAAGACCGAGTGTACTTCGAAAATAACATTCAGTACAAGTCTCGCTATTCCTTCTCTAAAGTATGAAAATTAATTGCCTATGCGTGGCCCCCAGCTACCATAGAGTTCAGCAGATGCATACTTTGTTATAGCTAAGGTTAGCCCTATGTATAGTGTTTACATTTATATGTATTATGCAAATGTAGTATATGAATTTAATGTAGCTATGTGTAAACTTTCCAGTTACTATTTTATGGTTGGGATGTTTATTTACTTTATTAAAAAGGTTGTTTTTCTCAGTCAAACTCCATCAGTTGTTACCCTTGCCATCTTGTGCAAACCAACCCAGCTCTTTCAACACAGTTCTACATAGCATTGAACAAATATTGGACTGGGCTTATGCCTTCTACTGAAATTATCGAAATATTGCTATTAAATATAATCATCGTTTACTTTAAACTTTTTAGAAGGACGTTTAGAGACAATGTTTCTTTAAACTCTTCATTATAAGTGATAAGAATTTAAAGTTTCAATAATTTCTATAGATTTTTACATTTATATATTTTAATATATTGGCATTTTTTTATGTGTAATGTGTGGGCACACTTGATTTATTTAGGTTTTCGAGGGCCGCATAAAACACCTCGGCGTGCCGCATGTGGCCCGCGAACCGTAATTTGCCCACCCCTGCTCTAGTCATATGTGAATGTTCTATATTTCTTTTGCTTCTTAGCTGAAGCTTCACCTCAGTCTTACCAACCACAAGCTGCTGAAGATGATGGCTACATATCGGATGATCCCAATTTCAGTAAGTTGCCAAGAAACAAAAAATTTCTTAACCAAATATTTTGAGATTTTCACAATCTTAAGGACGGTACAGTGAACTACAAAATTGCCAACTAAATAAAAATCACAAAACAAAAAAAAATTCATTAAGTATTGGTAAAATGTGATAAAAAAAATTAATGTGTGGTGTCGTGACTTATCGAGCTTCTATTACATACACTATTAGACATAGAAGGTCAAGAGAAGACATATGACATGTGGTTTACAACATTTTCCGGTTAATGACCCGGAAGTGATGTTATTTATTAGTAACGAGAATAATCATAAATATATACATTCGCATAATAACATAATAATAATAATATACCACATAATGTAACATAGCTTAGCAACACTTTATTTTGTACCCCAGACACTTTGTTATTTCTAATTTTTCCGCCATATTTCAAAATCCCCAATGACTGGTGACTATATGTTATTGTCTTAACAAAGCCATCAAAACTCATGCATAGACTAAAATTGTGTTGTAGCCTTTGACGGACTGAGAGTCTAGATAGGCCCAGGTATTTCTATGCAATCCGGTCCCTTTTGGACCCTTAATAGATTTATCCGAATATATTCACACCAACGCGAACTTAATATCTTTATAAGATGTATTGGCCTTATGTTGCTTATTAATCGCTAAAATTGTAGGCCCCTATAGTATAAGGGATGAAGCCCATTATAAAGAACAATGTAAGCCTATATGGATGCAGGCCATTACATTATTTCGGAAATTGCGTAGCCCTAATTCAGTGTAGAGTCTGTAAATCAAGACGCTCTAAGTGCTCCATTTAGTCTTTGTGGCATCCATGCGGCCCTTTCACTGGCCCTACCGGTCAAAGGGATACCGGCCCACAGGGCAATTGTCCGTAAGCTCATATAGCCCCCTGGTTGTAGCGTATGTCAAATATAGAGACACTTTGACTTTAAATAATCTTAATTTCGGGAACGCTCCATTTTAATCAATAAACTATTTCCTAAAACAAATGCCCATTGAAGAAGGGTTTATACTTTTGCTTTTACGTATGGCAGACAATTGTCTCTCTCCGTTTGAAGCATTAAAAATGAGCTTGCAAAAGGTGTGTGTTTGTGTGCATGTTGCAAGTAGCCTATGTGAGATTTGAGAAAGGCCATGGATGTATGCTGCAAGAGACTCTTTCTCAGAAAGCTTGCTTTTTCTTCATTTTGATATCTTTTATAGCCATCACATAGGCCTTATATATAATAATAATAATTATATCTTTTATATAGCGCTACTTTCATGCTTATAACATGCTCAGAGCGCTATGGTCCCATCTCAATTGTGGACCAGCGTGGGATAGGGTATCTGGAAGGTTTTCCATACTGCGTGTAAACGCTCGGTAAACACAACTCTGCTCGAGTCGGGTGTCGAACATCGAGCCCTCTTCATAGGTAGCCAAGACAAGCCAAGTTCAAGCGTACTTAGACCACGCTTCCCACGTTAGGCCTATCATCTCTGCCTGTGCTCCCGTCTCAGTTCTTACTATCTGTCGCCACGTCTTGCCCATCTGTTTGGCGTCTGCCTGCGAATCTTGGTGACATGTATATATTACATTACTGGGACTTTCTTTTAACACTGGTCAGCACAGGGCCGGTCCTACAGATTGCGGGGCCCTATGCGAAACGGATTGTGCGGGGCCTATTCTGGGTTGTGATAAGGATAATAAGTGAAAATTAAGATTTTGCATTAGAAAATAAATTCGTCTTTGCATTTTATTCATATTTTACTAAGTAAAAAATCACTGTCAAATTAACTCTACGAGCCATCTACAGTAGATAGTAGTTTTTCAACAAAACGTCGATAAACATTCAGATCTGCTTTTTAGATTTACTATCGACCTGCAAAATATCGCTTTTGTTTTCTTTTTTAATAGATTCTATATTTGCATGCCAGTGACTATTAAAGTAAATTAAGAATTTGAACTTATTATTGATAGATTTGCCTTATTAGTGCATTTTTATACTGTATTCCTCACTAATCTTCGGACTCGAAGTCAAGCCTTATTACATTTTTATTAAAGGAAAGTTGACAAAGCCATTTTTTTAATTGATCGTAGGATTATCGTTTCCCATATTGAATGACACCCAGAAGTGACATGTGTCTGTTTTTAAGTAGATTTGCATCAGTTTTCAGAAGATTTTAATCATTTCAGGAGATTTTCATGACTTTCGTAGGCTATATTTTACAATTTCAGGAGAATTCCAGAAACCCTATAATAAGTTAAAATGGTTCTGAATTTAATAATTTATTTCTAGATTTAGAGCGGGGTCTATGAAAGTGCGGGGCCCACTGCGGCCGCATAGGTTGCAGTTGCCTAAGACCGGCCCTGGGTCAGCATGACACAACTAACTCAAGAATTCGACCACTCGGGTTCCAAACAGCATGGCAATTTATTGGGTCAAAATAAATTTACAGCCAAATACAACTGGCAATATGAAACGTACGTCTAACCGTACTGCTTTACTGAACGCGTAGTGGACTCTACTGTTTCGGACACTCTTGACTTCTCTCTCATATAAGTGTCTTCTAAAAATAGAAAGAAAGAAACAAAAGAATCTGATTTTAATTAATATTAAGCATATAAAATTCAAAAGCTTCAGTAAAATATATTTAAATCTGTAATGTATTTTCAGTTGATAGTGCACTCTTTATAGCAGAGCACACCAATGAGACAAGTGCTGAATATTTTCGTCAACCAATGCGAGCTTTGAAGTGTGGCAAAAATCCTGGTCACTTCGCGTACTTTCCAATGGCATGTTTAAAACTAGAACAGCTGCCAAGTAAGATGAGACAGCCAGAATTTCTTAAGTTTTTACAACTAATTGGCATGTTGACCGTCCGAATCGTTGTCAAGAAAACCAGCACAGATAGGCACAAGTCAGATCCAGCGTTCAAAAACACTGACAAAGACAATCCTCGATTGGGTACTGGTTATGTTTCTTTCGAAGACTTTGACTTAGCGGCAAACGTTGATACGTCTTCTTTGGCTTCTGAACACAGAAAATGGAAAACTGTAAAGAACTATGTGAAAACTTTTGTCAAGAAAAACTCAGAAAAACTGTACATCGAAACAAACTATCACTTGGTTTTCGACAACTTTGAAGCTCTAAATACGATAGTGGAGTTCTTTTTTGATGATCCAACTGGCAAGGGCATCAAGGCAGTAAGGTGTGTGGGAATGAAGCACAGCGGTGTCGCTGGAGACAACAGAGTCGTCTTGGAATGCAAGAGCGCAGATCAAGAGTTCATATCCCGTATTCATCAGATCAAACACCAACTAAAAGAAGTGGAGGAGAAATTACCCAGAAAGATCAAAGCGATGATGTGCAAGAAGCTGTTTATCATTCACCACCCACACGGCAGAGAGAAACACTTGTCTTACGGAGACTCTGTGACTGTCAAGTATATTGTCGATCAGAACAGACATGGCCGAAACCGAATGACAAGGACCAACAACCAATCAAAAGGTTTGTCCCCCTTTGTTTTCACTTTTGTTTCAATGAGATAAGTATTAATCACAGCCACTCAAGGAAACAAATTCTTATCTGCTATTGATCAACTCAAAAATAAATATAATATATATATCTAAGTCTATGATCCAAGACTAAACATTAAATTATATGTTACATAGATTTGGGATGAAGAAAAAACTTTACTTCTGATAATTACTTTATAAAGCAACACCTTCTTACAACTTTTTAAAAACTTTTTCACATTTTTTGTAGTGTTAATAGATCCCTATATATCCATTCTAGATGTAATATATATATAGGTCTGTGGTATTACTATTCACTACTGGGGAGTATTGCAATAAAATAACAATGCCAATTAGGCTATGCTACATTAAATGTTGCCAACTGAATGAAAAACAAAATCACAGAAGAGCCTGTAGCCATTCTGCATTGCTAAAAACTAAAAATAAATAAATCATATACCTAGATGTAGTCTAACTTAAAAAAAATAAAGCTTATACACACTTCGTTAATCTGTACTCTGTATGCATCAAAAGGCTAAAATAGTTATTTATAGTTTCTCCGTCATAAATGAAAATCTTATAGTTATGTTGCGATTGGCAATTGAAAGTTAAATATTACTAGATTCTAGTTCAAGACCAATTCCTTCTTGTTGGTCAACACAAAAATTTGTTAAAATAGTATGTACACCTAGAGTTGTTAAATCTACATTCATTTTACTTTATTCAGTTATACTTTTCATTTGACAGAATCAAGTCTGGTAGAATTACCCTGGAAATAAATGACTATAGGATGCTTTAATATTCAAAGGAATATTTAAGCTTTTATCCATGCTGTGCAAAAATAAATTTAGTCTTGGTTAAAAATGTTCTACCATGATAAATTAAACACCCAATTTTTATATCCAACTTTCTTTCTTTGGAATTCAACTTTCCAGTCAGATATGGACATCTTTTTTTTTTTTTTTTTTAAAATTTAAATAATGCTTAACAACTACATGGTAGTAATCAGTGCATAATTTTGTCTCTTAACAGAACCAAACGTTAGGAAACTTATGCAGTATGCAGCGGACACCTGCCCAGGAACATCTGGAGCCCCTGTTATTGGTTTTCTGAGGGGATTACCAGATGCTAATGGAAGTATTACTTATCACTTGGACATCTGGATACACAATGGTGAAGACAGGAAGAACAAACTGGGAGGCGCTTCTATGAAAGGTAATGCTTTTAAAATGTTTCGATGTTATTTCTCCAATGAAACTATCTTTGTATTGTTTGATCTAGTAATATACTTGATAGTTTTGTGTTATTTGCATAAATTCAGTAACTTAGTCCCATTATTTTCAACTTAAGTAGCACATCACTAGAAAGATTTTCTGATAGGGAGAGAACAAACTGTAATAATAAATGGCTCTAAACTCAGATTTTTTGCAGGCGATTGCATAATATATTGAAGAACAATAAAAACAACACATGACACAAACATTTTACAAAGAGACATAGATAAAATTGGAGCATGTCTTTTCAGACAGAAAAATGTCAGTTATTGAGAGTAACAAAAAAAAACTAAAACAAATTAATTTCCCTTATCTTATTCATGATAAACCAGTACGGTAACACAGACTAAAAATGCAAAATACCTAGGTGTTATAAGAAATGAAAAATTGTCATGCAATCCCCATATTGATGAAACTATCAAAAAATCAAACAAAGCATTAGGGTTTATTAGAAGAAATTTCTATTAATCAAATAAGAACATAAAACTAAAATGCTATTTAACCTTGGTTAGGCCAATAATAGAATATGCATCCTCTGTTTGGGACCCCTCAACTCAAGAAAACATAAAGAAACTGGAACAGACACAAAATAGAGCAGTGAGATTCATAACAAACCTATATTCACATTTGACTAGGGTAATATTTTTAGTAAAATCACTAAATTTAGAAAGCCTTCAGGATAGAAGACTTAAAAGTAAAGTAGCATTTATACATAAAACACTGAACCATAATCTTCAAATAAAAAATTTAATAAAATACTCAGAAAGACACAAAGATAGAACCAGATTCCATATTCCATATGCTAGGACAAATTTGTACAAATGCTCATTCTTCCCTAGTGCTATTAGGGCATGGAATGGAAAACCAGTGACTTGGCACAATTTAAGTCATTGGTTAATATGCATGACTAAATGCATGATGTGTAGGGCTTGATCATTTTCTTTTTTCATATAAGATAAGAAGATAAGATCTATTCTCATTATTAGCACAAGAAAAGAAAGAAAAAACAACAAAAAATACTATTATGATTCTACAAATACTATTATGATTCTACAAATACTATTATGATTCTACAAATACTATTATGATTCTATAAATACTATTATGATTCTACAAATACTATTTTGATTCTGCAAATGCTATTATGTTTCTAAGCCTTTGAAACAAAACATTGTGTCTAACCTTCATATTGAAAAAATTATTAGAAAATCAAACACAGCATTAGGGTTTAATAAAAGGAAATTTTTACAAATCAAACAAGAACATAAACTAAAAATACAAACTCTAATCTTATAAAATACAGACGTTAGTTCAAAAAAAGAAGATGATTACATACGAAAATACAGACTTTAGTTCAAAAAAAGAAGATGATTACATGTGCGTGTTCTTAGGTCAATATAGTCATGCATGTTACTCAATGACAATGGTAATACCATTATATTAGAATATGCATCCTCTGCTTCGGACCCCTGAACTCAGGAAAACATGAAAAAAAAAAAAACTAGAACAGACTCATTTTTAAAGCTTTTAGATTTATAACAAATGAATATTCACAGAACATATCTTTAAAATCACTAACTTAAAGACAATTCTGGACAGAAGAAAAAAAAGTAAAGTAGCATTAATACCATAAAGCACTGAAACATAAATTACAAATACAAAGTCACAACCTAAAAAATACTCAGAAAGACACAAAATGTGCATTTCTTATTCCATATGCTAGGACAAATGTGTACATATGCTTTTTCTTCCCTAGTGCCATTAGAGCATGAAACAACTTGCCTGAATCAGCACTTTTTCTTTTTCTTCTATATCATCAATATGCATTCACAATTGTAAATAGTTATATAAAAGGTATTAATTAAAAACATGCATGTAGGAGAAGTTGCTTAGTGGAATGAGAAGTTACATTTCCTTATTTCAAATTGATGTAGATATAACAACATTCTGTGGTTAATTTATACATTAATTTTCTTATAGAACTAACGCCGGAAGATCATCTACGGCCTCACCTGCAGAGTGGGGCTGAAGAAGACAGTGGCGAAGAAGACGAGTCTTCTGAGAATCAGACAGTGTGCGCCCCATCTTTAAAAGTCTTGCCCCCAACCTACCAAGACTTTGTATTGTATATCCACCGTTTAGAGAGTTACACTACGCTGAATCATAAATTGATTCACTCTTCGAGGTACTTGGCACAAGCTGGTTTCTTTTATGGTGGTAAGTAATTCAACACATACATTAAACCATCATTTTTTTTTGTAACTTTGTCAAGCTTTCTGCCAGCTTATTCCATCCCATTTCATTCCTGGTACTCAACCACAACAAACTTTTTTTTCTAATTATGCTTACATCCTCTTCCTATTTTAAAGTGAGTTCCAATTTAGCGTTTGTTTATGTCAATGTTTAAATGAGTGATTAGTTTTAATGTGTTTTGAGAAGTCAATTAGTACTGTTAGAAAACATTGGCACAAATCTTAAATATTTCTTGTATTTGGGCTACATGAATAAATAAATCAGACGTTTTTGTTTGTTATAAATAGCTCTTCTTGACTCTGGAGATGAAGTTTAAAATAATTATTATTATAAGAGGAGTAGTTCATGTTGAATGTATAGGTAATGTACATCATAAAACAAAACCAGAGGTATGGTATTTGAAAAATAAAAGCAAAAAAAAAAAAAAACCTGGTAAAAAAAAAAAAACGATACATGTATTGATACAAAGCTCTGCTTCTAACAGAATGGTCTTACAGGTGAAAGTATTTGTCAACAGAAGGCTCCAAGCTGTACTGAAGACTATAAAGGTGACAGATGAAGTGGATGGATGTGAAAATGAAGCAGTACATTATATTAAAGTGGGTGAAAATAGAGAAGGAATAAAGAGACAAAAGAATCACTTTGAAAAACAAAGGGAAAAAAAAAACACAGTAAAAAAAGAAAAGAAAAAAAAACTAAAAACAAAAGAAAAACAAGATTACAAAGAGAGTTTGTGTGATACACAAACTCTGAGGCGGCCCCCGTCGGAGTCAGATCCCTGTCAGATCCGCCTATTCGCAAGATGATTCGGATGTTCCTTCTAAGTTGAAAATAATTAACTTCTCCCTGGATGACGGAGGATGGCGAGCAGGGTATAAACTTGCCTTATCCTGATGTTTGCGCACTAGACTTTAGTTCGGATTTATCGTTGGTCCCTGGCTCAATTCCTGTATGCTCCCATCCTTAAACTATCGCAATATTTCTGAAAGAACAGTAAAGGTTAAATTATATTTTCAGAAGCCTTTAGTGTTTTTTTTCTAACCGTGACGGACAGACCAACCAACAGACAAAACGCACAAAAATATGCTTCTTTCATTCTAATGGGGGCACTAAACAATTTAAAAAAAAAAAATCTTGATTTTTTTAAAAATTTAAGAAATTAGTTTAGAATCGTGTCATTTCCGGGCTCTACACTAGTACATGAAAGCCGCTGCTAAAAGTTCATTTTAAAAAAACGTGCGTGATATCTACATGCCGAAAGCATTTCTTATAGTAACATTTCCTCCCTTACATTTACATAATTGTTTTAGAATTGGTGTTTTGTTATTAAAAAATCGCTTGCATAATTAATTTTATAAATTAAACAGTTTGCTTTTAGAAAACTAAAAGTAGCCGTTGCACCTAAACTTTTCAAGCCGCATTTAATGGTGAAATAATATTATCTTCTAGTTTTGGTGCCCTGAGTGTGACAGACAGACAGACGGACATTTTGCACAAACCTAATGGCGGCTTTTCATCTTACGGGGGCCGCTAAAAATTTTCTACATTTTTTAAAATTAATTCAAGGAAACAAAAAAAAAAAAAAAAGAGGAAACTAAAAAAAAAAAAAAAAAAACAGGTATAAAACTGGACTTGTTTTTTTGTTTGTTTACTTAAAACATAAAGACTCACTATCTCCACATTTGTCATGACTTAACTTTCTGTTTAAAAAAAATACACCAATACAGTCTCTATGGATGTGCAAGTACATTTCAGCCTATATTCTAGTGAATGTATGTGTATGTGCATTGCATATATACTAATTTTAATTTATATGTTATGTTTTGAAAAGCCATGAGTTTAAAGTTAATGAGAATGCTCTAGAAGTAAAGTTAAAATAAAAGTATTATAGATCTTCAAAATAATTTAGCATGTAAAGGGTTAAATACTAATATGGCATTACAAGGCTGGGGTTTTAATACAGTTTAGAATAGAATACAAATGATCTCTTACAAAATATTGAGTAATAAAATCATTGATAAAATAAAATCAATAAATTCTTACCATGTTTCTGTAAGGAAAGAAAAGTTCTCCTATAGAGCAGGTGATGTAAAGGTCATCTCTTTATGTGGCCTACATTTAATGAAGATGTCATGTGACCAGCACAACAACCAACCCCCTTTTTTTTTTCCCCCAACTACTGTGAGGTATCCATTAGAGCTGGGTGGACTCAGAGGCACCCAAAGATCCTGAAATGAAAAATCTCAGTCTTCACCATGATTCACACCTGGGACCCTCAGTTCAGAAGCCAAGTGCTATACTGATCAGCCACCATGCATCCATGTCCAGGATGGCTGCCTGGTTGTGTGGTTTGCGCACTGGACACTGGACTGTTGTTTTGATTTATTGATGGTCCTGGGTTTAAACCCTGCTCGCTCCCATCCCCCGTTTTCCTGCGGGAGGTTTGGACTAGGAAGTAAACTATCTTCAACTCTGAGGAACATTTGAAACATGTAAAACATACAAACAAAACATTTTCTGTAAGAACACATAGTTGTAATGCTCCAAAATACTCTTTTTCATTCAAATATAGTACATCATTGTATATAGCCTACATATTATATGATAATAGTTTACAGTTATGATGCTGTTCTGATTCTATGGCATTTAGGTCTAGGTCTAGAGAGATAGTCCTCCCCCACCTTTTGCAACTTCTTATGTGACTAGACAGACCAATCCTTGATACACATCAAAAGACACAAGTTGAAATTACCTAAGGCTGCAGTGTTTTTAAGCTTTTTCCTGCTCATACTGTGTTCACCAACTGCCATCCAGGACCCCTCGTTTTTACTTGCCCTCCATGTGGGCCTATCATGTGCTTCGTATCTTTTGGATAACCTGCAGCCATGGGCGCCCACAGGGGGGTGCAAGGTGGTGCACTTGCACCCCCCTGGATTCTGAGTAGCAAAATTCTAGACATTACAATTTTTTTTGCATCATTAAATCAATTAACTTCTTAGTAGCCACTGAGCAAGTAGTAATTCCACTGTAGTACAATCATAAGGATAAGTTAATGTTCGAGTTGACTAGTCTAGGTTTAATAGGAATAGATGGCGGACGTGCACCCCTTAGATTCTAGTAGCCACATTGTAGTAAATTTTATTAAAATTAATTTCTTAGAAGTTGCAATTTAAGAAGTTTTGCTTCCACCTAAAATATGATAAATAATTACCTCCCTTACTAAAGAACTTCCCTTGTTTGTTACTATTTATAGTGAATAGCTGTAAAAGTGGTGTATTTTAATAATTTTTATGAAAAAACTGCTTGCATAAGTGTTTTAAAAAATTAGATTTTTCGCTTTTAGAAAAGCAGAATCTAGTCTTGTTTTCCGATGGGCTATTCGTGTGGCGTTATTCAGAATTCGCTGCAGCTTTGCTATTTTGTCATCAGATATACCTGCTAGCAAGGCATTGCAGTAGTCAAGTCGGGAGAGTATTATGAATGCTATTGCTAGCTTTTTGTTGACTCCGTCGTCAAACTGAGTCAAACAGGGTCGGATATGACCTAATCATTGAAGCTGAAGATAACGGCCCTATGGAGACACTCTGGAGTGAGAAATAAGAACCCAGTCACAATTTTGAGATGATTTGTTTGGCGGATGTTAATTGCAATTCGTTGTTAACATTTTCTGTTAGATCGATCGTAGGTAGGCATAGACAGAACGGATAAGCTTAACAACGCGTAAAGTAAATTGTTTGTTCAAATGTTAAATATTTAATTTGAAACAAATACTTAAAGGTCACTTATTATCGTATATGGGGGGGGGGAAACCAGTTCCTTTCTTTATTATTCTCTGTAGACGGAAATTTGCACCCCCCTGGAAAAAATCCTGCGGGCGCCCATGCCTGCAGCTCTTCTGCTCTCCATTTCATCTTTATAAAATATGTCATGTATATGATGCTATTATAATGTACATTTTCACATATTGGATGTTATATACTCTATAATAGCATACACATATCACAATAATACATATAAAAATTAAAATACAAAACAACATCAACAGGCTATGATGATTGTGTGAGATGCTTCCAATGTGGTTTAGGCCTCAGATCATGGAAGAAAGGAGATAACATCTATGAGCAGCACCAGAAATACAAACCTACTTGTCATTACCTGGTATCACAGCTCAAAGATAGACAGACTATTCCAGAAGATCTTTGGCTAAACATTGACGAGCCAGGTGAGTGCTCTTTTGATCATATTGAACAGTTTTTATTTAAAGAAACACTTAATAATGTACTTTATGGTAATGATTGAATAAATACAGTTTACTTTAAAAGAATTGAATTAGTAAAAAAATATGTGCATGTTTACATACTGGTGCAATTTTTCACTGCATTCAGAAGAATAAAAGAAAAATATTCTTTATATTCAAAAGCAAAACAAAATGTAGTGTGATTTACATATTTATTTATATTTTTAGGTTTGATGTATTGTTTGGTGTAATGCACAAATTGTAAGACAAATTTCCTCACGGACAATAAAGATTATTATTATTATTATTATTATTATTA
>JADKLZ010005243.1:28221309-28234443 GCA_021533235.1 Biomphalaria straminea
ATGCAACCTTAAAAGTTAAAATGCTAGTTATTTGTTCCATAAAATCTCTTGTTAAAATGTAAGGACTACAGTTAAACTTTTACAGTTACAAAGTATATTTAGCTGAATTCTAGCACATTTAGAATATGTGAAGTAAACTTTCTCTATTACTATAATGCATAAGGAAAGATTTTCAATGTTTTTATTTCCTTTTAAAACCCAACCATGGAACCATGGGTATAACTTTTTGAACTCAGCTTTGGTATAAAATGCCCAGATTGTTTTCTTTGTTAGTGAATACATCATTGAAACTTTTTCTTGTTTTTTTTTTAGTTGAAACTGATACCGAGGAACTGAACCAAACGAGCTTGAACCTTTTAAAGAGAGAACATAAAGAGCTGAAGCAAATTTTGATGTGCAAAGTCTGCGACAAGGAACCAGTGAAGGATCTGTTCCTCCCCTGTGGGGAACTCTGTGCCTGCACAGGATGCTCTAAGCTCTTAACTCACTGTCCTTCCTGCAAGAAACAAATAATGGCAACTGTTACCACATACTTGACTTAAGCAGAAAGTAAGTTTTTATTTAGACCATGATTGCAATCCTTTAATGTTTATATGTATCTCTGTTGACCTTTTAAAAAATTTTAATTATCCCTTAGCTTGAAACATTTGCTTTATTAAACAAATTTGAAGTGCATTTGATACATTTTATGATAAACTCCACTTCCTTCTTTATCTAATTTTCTCTACTGTATTCTTTGCAGTATTTCTGATGAGACATCATTTGAACTATTTAATAAATTTTTGATGTCAAGAAGATTTCAACTTGACCAGCTTTGAACAAGTAGGGTACATAATGATTATATGAGAATAAAAATTCTATTAATTTAGCTGTTTTTCTTACAAAATAGAATGAATAGCTTATGCTCCACTACAGCCACTACCTGACTTTTAGATGTCATGTCTTTATATTATTACACTAGATGTTCTGAACCAAATGTACCAGGGTATTCTAGCTCTTGTGGCCTCAGCGTGGCACCCTGGTGGAAATGTCCCTAATGTGAAAGTGGATAGGTTAACTACAAGAGCAAACATGGTGGAATGCCTCAGTACAATGATGGTGGTGGAGACGCTTACTTGAGTCCTCTGGCCTTGTTTTAGTTGAGAGAACCAAGGAGAGGATTTTGAAATCTTAAAATGGACACGACAAATAAATAAATAAATATTCAATGGCAAATTGTCACAAATGTTAATTACATATATGTCTGTGACAATTATTCAAATATTAACATTTCAGATTTATTTTTATTTACTTACATCATTTTTGTAGTGGCTTTAAGGGATCATATATCTCATTGGGAATGGATCAGATCAACTTTTCAAAGATTCATTTTGGATGGGTGTAAAGGAGGAGTAGGGTGGAAGAGAGGACTAGTTGATGTTAGATTTTAAACATTTTGTTACATTTCTTTCATATTAGCTTTATATAGCTTTTTAACAAACAGATTACTTTTTTTTTTCCATTGGACAAGACATGAATTAATTTTTTTTTTTGTAAATATGTACATATTCCATATATAAGATCAATGGAGACATTATTTTTAGTTTTAATATATATGTATTTAAACATCATTCAGAACTGAATGTATTTTAGTGTCAATAACTCCATACTTTACCCTGCGGCTTTCAATCATCTTAAGTTTTTTTTTTTGTTATGTAAAGTCATTTTAGTTATAAAAGGCTAATGTTTTTTATTTAATCTAGTAAAATTTGCACAATATTGATAACTGGATGAGTTAGTCCAGTGCATTATTAGTGTATCTTAGATTGTTTAATTTGAACATTGAAATGTGTGCTTTGTTATTTCTTTTCTCTTGATTAACCTTTTATTTGTCCTTTGCTTAAGTGTATTCTAGAGGCTACAAAAAAAAAAAAGAAATAAAAAAAAATTTGTGACATTATCCAAACATTTTGTGGTTAATATCTTTACAAACTCAAACCAGATTAAACTAGAGAAAGAATTATATGTTTATTTACTTTACACTTAGCCTAATTCTATTTGATTTCATTGAGGATGTGTTGCAGAGTAGCAGAAGCAGCTACCTATCAAAGGGCTTGATCTCATCTATGCTTGCTGAGTGCCTTAATGCAGCATAGAAACTTTCTCCCATATACCCTCGCCATGTTCAAATAGAGATTGGACAATAGCACACTAATAGTATTAAAGATTCACCACACAAAAGGGAATTGAAAAAAAAAAAAAAAACTACTCTAAAAACAAACAATAAGACATTGAAATTTTATTATAAAATCATTTCATGACACTCAATTAACATAATGACATAATAATTGATGTGATGAATATTCAGGAAAAACCTGAAATAGCAATCAGGAAAACCAACGACTATTTACATATAAAAGAAATGACTGCATAGATTTTTAAAACACAACATTGCAAATCTTTTGTTCGGGAGAAGTGTATCTCATTAATGACATAACATATCTAACCATTTTACCTTTGCAAAATCTTTACAATATACAAAGAAGAAAAAAAAAGTTTTTTTTCAAATTAAGATGTTTTTTTAAAAAATTAAATACAAAGACGTCATAGATCTAGATCTCTACTACATTCATAATGTAGCCCAAAATATTTGAGGCCAAAAGTGGATAAAACCAAAAGCAAGTGTGATGAAGTTAATTATTAATATTATTAAGCGAGCAATTCTTGTATATATATATATATATATATCCTATACTATTAAGCGAGCAATTCTTGTATATATATATATATATATATATATATATATATATATATATATCTTTGATTTCGAAAACAGCTCTAACGATTTTCTTTAAAATTTCAACGTATCTGCATATTAGTGAGAAAAAAATTCTCAGCTCATTGGCCACATCGGGAAAACTCGAGTTCGACCGTTATTTCGATATATAAAATGTCTCGTAAAATTAATTTTGGCTTGAATAATTTATGAATGAAAGTTTTCCATGACGTAAACGGGAAAAACGCTGCTTACGTCACTAAGCTTACCATAGTACACTAAAATATTTCTTTGCAAACAAGAACGCGTTTAGAAATATGAATGAAGGGATGTGTAAAACTAAAAGCAGACCACGGGCTGTAGCACCACTGGGATGGATGGATGGCAAAAGCCGGTATGAACTTCTTATTGTCCGACAACCGCATAGCACCATTAAAAGGAGAAGACAACTTAACGCATAACGTTAATGAAACTAAAGCTAACATCCTAAACAAATACTTTGCATCAGCATTCTCAGCCCCAGGAGACAAAGACATATCAATTAATTTAAACCAAGTAGGCAATTAATATAGGAGAGATAGAAGTACAGGAAAATGGAGTCCAAAAACTATTAGCCAGCATCAATCCGAATAAAGCTTCTGGACCTGATGGTATTCCAGCTAGATTACTCAAAGAACTAAGCAAAGAACTAGCACCTGTGTTCAAAATACTTTTTCAGGCATCTCTTAACCAGGGCAGAGTACCAAGGGACTGGAAAGAAGCTAATGTCACACCTCTATTTAAAAAAGGAGAAAAATCTGACCCAGGAAACTACAGACCAGTATCACTTACCAGCATCACATGTAAAATCCTAGAACACATAATATGTAGCAACATCATAAACCACTTAGATAAACATAATGTCCTTACTCCATACCAACATGGCTTTAGGAAACATAGATCATGTGAAACACAGCTAATAGGACTAATTGATGACTTTTCAAAAGGTTTAGATAATAGTGAACAAATAGATGCTATCTTATTAGATTTTTCCAAAGCTTTTGACAAAGTTCACCACCATAGTTTGCTTAAAAAATTAAAATATTTTGGTATTGATGGTCCATTGCATCAGTGGATTAAAGATTTTCTGATAGGAAGAGAACAAACTGTAATAATAGATGGTTCTAAATCAACACCAATAACAGTAAACTCAGGTGTACCCCAAGGAACAGTCTTAGGTCCACTACTATTTCTAATTTACATAAACAATTTACCAAATTGCATTAGTTCAGGAACAAAAGTTAGATTATTTGCAGATGATTGCATAATATATAGGACAATAAAAACAACACAAGATACAGAAATTTTACAAAGAGAATTAGATGAATTACAGAAATGGGAATCAAATTGGAGCATGTCTCTCCATCCAGAAAAATGTCAGTTATTAAGAGTAACAAAAAAACTAAAACAAATTAATTCCACTTATCTTATTCATGGTAAACCAGTAACACAGACTAAAAACGCAAAATACCTAGGTGTTATAATAAATGAAAAACTGTCATGAAATCCCCATATTGACGAAACTAGACTATAAAAAAATCAAACAAAGCATTAGGGTTTATTAAAAGAAATTTCTATAAATCAAATAAGAACATAAAACTAAAATGCTATTTAACCTTGTTTAGGCCAATAATAGAATAGGCCTATGCATCCTCTGTTTGGGACCCCTCAACTCAAGAAAACATTAAGAAACTAGAACAGACACAAAATAGAGCAGTGAGATTCATAACAAACGAATATTCACATTTCACTAGAGTAACACCTTTAGTAAAATCATTAAATTTAGAAAACCTTCAGGATAGAAGACTTATAAGAGTAAAGTAGCAATTATACATAAAACACTGAACCATTATCTCCAAATACAAAAACATAACTTAATAAAATACTCAGAAAGACACAAAGATAAAAGCACATTCCTCGTCCCATATGCTAGGACAAATCTGTACAAATGCTCTTTCTTCCCTAGTGCCATTAGAGCATGGAATGTTTTGCCTGAGCTAGCCAGGAAAACCAGTGACTTGGCAGAATTTAAGTCACTGGTAAATATGCATGACTGAATGCATGACGCGTAGGACGTAATCATCTTTTTTGAAGTAACGTCTGTATTATATAAGATAGGATAAGAAGACAGTCAGGCTGGGCAGGGCATTTATTTAACCTAGCGAGGCTCGGCCACCTGATATAACACCCGAAACATAACATTTTAACCATACGTGGTGATTTGCCTTGACAGCGTCTATGTATCAATAACCTTCGGGTTTTTCCAATAATTATAATCTATCTCATGGGCAATTTCCGATTTCTTAGAACTATTTGGTTTCTTACGTAGGACTGACTGAAACTAATTAGATTCCCTCAAGACGTGTATAGATTTAAATTAGGCCTTTATAATTTCCACGTAAGTTAACTTTAATTTAAAAAAAAAGAAATGAATGCTAACTGCAGTATTGTATTATCAGCTAGTCTCAATTAATTGAAGCGTTTGCCTAAGCTTAAAATGTAAACAAAATAATAAAAGAGAAATGAAACCAGAATTTCATTAACAGTTACAATATAAAATTGGAGAAATGAAAACATTAGAGATCGAATCATATCTCCAAATTTTTGAAATCTTGAAAATAAACTTAACACACGTGATTAGGCTTATAGATTTACAGGAAATAGATCATTTGATGATCTAGAGTAGAACTAGACTCTATTTATATAGCCTACTATTAGAAAAAGAAAACAAAACACAAAGATCTATAGGCCTATCTATAATTTTATATCTAGTAGATGATCTTCAGTAGACCTAGACTAGATCTAGGCATATATATTAGATAACAGGAAAACACATATAACTACTATCACATGATAATGTTTAATTACTGTAATACTTTTATTATAATGTTCAGCATATTATTGCGCAGAAAACTTTCTCTAACAGCGTCGCAGAGATAAAACAGATTGTTAAATATGCATTGCACTTAAAACATAAATGTCTATCGTAAAGTAATCAAATAGAGCTATCATTGTCCAGCACTTCAAACTAAAGTAGGTCTAAATTCTACACAAACATTGTGAGAGACTGCTGAGACATTTGGTAGAATGAGTGTTTTTTTTTTTTACATTAAAATAATATATTACACAAAATTCAGGGGCCCCCAAAGATGTCAAGCTTCCCGGGAACCCAAACGATGGAAAATTCCTAGCTACATCCCTGCCAAGCTTATATTAAATGTAATTGTATCAATTATTTTGACTCAGTCATGTTATAAATATGTAAATAGGTCTAGAACACCAATAATTATTGGCATAGACAAGACTTGAATGTTTTACAAAATCAAAAAAAAAAATTATTCAATTAGGCCAAACTACTGCTAATTAATTATTCTTATACCGACAAAGGCAATTACATATACATTACATTTTAGCGCGGTGGCTTAGCGGTAAAGCGCTTGGCTTCCGTACTGGAGGTCCCGGGTTCAAATCCTGCTGAAGGTTGGGATTTTTATTTCGGGATTTTCGGGCGCCCTTGAGTCCACCCAGCTCTAATGGGTACCTGACATTTGTTAGGGAGAAGTAAAGGCGGTTGGTCGTTGTGCTGGCCACATGACACCCTCGTTAACCGTGGGCCACAGAATCAGATGACCTTTACATCATCTGCCCTATAGACCACTAGGTCTGAAAGGGGAACTTTACTTTACATTTTAGCCACTGGTATGGCTATATATTTAAGTTTTGGTGGCCTTATAAAGATGTTCATATTATTTCTCCAACCATTCCTACTTTTGGAAAGCCAACACGGTAACCTTCTCCCAGACGACCAACCTTCCTTCCAACCCCCTCACCCCAACTTGTCCACACGTGTTTGGACCACAGCGCATTGAGCATGCTAAAATCATGAAATTGAGATAAACAAAAAACAAAATGCATACATGTATTATTGTGGGGGAGATAAAGTAAACACAGTGTTTTTCCAGACAGACAGATTTGGTATAAACTGTGTAATTAAACCAAGTTCTTGGTTTTCATAACGAATTCATGCAGCCTGTCCCATGCTATAGTGGCATTGAAAAAGAGAGATAACTTTCATGAATTCTTTGTAATGGGTATATATGGAATGAAAACGTGCTTATTGTGTCTTTGTATCTTATTAGTACTTTCAGATTTAAATAATAATAAAGTTATACATTATTATGTACCAGACGGCCACCATTAGACGTCATCATATTCGACTGTGGTCCAGAAGTTGCAGCGTGAACCGGTGAAACGTAGCAGTGAACCGGAAATGTGTTTTGAGACATCAGGACAACAAGCTTATATAGACTTCACGGCAACGACAAGCATGATGGATGCTAATGATAGAGACCAAGATGGACGAAATCCAATTACAATATTGAATCTTAGGAGATAGATCAGTTGTGTCCACGATAACAGGTGACCGGAAGAGACAGAAACCATATAGAGTAATTAAAGATGGAGGGAGGACTAAATTTAAGAGTACATTGATGATGGTGGCCTACTATTGGCTGCGATGGTTTATATTAGATACAAGAACATTCAGAAGACTAACGATTGAAAATCACTACTGCATGTAGTGGGTCGTGTTGGACAATGAATAAATGGTTTGACTTTCAAAACGATGGGTCTCGGGCTTACATCTAAATGGGATTTCGAAATTCATGATTTTTAGGACACCCTTCAGTCTGATGAGTACCTAACAAACTTTGTACAGGCCACATGACACCCTCGTTAACCTACATATTTTTGACCAATTTATAAAATGAGCATTGGTATTGGTTGGTTAAAGAAGTTTCACATGATACGCATTTTTCATGAATTTATACTATGTAAGTCCCAGACTATCTAAATATTGAATGGAGGCGCTGTGGTTGAGCGGTGAAGCGCGTGGCTTCTGAACCGGGGGTACAGGATTCGAATCCCGGTAAAGACGAATTTTTTTTTAGTTTGGGATCCTTAGGCGCCTTTGAGTCCACCCAGCTCTAGTGGGTACCTGACATTAGTTGGGGAAAAGTAAAGGCGGTTGGTCGTTGTGCTCGCCACATGACACTCTCGTTAACCGTAGGCGACAGAATCAGATGACCTATAGAATACAAGGTCGGAAAGGGGAACTTTACTTTTATTTTATATTTTGAATAGTCTCTGGACTAATACATTTTTAATTTTACATATTTGAGCTCTTTTAAATGCATCGTATTGAAATTTTCTTTTTTACATACGCTTTAAAGCAAAGTTAGATCTAGATTTAATGCATAGCAGAGAGCCATGGAACGGGCTACTCAAGTCAACTAGGAAAACCAATTAATTAACTCTTTCTCTCCGTAATTATTTACCAAATTCCGGTGGAATCAACTTTGGTCTCGTCAGTTAGGAGAGAAAGAGTTAACAAGTTTAATTACATAATCAAAGAGAATGAGAAAGAAACCTTCAAAATTGTGTTTATCGTCTTTGCTAAAGCAACGTCTTTGGATGCATACGATAAATATCAATAAAACGCGATCGACCACAAAAATACACTATACAAAGAAAAAAAATATCTATATTTATTCGAAAGACATTCTCCTTATATCTACATTGATGATAGTGGTTTTTCTTTTTTAAATTATTTTCTCCAGATGTCGCTCCATGTGTTGCCTGGCTGTTACCTCAGATATTGCTACTTCTTTTTGTCAAGTTGCTTTGGACAGTTTCAACATTTCTTAAGTACTACAAGCCGATTGCTAACCGTTTAAACAGTAAGTATTTTCAGCATCATTATCACGCGTGCAATAGTGTAATGAAATTATCGAGATGTCTCCCACATTGGCAATGACACGAGCTATCTTTACCAAAACAGAAACTCGGGCAATAATTTGTGACTTAATGGTAATTAAAACGCTGAATGGTACTGCGCTTGGTTTACGAACCTAGGGGTCCTAGTGAAGACAATAATTTTGAATTTCGAGGTTTTTGTTTTAGGGCGACCCTGAGCCCACCCAGCTTTAATGGGTACCTGACTTTAACTGGGGGAAAGTAAAAGCGGTTGGTCTTTTGCTGGCCTTGTGAAAAACTGCTCGTTAACTGTTGGCAAATGGAACAGATTAGCTTAATATAGATCGCAACGTCTGAAAGTGAAACTACTTTTTAAAATAGTTGTGCGATTTACATAACAAATACATAAAAACAACAATAAAATCGAACCATAAGCATAAAACTGAAATCGGAACTTTCACTTTTTACTTATAAGCATAAAACTACAAGCAGTTACAATAAACACAAATATATGAATCTCTGTAGACCAAAGTATACTACACAAAATGTAAAAGTAGGTCACGAGACCCACAAACGAAGAATAAGTAAATAGAAAGAAAAAAAAAACAGGCTATGGTTAAGACATCTCCGTTAACAGGTAGATTTAATCTAAAACGTTAAGCTAAATCTAAACGTGTTAACACTAACGCCAACTATAAGTCTGTGCAAAATGAAACAGATTGATAAAAGGCCAAGAATGAAATGTAGGCTACAGAGCTCTTCAGCTGCATTGCTGAACAACGGTTTTCAAAAAATATCATAATTTACAGAACACACTTAGTAAAGTAAATGCCAAATATGGTACGTTTTAAATAACTTTTTGCAAAGCTTATATCAACTCACTCTGTCTGTCCGTCTGTCTGTCGGTCTGTGTGTCTGGTACAAATTTTGAGCACGTTATTGTTCTCATTTCCCATTATTAGATCAAGTTAGATGTTTCTTACAAAAAATGAATTAATGAAAATAAAAAAATTAGTTAATTGAATAGTAATTATTAATGTTTGATATCTAAAAAGGGAAATAAAGCTAAGAGTACTGAGAAATATGATTGTAGTTTTAGAGTTCTTCCCCCTTAGAGGCACTTTTTAAAACTATATTTATTCGTTTTTGAATTGTTTCTCCATTAGGGCATATAAGCTATTTAGAGCTATTTCTAACTAACAACATTCTGTGATGGTTTCAAAATCATATTTTAATATAGATTTATTGTCTTTAAGTGATGCAGCCAACATTAAAATCGTATGTCTACGCTAATAAAAAACAACAACTTAATCTTGTGCAAAATATCTAGCTGGGCCGGGACTGATAAACATCGAAAATGCATCGCATTGATTTGAAACACAATGATTTACAAACTATTTCCAACAATATCGCACTGTCCCTATGGAGTGATTTGCAACGTCGGTATGTAGCTGAGATTCTATCTTTTTATTTTTATGTTCAGTCTTTTATTGGCTGTAATAACTGGAAATTGCAGTTTAAAAAAAAAAACAAAAAACGTCACTGTTATTTTTTTTTCCCAGTTAGATTTAGGAATTCGGATAACAAAGAATGTCAAGCAAACAAGGGAATGAACTCTTGATATGGCACAGAACAAGAGAGTTATCGTCGTTGTTGAAAGAAGCTATGAAGAATAATTGATATCTTTATCCTCTTATCGATCCAACTTATTCAGAAAGGTTTGTTTTAATACACGAACTTATTGTTAGTTTCAGTTTCAGTCTTCTCTTGTTTATTTAAGGATTTAACTTTAGGATTATCTATTGTCTATTTAGTTTATCTCTCAGCTTTTTAGACATTTCAGCTTAGGGATCATTTCTCATCCTTTTAGTGATTGCAGCTTATGTTCATCTCTCGTCCATTTAATCTAAATATTTCAACTTAAAATCATCTCTCGTCCTATTAAGAATTTCCATCATGGGTCATCTGGAAAGATCTAAGTTTTCCTTTTCAAAACATGACCTGTTTAACTAATCAGGCTGAAATTTGTCAACTCACTCATTGTCCATAGCCTCGCTCTCTCTACTGAGGCTAGCCGTAAAACAAATCATTGGATGTTTTAGTCAAAAATCATTTTAAAGCATGTAGGCTACTTAGTTCTTCTGGTTTACACACACATTTTATGTAGTCTATAACACTTTTTATTTACGAAAATGGAAACGAAAATAGCTGTGATCGGAAAAATAAAGCAATAACAATTGAAACTAATAAAAATAAAACTTGTCAAAAAAAAAATAAAGCCACAGAAAGGAAACTAAAATGTTCTTTCGTTGATATTAAATCGATTATTTCCGCTTTTATTTCATTTTAACATAGCTTTTTCCATTTCATTATTTGAAGTTTCAGTTTTCCGAAATATATAACAAAATAATTATTTAATTTCGTTTCCATGTAATTTTAGTGTTTACTCTTAATGGCTTAACTTTTGGGCTCCAAATTTATTTCCCTACAATTTTCATTTATATAATAGGCTTGTCTTCGAGTCCGAAGATTAGTGAGGAATACAGTGTTTCCCGTGGCTGTGCAGTCCCAGCTGTGATCTACATATTTTGCCACATCCAGGGCAAGCAAAACCATTGTCCGCAGGTGGTCGGTTTAGATTTTCTTTTCGTCGTCTGCGTTTGTCCTCGGCGGCAAATTTTCTTTTGGTCTCAAATGTGCATCCCGCGGCCTTCGTGAGTGACCTCCAGCTGTCTCGTTCCGACGCCGCGTGCAGCCAGGTGCTCTCTTCTATGTCAGCCAAGGAAAGTTGACGCCTAAGCTGGCCTTTGAAGCGTTTCCGTGGGGCGCCTCTGTTACGTCGACCACCTTTTAGCTCACCAAAAAATACTGCCTTTGGCATACGTTCGTCTCCCATACGGGATACGTGCCCTGCCCAGCGTAGCTGTCGGACGATAAGAAGTCTCTCTATACTGTCCATACCGGCGTTCGCAAGGACATCGCTGTTTGTAGTGCGGTCTTGCCATCGTATGTCCATGATGGAGCGCAAGCATCTTTGGTGAAAGCGCTCAAGGAGTCTTAGCTGTTTTCTATATAGTGTCCATGTCTCAGAGCCATATAGGAGGGTTGAGAGAACCACCGCCTGGTTTTCATTTTTCATTACCATCAGCGTAAATAGCATTAATAAACTTAGTCTGTAGCATTATGGTTTTCGGATGGATTCCTGGTGGTGTGGTATGCGCTTTGGAATGTCGTTCATTGGCCTCGAGGGTTCGAACCCTGATCATTGCCATTTCTCGTCGTCCTGTTATAGGTTTGGGCTTATGTGTAATTATCAGAAGAAAAAGACGAAACTTTTTTTATAAGAATATGAATCAGGTTGTAACTGGTTGTTTCTCTGTGATAACAGTACACAATTCAAGTTGGACTCTAGTATTGTGTTTGGTAATTACTAAAAGAAAACTCAATGTAATCATTGAGCTAAATTGTTACACTTTTGTTACTCTGAATACTGCACAACACTTTCTGAAATTGTGATAGTCACATGTATACATACTAAATCATATTCTTTGTTATTCATACTCAAGAACGCAAGGGGGGACAATTCCTCCTTCTATTAGTAACAGTTATTTCATTCATTGTTATTAAGCCGCTTTATTATCAAAATAAATTTAATAAGACCCAAAATTCCTACCGGCTGTACGTTTTCTATATCACTCATCATTATCATTTTACCTCGTAATTCCTCTATCAGTAAATCAGTAAACTTGATAATGTTGATTTTTATTGTTAAAATAAATTATTAAGCATCTTGTACATTGCATATGTTGTTTCTTAACAAAAAAAGAGAAATAGTTACGCGAAGTCTTATTGTGCGAAGTCATTGGTTTTTCTGTGTGATTCAGGCAAAGAGTTCCATTTTCATATATAGCTCCTCCTTCGCGATCGAAGATGAGCACATTTCTCATATCCTATGGACTCGAAGATGACTCGAAGATGACTGTAAAAAGCCGTGAATGTCAATATCACAATCCTTTAAGGTGCTTTTAAAAGTGTCTTTATAGCGCTTGCATTGACCCCACAAGAGCGCTTCCCTAC
This sequence comes from Biomphalaria straminea, assembly GCA_021533235.1. Lineage (NCBI taxonomy): Eukaryota > Metazoa > Mollusca > Gastropoda > Planorbidae > Biomphalaria > Biomphalaria straminea. The sequence continues at coordinate 28,233,935 of JADKLZ010005243.1, forward strand.
ACACAGCTCCCCGTACAGAAGTCGATTGGAAAGACGATTGTTTGGCATGCGGAATACATACCCCGCCCATCGAAATTGGGACCTTTTTACGGTGGCATTGATACTTTTCATAGTAGACAACTGTAGGATTTCAGTATCTGGTATTTGGTCAGATCAATGCACCTTGTGAATTTTCATTCCCGTAGGTGGAAGTTTATCTTTTTGATGTGGCTGGAATATAAGGCCCATGACTCTGATACAAATAAGAGCGAAGGGAGCACTGCAACTCTGTAGCACTAGGGAAAAACGGGACTCTTACATGAATTTGTCCTAGTATAGAGAATAAGAAATGTGACGTTTTCTTTGTGTCTTTCAGAGTGTTCTATTAGATTGTGTGTTTGTATTCGTTAAATGTATAAACAACTTTCCGGTCTAAAAAGGGAGGTCCTTTCAACTTATAAGTACTTGCAAACCTGTAATAACCTAAAGAGAATAAGCTATTAGTATATATATATATATATATATATATA
>JADKLZ010005243.1:28242072-28276046 GCA_021533235.1 Biomphalaria straminea
AGAGAGAGAGAGAGAGAGAGAGAGAGAGAGAGAGAGAGAGAGACTATATTGAAATAGCAATAGAAATTTACATATTAATGTCCATTTTGAGGATCATATCAAGAAATGAAATGAATTAATTATGCTACTTTGAACAGAGAAAACTTTTTTTGCTAAATTATGTTTCTGGGGATTTCCCGGTTTTAAGCGTACATCTGTCTCCGTCCATTTCGATAACAAATCCTGTACCCTAATGTCAAGGTAAGTTAACACATTGTTTTTTTAGTTAGGAGCAGTTGCAGTGTTGCAAGATAAAACTTTAAACAAAAAACACACTTATCTTTAGTTTAAGCAAGATAAAGTTACTGTTAAAATGTCTAGTAAATGTCGAGTGTAACAAAAGCATTCATACGTTTTGAATGTAGCGAATGTTGAGCTCATCCCTTTCTCTTAATATGTGACGAGGACTCATTATAATGGAAGATTATAATTTCTTAGTTATACTGATATGCAGGGCCGGTCCTACAGATTGCGGGGCCCTATGCGAAACGGATAGCGCGGGGCCTATTCTGGATAGTGATAAGGATAATAAGTGAAAATTAAGATTTTTGTATTTGAAAATAAATTCGTCTTTGCATTTTATTCATACTTTACTAAGTACAAAATCTCTGTCAAATTAGCTTCATGAGCCATCTACGGTAGACAGTAGTTTTTCAACAAAAAGCTGATAAACATTCAGATCTGCCTCTTAGATTTAGTATCCTCTAGAAAATTAGATAGTTTTAGCTATATATTTGTTTCAGTTATCATTACATTTTTATTAAATGAAAGCTGACAATGCCGTTTTTTTATAAATTGTTGGTAGAGTAGGTGTTTTCAATATTGAATGACACCCAGAAATGACAATTTTGTGTGTTTTTTAAAGAGATTTGCATCAGTTTTCAGAAAATTTAATTAATAATTTCAGGAGATTTTCATGACTTTTTGGTATATTTTACAACCTTAGGAGAATTCCAGAAACCCTTTAATAATAAGTTAAACTGGTTTATTTTAATAATTTACACCCTGAGGTCGCGCGGGATCCATGTAAGTGCGGGGCCCACTGTGGCCGCATATATTTACGTGATTTAGTTACTTTGTCCTTTGTCTGTTGTCTTTAGTCTGTTGTCCAATTTATGCACTTTCTTCTTTTCTCGAATGACACTTTAAAAAAAATTTCTTGGGTAAAATTAGCCTGGCTGCCTGGCATATGAAATATACAATCAATATAATAAAAAACAACAACAACAACAATTCTTATTATTGCCCCAATGTCAAGGACACTTATTTGAACTTTACTGTTGGTTGCCAAGCTAAATAAAAAAGAATAGTGCAATAATTTTAAGAATAGCCCAATGCAAGTTGAACTTCGTATCAGATCTTCTTTTATTGGCAGCTAGTTAATTATTTCGTTTTAAATAATAAGTTTGAAATCATAGAGTTCAAATGTAAAGCTTACATCTTATTGAAATTATTTTGTGATATGATCGAAAGTGTTTAGAATATTTCATTCTGCAGTGATAAAATCTGGCCAAAAATTATCATATACCTTTAAAACAAAAAGATGATCAACACTTCCTTTATTTTACACAACGGAAACACCCAAAATCTTAGCTATTTATAGTTTATTTTACGCCATGTTTGACATTTCCAATATATTCAAATAATATAGCAAAATAATCATTGATATTTTATTTGTCAAACATGGCGGAATTCAGTGCCAGTTTGTCTTGCCATTTGACATTCATTATTTTTTCGAGTCAGATCATGTAGAAGTGGTTCAGTTTTTTTTTTGTCTTCTGTATGCTGTCCACGCCCTGAGTCACAGGAAGCACTGGCGATTCGTAAGTCCATTTCTTTATCGATGTTTCCATTTCTGGCGAGTCTACTGCTTAGAGAGGTCAATCTGTGCCCTGCATTTTTCTATCCATGTAATTTTGTGCATGAGTATACGTTTCTTATAACTCCTCCTTCGAGGTCGAAAATAAGCACATGTCTCATTTCCTATGGACTCGAAGATGACTGTAAAGTCGAATCCTCGCTTTAAAAAGCCGACCCTATACGTGTCATGGGTGGGTTAGGTCAGTTGCAGATAGGCCTGCTTCTTCTTTCTGCTTTCTGGTTCGGCGCCCTTTCACCCTGGCAACTCTTCTTGCTTAATATTATGAGACTCCAAGACTCACAACTTTACGCCACGAAGAGCGATCGAGAGCTAGTGCTTCTCAGCCGTGAATGTCGATACCGCATTCCTTGAAGGAGCTCTTGAGAGTGTCTTTGTAGCGCGTGTATTGACCTCCCTGGGAGTTCTTTCCTGCACACAACTCCCCGTACAGAAGTCGTTTGGGAAGGCGATTGTCTGGCATGCGAACTACATGTCCCGCCCATCTAAGTTTGCTTTTCCTGAAGCTGGCAAATATGAAATTTTTTTTTTGGATATTTATAGTGAAGTCTGTACATACTCTTGAAAAGTTACTAATGACGATCTCAGATCAGATTTGAAGCATACATTTAGTTGTGATTTCTATTGAAGATGCCTTGGACTGAACAAACCACAAACAAATCTATATACGTTTATATAAACTATTTATACACTTATTAGATGCCTATTGTTGCATGGAGGGCTGTAATTACTATAACTATATCCTCAATTATCTAAATTCTATTGATTGACTTATGTCTGAAAACAGTGGACTTAATTATTACACAATATAAAACAAAAGAAAACTAAAAAAAAAATAATTATGTTTAACTTATTGCAAAAATAGATTTTCAAACTTTAATTAAAAAATTATCCGCGCCCCGCATGTCTTAGTTTGTGTATCACTGGTCTAGTAATTTTATTGACTTATGGTTAAAAACTTTAGATGTATGTCAAGGTTAGATGTTTCATTACTACTTATTAAAATTTTCACCCGAAAATAATAGAAAATGTGGTTTCCCCGTTTAGTCGACCTATTTATAACTAATAAACACTATTGTGAAAATGGATTTACCCGATATGTCAGAGCATCTCATTCTTTTTATAAATACTTTTATTTTTAGCGGCCCGCGTAAGGGGAAAAGCCGCTGTTAGGTTTGTGCAAAATGTCCGTCTGTCCGTCTGTCACACTCAGGGCGCCAAAACTAGAAGAGATACGAAAAATATTATTTCACCATTAAATGCGGCTTGAAAAGTTTAGGTGCAACGGCTACTTTTAGTTTTCTAAAAGCAAACCGTTTAATTTATAAAATTAATTATGCAAGCGATTTTTTAATAACAAAACGCCAATTCTAAAACAATTTCGTAAATGTAAGGGAGGAAATGATACAATAAGAAATACTCTTAACACATAGATATCACGCACATTTTTTTAAAATGAACTTTTAGAAGCGACTTTCGTGTACTAGCGTAAAGCCCCGCCATGACATGATTCTAAACTAATTTCTTAAACTTTTTAAAAAATCAGATTTATTTTTAAATTGTTTTTAGTGCCCCCATTAGAATGAAAGAAGCATATTTTTGTCCGTATTGTCTGTTGGTTGGTCTGTCCGTCACGGTTAGATAAAAAAAACAACACTAAAGGCTTTTGAAAATATGATTTAACCTTTACTGTTCCTTCAGAAATATTGCGATAGTTTAAGTATCTATAATAGATTTTCCGGATGTTTATGTCTAGAGCTACATTGAAATGTTATAATAAGCTAAAATTAATCTTCTATTTTTAAATTTAATATTGCATTCATTCTATTGATTATCTGGGCTTTTGTTTTTTAATTTCACGTAAATTTTATCTAAATTATATCCGAATTATTAATAATATATATATATATATATATATTAAGAGTGCTAAATCAGAAGTTTAGTTTATGTAGATCTACATCTCTACAGATCAATGCTGAAAAATTATTTAAAATCGCTCGTGTGACATATTGTATATATCAGGCTATTAGTTTGTAACCAGTTTGTTATTAAGTTAAGAGCAATGCCTTGTCGTGCGGTTAGCGTGCTGAACTGATTATCTCGATGCTCCCGGGTTATGTGTCTGTTTGTTTTACATGTTTTGAACGTTTCTTCAGAGTTAAAGATAGTTTACTTCCTAGTCCAAACCTTCCGCAGGAGGGGATGGGAGCATGCAGGAATTGTGCAAGGGACCAACGATAAATCCAAGCTACAGTCTAGTGCCCAAACATCAAAATATGGCAGGTTTATGCCCTGCTCGCTGCCATCCTCCGTCGACCAGCGAGAAGTTAATTATTTTCAACTTAGAAGCACATCCGAAACATCTTGGGAATAGGCGGATCTGACAGGGATCTAACTCCGACGGGGGCCGCCTCTGTAATCTTGTTTTATTACTATTATTATTTTTTAGGGCAAAACGGTTGTGGGATGAACTTTGAATATACATTAGGGTCTCCTCCATAATCTAAAGAACCAAGATTTGTCAAACGGTTTTCATTTCTAGGACATACAACTTACATTTAGTTAAATATTATTGATAAAACCAGTGGCGTAGATAGGAATCTGTCATCATTTAGGGGCCTTGGGAGCTCGACTTCTACATTTTGACATTCAACATGATGACATGAAATAATGGCGTAATATTTAATATTTAGGGACATTTTTTTTTGAAAACTCATCTGCGGGACCTCCTCACTGGGGGTCGCGGGGAGATTTTCAAATTCTCCCCATCCCCCCCCCCACACCTAGGCCCCTAGATACAACGTCTTCTAGCTATACTAAACGTAACAAATCCAATATGCTAATTGCTCTTTCACATGTATTGATTCAGTGAATCGATAAAAAAAAAACGACAACACAATGAGATTTGTGGTAGACAAACTACGTCCAACTGAAAAATTAGTCTGGCCATATCTTATATTTTATAAAAAGAAATAAAAAAAGAATTGTCTTACTTGATTCAGTTCATTTTACATCTCGAGAGACGATCTTTTCTTTTTCGCTGCTTCTCGTGAGATCGAAACTAAATGCCTACTTCAAAACTGATCTGCAGAGATTCGTTGGTAACTTTTCTGAAGCATGTACAGACTTTACCAAAGAGGCCAATCCTTGACAAACAGATGCGGTCATAGGTTGGGTAGCACCAAACACCCGGCCTTTTTACACTTTCAGCCTTCTTTCTACTTCTGTTGTGTATATGATATCTGCAATCCAGGATCCTTCTTTTATGTTCGATCTCCATTTGGATATATCCGGTGCAATTTTTTACTAATTGTTAATGTCTATTTTAAAGAGCTTCATGTCGCATTTGACACACCAGTATCAGTTAATGTGTACAATATTCTTTGCTAATTGTCTTCACTAAGAGGTCAGGTGTCATAAACAATGCTAATCTAATTAGATAAGCAAAAACATAGACAAAAACTAACAAAGAAACAAAACAAAACAAAAAAACAACAACAAATAAACAAGACGCCTCTTCACTTTACTGTGTAGAATTAATTCATTGTGTCTTTCTATGCCGCGGATTTAGTCTACTTTTTAACAAGGTTATTGTCATCTTATAAATAACAAATATAACTTTAAAAGAGAATATAATTACGTTATTTTTTAGTCCATGTATGTGTTTCTGATGCAACCAAAGACAAAGGTGAGCGGATGGTTTTTGATGTGTAGTCTGATGTGATTCTGATGCAACCAGAAGGTGGTCTGACGTATTTCATGTAACTAACTAGTGGTTGGACAGGCAGGAACCAGCCAGAGACGTGAGAGACAAAAGACTCGTGAGTTGGTCAGTTATTTCTTGTTCAAATTATCATTTCACTTGTGTTTCCATCTATATCTAGGTTCACGTTGAATCTGTGTAAAAAAATCTATGTATAAAAAAAAATTCTTTTTAAAAAAATTCAAGTTTATATCAAGTTCTACACTGAGAAATTGGTGGCTTAGTTGTACAAGCTGTCTGGAGCTACAAACCAACGAACGAATATCAACAATGGTGTAATTGAAGTTAAACCCAGCGTGTTAGAAATATACCTATGTGTATGTGGATTATATTTATCTATTATGTCGCATAGAAAAAAAAAGCTACAACCAGATCCAGAGGCGTCACTAGGGTCGGTGTCACCCGGTGTGGTAAGATCGGGGTGTCACCCCTCCCCCCCCAGTAAAAATAATCTTTCCCTCGAAAACAAACAACTTTCTTTATTTTGAACGATAAAACTGTAAGCTAATTAAAAATTGTTTATAGGCTACTCGTAAATGTTTATCGATTCTATTTTAAAATGTCGTTGTTTTTCACATTTTATCAAACGTTACTGTATAAATTAGAAATATACTATCGTAGAATTGAGAGACCTTGAGTTGAACATATTTTATTTTTACTAGATATTATTTCAGAGCTCCTTACGGAAAAGGTCTTCAATTATACTAGTGTTTCTCAGCTGTTTCCGAAAAGGCAAATCAAGCACTGAAGAGGTTTACGCCATGCGAAACTTCGTTTAAAAAAAGCCTAGAATACCAACAAAGCAAAAGAAAAAAATCAGTTTTGTAGATCAAAAAAAAAAGTTTGATAGCATCCATCGGAATCACTCTGGAAAATAGAAAGAAAACAAGACATCTTGCAACAATTTGTCCAGATACAGCGACATGCCTGAAGCAAATCAAGCTGTTGTTCGACAGACGTTGGAATTCTTCAACATCGATACGGATATGAGATTAGGGTGTATCTTATCCTAATGTCTCTTTCTTGTAGCCACCGACGATGTTATTAAACAGGCTGCATTCGGGTTCCAATGGCTAAACCAAACCGATTTGGATTTTGCAGGCAGTATTACTTTGGAATACATTTAATGTATACACGAGATGACGAATAAAGACGCCGCCAAAGTTATACATATAGGTCGCAGGTTATCCAGTTCTCGATCAACATTGGTCATACAGATCTTGAACAAATAGTACAGTTAACCTATTTAGGCAAAGATATCTCAAGTGATGGAGATGCATATCGTGATGTTTCTTGTCGGGTTGGAAAGCAAGAGCCGTCTTTCAATAAGTACGCCTATCTGAACAAACACATCAATTAACCTAGAGATTAAAATCCACCTACTCAATACAATCATTGTCCCAATGGTCATCTACGCTTCGAGACCTGGAAGGTTGAAAAGAGGCTGAGTAGTGATGGCTTAGAAGGATCCTACAAATGCTCCCGAGATAATTTTACCAATAGAGAAATCTTTTCGTAAACAGGCAGGCATTCGCCAAGGGAAGTGGTGACTGAACGTCAATTGACATTTGTGAGACATATCATGAGACGAGACGAAACACGTTAACTAAAGTCAACCTTAACATGAAAGTCGCCTTAAACTGATTTCCGTAGAGAAAGCTTGCAACCTTATGCGTCGCATGGCGTGCGAGAGGCTTTCGCATGTGTGTTTTTCAACACATTGCAACAACAAATGTTACGCTCACCAATCAACTGGCCATATAAGATGTTTGTGGGAGTGACATAAATTCATAAAAAGTTGTCTGTGGCGCCAATTTTTTTTTTTTTACATTTCTGAGCTTTAGAAACTTTTTCTCCTGGCGTCAAAAACACATAATAAAGTAAAAAAAAGAATTAAATTACGAAGGGTTGGGACATGTTGATACTAAATTGTGAGTGAAAATCAAGGCAGTAATTTTTTTAAAAGTTGCATTTCAGAAAAGTGCATTTTTCACACTTGCGTGTCACCCCTTGTGGGTGTCACCCGGTGCGGCCCGCACCCCCCGCACATACCTAGTGACGCCACTGACCAGATCTATGTTCTATGTTCACCTTTAATTCTGATGCACTTTAATGGATAAATCCTTTATTTCAATCAACGACTTGCCGTTTGATTGTATGTTTCTTTTTAGTGGGACAGTATATTCTTGTTGTGCTAATTTATATAAGCTTTATGAACCTGATTTATTAGACTAAGAACAAGTAAGAGCAATTACCTTATTTCTCTCGAAAATAATTATCTTTGTAAAAGACCCCATATAAAGAGCGGAGGTGTCGCAGTCAAGACGGTTCAAACGGGTCAACAATTTAAACCAACGTTGAATACAGAATAAAGAAATCTTTTTGTTTCCATGAGCCATTTTGTCTCACTTCTAATGTACATGCGCCACGCAGACATGTACTTCCTTGTATACCTTTGAAATGTGATACTTCTGGAGATATTGGGTAGTTTTATATACATTGTTTAATCGTTTCTATCAATATCAAAGACATTTATGAGAGCATGGGCAAAAGTAGCTGTTCTAGAGGAAGGGATTTTACACACAAACAAATGTTTTTTTTTTATTCTATGGACATTTCTGAATTAGCATTGTTCATTTTAATGGATTCTTTCTGAATAACTAAATATACACACTGTTCGAAGTTTAAAAAAATGTGTTTTATGCAGGCAAGTTTATTAGCTTTAATGAGATTTGACTTTGTTTTGTTTTCAATAAATCTGTAATATTATTAAATTAACAGTTCTTCACATTTGAATCCGACAGTCGCTACCCCATATTTTGGGGGATTATTTTCATGATGGATGAAGATGTTTGGTCGAATCTGTATGTTGATTCTATTTGACAGGCTTAACTTTGCTTGCTGTTCAAGGACCTCTACTAATCATTGGTTGAGCTCCATCAGACACTTAAGAGTTGACTCAAATTGAATTGATAATTTTCCAAACATGGCTCGGCTTTCTAAAACATGTTGGGCTCTCTTTTTTTTTTTAAAGTGAATCAAGGTCAATAAATACTTCAAAGTTCAAAGATGTTCAAATTGTTATCAATTCCTTTGATAAAATGTTGAACTGGGTAACATGACAAATATCAACAGATTCGTTCAAGACAAATGAAAAGAAACATTATGCTCAGATGAGAAAGTTCCTCAATGTGTCGTATGTTCATCAAGACATCATTGATCTTTATTTTCAATACTTTTATCACTTTTAAGACAAGACCCGGACGATGTAGGATACTTCCAGTATTGCTTCTTTCACAACTTCCCTTGACAAAGAGCTTTCACATTTTTATATCCTCTTCTTTTCTTGACCACACATTCTTTGTAAAAATCAGAGTCGGACATTACCTTTTGGCTTTCTTCTATTACAGTTCATGTTTTATATAATGTCTGAATATATTTCTTCTGTTATCCGAGACATTACGCTTACAAACAATGGATATTGGTTTTCCTAATGGACTCGAAATGTCTAAGAATGAATGTTCCGACATTTAAACTAACACTTGCTATCCCTTTCTGCTTTTTTTTGTTTCTATGTTTGCAATGTTGGTGGATGAAGGGGAAGAACTTAACGTAGACTTGTTTTGAATTACAATCGAAAAGGTTCTCATGTTCTCTGGACTCGCTCTATATCCGACAGTACAGAAATAATAGGTCATTTCCGAGTCGAAGCAACCTGCATCCTATTAGACTGTTTAGTTTGTGTTTTGTTCTTATTTTTATATTAACTGGACTCTTTCCTATAAAGCGTCCCTGTAATTCTTTTTTCTTATATCACAATATGCTTTTTTTTTACTTTTTTTTTTTAGGAATGACATACGCATTTAAAAACCTTTCTACCAAATACAAACTTATTCAATTGTAGTAGAATATGTCAGAACAAATAATTTTCCCTATTGCTCACTATGCATATTTGAAACAGTTATGTTTATATAGGTCTTTTGAAAAAAAAAAGGATCTAATTACAACATTCAATATTTGAAACAATATCCTTCACTATTCTTGTATTGTTCTGGTTTTGGGAACCTATTAGTATTAAAATAGTGTGTGTCTCTTTGACATCAAAGTAGTTAAAGAATTCTATTTGCTGCAGATCATTCTTTTTTAAATGATCTCCTCGGTGTAGTGTGCCACTTGTAATCGTGCAATACGCCACTTTTGGTGCTTAGGTTGGCGTCTACTGGAATAATCGAAGTTGTCACTTTACAATCCTGATGCCAACTTACTAAAATAACATGTAAACTAACTAAACCCCACTCTCCTAATTATAGCGTTCAAAGTCCATCAGCTATAGTGCGTAGCTACGCTAACTCAAATCCTAACACCATAGAGTCCAAAATGTCAACTTATTTAAAAATATAAATAATTACACTCAGGGCCGGTCCTAGCAATGGCGGGGCCCTATGCGAAACAGATTGCGCGGGGCCTAGTTTGTGTGGGAATAAGGATAATAAGTGAAAATTAAGATTTTGAATAAGAAAAAAAAAACGACTTAAAAATTTCGATCTGTCCTTTACGAACCTTGTAACCAATCGCATATTTATATGCCAGTGACCATAAAAGTAAATAAAGTATTGGAACTTCCTATTATTACATTTTATTACATGAAAGCTGACAATGCCTTTTTTTGTTTTATCGAGCCTATGATAGGCGTTTTCCGCATTGAAAGACACCCACAAATCATAATTTAGTCTATTTTTCTGGAGATTTTTTTTTAGAGTTTTCAGGAGATATTAATAAATTTAGAAGATTTCAAGGAATTTCCAGGAATTTCGTATATATTTTGCAATTTAATAATTACACCTTGAATTAGTGCGGGGCCTATGAAAGCGCGAGGGCCCACTGCGTCCACATAGGTTGCAGTGGCCTAAGACCGGCCCTGATTACACTCATTTTTTTTCATGACGTCAACACATTTCACGTTCAACTATGGTGCGTGGCTACACTCTATTTGCACATCACAGAAATCACTATTCATCACCTCATTCACCAGTCGTAATTAAACATTTAGCCACGTTATAATAGTGATAAAACAATAAAAACTACATGCCACACTACAGCCTTTATGGATTACATAATTTGTATAGAAGATATATAGAATCACGTAGCTAAATGTTTTTTTTTACGACTGGTGAATGAGGTCCATTTGTTTTGTAAGATTAATGTATTTATTACGTATTTTTTCCCCAGTCTAAACGTATTCAACTCTGATGGCTTCTCAAGATGACTTTGTTCTGCAACTAAGCGATAGACCTCCTAACCTATGTAAATCTTCCTCATGTGGCTGCTTGAAGAACGTCAAGAAAGAGAACTCTTTACCTTGTTTCTTCAAAGACAGACCTGTGGATCAAGTTTCTAACGGACTTGCAGACGAATTCGTCACCGCGGCACAAACCCAGCAACTTCTTGACCCAACAGATTTCAACAGCTTAGACCAACCGGCAAATACTAAAGATGCTCTCGCCCATGATAGGAGACTGTTTACATCAGAAGACTACATGAATACTTCCACAACTTTAAAACTTCAAAGTACTTCAACGTTTGTAACCACAGATGACAACGTAACGCCGAGCAATGCCTCCGTAGAAGATAACAGTAAGTAACTGCGCCTACTACACGCGTATATTAAGTATTTATGTAAGTTAAGATAATTAACATATAATGGAGTATAAACAGTCTACTTCGTCCATATTCTTTACATTAGCATAATTATTATTGCCGAACAATCATTTGATTCTTTTAGTAGTTTTCCCAAAATAATTGGTCAATCGTCAAGGAAGAGAACTCAATTCTCTTAAACCACTTGCGAGGGTACGACGTGAAGAAAAGGTTAACAACTTTAAATAAAAGGTTTAAACATTGATTTACTTAATAAATTGATTTATATTTTGTCTTTCTAGTAGAAATGCACATTACGAACTGTACCATTCTATCTCTTACTGTCAAGGTAACATAGATCCTAAAACAGAATACAGTGTCACTTTGCTAGTTCCTGTCCACGTTTTTGAAATTCGAATTGAGGGTAAGGATTAATCTTTTGACATTGTTTTGATTTTGTTTATAATAATTTGTTTTCTTAAATGCGTGTCTAGAGGTTTTAAAATTCTTTTTTTTTTCTTTTCTGTTAAGAAAGACATGCAATTATAGCCAAATCTCTTCTATCGTTTGAACGTACAATGTTCAATTAAAAACAATTAAAATATTCAACTTTAAAATAACAAAACAAAACTTATCTAGACTAACAATATTTAATTAGTCAGGTTGGAATTTTTTGAAATTTTCTTTTCATATTCTACTTTCATGCGTATAACATGCTAAGTCAACTACTGTCCATTCACCTTTGTGTGTGGGGGGGGGGGGAATGGGGGTGTGTGTGATGACTCGGAGAAGGTTTCCTTGCTGCCTTTTCAAAAACAATAAAAGCAATTTCTAAAGTCTGAAATGGAACTCAAGCCTTAACAATGGAAGTCCAACATGTTAGCCACTGAGCTATTCAAGGACTAATAAAAGTAGAAGGTTTTTATAGTTTATTATTAGTTAATTTGTTTAGCAATATACCTAATTCTCTACACAAGTTTTACTCTCCCTTAACTTGGTAGGTCCTACCGCCTCTAAACAAAGAAAATAAATGAGTTACGCCTAAATGATGAACAAAAATGGTTATTTTTTTTTCATTGATTGTAATCGACAATGACTAATTATGCAAAGTTTCAACTTGATCTTAGACAAGGGAAGTGGGAGATAATTCGATGTTTGTACTAAATGAATAAATTTACATAATTGCTATTGCCGGTATCCATTATAATATATATATAATATATAAAAAAACACTAAGTCGTTATATAATATAAATCTGAATAACCACATAACTACAAATTTAGCATAACTACACATAATAATTTTTCAAAATTAATTTTTAAACCTAATTTTTACAGTTCACCTTGAAGGCTACGACGTGCTATCCAACAATTTATTTTGTAAACTTATTTCTCACGAAGAAGTTAAAATCAGCCTTCATCAGGATGGCCAAGAAGATAGCATTAATCAGAGCCCCCAACATTTCGACCATCCTGGCTGCTACAGTCTCACCTCATTATCTTTAAAAAACTTGCCTGCTGATGTACAAGTCAATTCTCTTTTGCTGTTTGTAAAAACATTTTCATTACTCATTGTGAAAATAAATGTCAGAATTCCAAATCTCAGAAGAAGATTAAGAACACAGAAAACTGTTTGCGGAACAGGATTGATCTTTGAAAGACCAGCAGACATTAAAATTTCGGAAGATACAGGAAGATGTGAAGGACATATTTTTATTGCTACCAGCGAGAGTGTAATACGGAACGAGGCTGAAGCACGCGCTTGTGAAGTGACATTTACATCACGAGCTATGAAATATTTTAAAGTTACAAAACTTGAAGTAGATTCTGTTGAACACGTGAATAAATCAGGCGAAACAAAAACCTACTTGAGATGTAGAGCTTCTGATATGGCATTTGTCAGTGTACTCAATGCAGTACAAGAAAATGTTAAAATGTTAGCTAATGATCTCCCTTTGAGTGTCAAACAAAGGCTCACAAAGACGGCCCTTGTTATAAGCTACCCTCACGGTGATCAGCTGACCATGTCTTACGGTGACTGTGCAGTCATTAAGCGTAAACTGACTGATGAATCAGTTGACGGAAAACGACACCAGTGGTTACACAATTTGACTGCTTCTGGTTCAGGTAAGTGCACTTGTTCAAACTACCTCAAACACACAATTTGTTATAGAGCAATTGTATAAATAGTTAACTGTGTGGATAATGACGCAGTCGTCAGGGCTCTCTTTATCCCTGGCCAGTACAATGGACTTGGTCCTTAAGCACACCTAAACTGGACAATGAAACTTCGGTGCTACTCACAAAAACACATAGATCTCTGTCAGTCTGTCTGTCTCTCTCTTTGTCTCTCTCTCTCTCTCTCTCTCTGTATCTATCTGCAAAGTAAAACGAGATAATGTTTTTGTCTTTAAAGATAACTATTTCCAGTAGTATATGTTTACCAGCATTGAAAACATTAAAGTTATTCATACCGAAAACACTGACATAAGCTACCAAAGCTGAGCTGAACGTTTACGATATATATATATTCTCTTCTTCCATCAAGAGTTTGGACGTACAAGAAGTAAAGGAAAGATCACTCTCTTATTTCTGTGAATAAAGTTATCTCATGAATAAAATACAAAAGAGGGGAGGGGGGAGAACAATTCACCCCTCACAACATACCAATTTTTTTTCACACGCCGATATCTGGTGTCATTAAAATAGTTGAATTTTTTTTTTGAGCTTTGTTTTGATTTTGCTCCTTCGTATTGCCTTTCATTTCCTAACCATGGCCACCGCTTCACATATATTTCGTGGAGTCAACAGGGTCTTTCAGTGAAGTCGAAATTCCTTCCTCAGGTAAATGTTTATTTTTATCAGTCGCATATTTCTGGAGAAATGTCATCGACGAAACTGTTGCTCTCAAACTTCTCAAGATGGCTGTAAGCTTTCGCGGAAATTTGTTATTTTATAAAATGGTTTAATTTCATAATTTATACACCTAAAATTAGTGGCCTAAGGCGGCCCTGCAAAATAGCGGCGTATGCTACGCCGCCGATCGATACGTATATATATTTCTGTAGCGATAGCTTTGCTGTCAGAAAGATTTTTGGTGTCAACCCTGAGGAGTATTATGAGCTGGTAACCTTTATGCAGCACAAATTGTATTCTACACTCTGACAGAACTTGCAGCGCTGCTGCTACCCATCTGTTCAATTAGTTTATATGCCGTTTCGTTTGACTGTGGGGAAAAGGGTGGGGGGGGGGGTGACTACTCAGAGAGATTCAATTTTACCTTCATAACTTAGGCCCAGGTTTGAATCTCATCACTATGAGATGAGTCATAGTCATTTTGTGACTGACATAGTCGTTTTTGTGAATGCTGCCAATAGTTAAGCGGGCATTACAGGCTTTTGTTTAAAGAGATGTTAAAACCGTGTTCTGATTGGTTGGTTTCTTTCCAGAATCACCGCACGAGACGGTACAGGTCCTGCTTCACACTGCACCCACATGCACCGGGAGTCTTGGGGCGCCCATAATTACATTCAAACAAAATATCACCTCGAGTGTTGATCAAGATCAATATAGTCTAAGCATATGGACGCACGACGGGGTGCTAGAGCCGTCAGAGTTTGGATGCTCATCAATCAAAGGTAATCAAAGTGGTTGATTCCAAATGTAGCAATATCAATAATAAAAGACATGTAAATAGAACTATGAAAAAAACGAAAAAACACACACAAAAAAATGAAAAGACACACGTATAACATAAAACAACAACAACAAAATACCAAATTTAAAGAAAACAATAAGAAATAAACAACAATCATTTGAACCTAATGAAACGCAACAAATTACAACTACAACAAAAAAAAACTACAGCAACAAAAAACTTTGACAAAAATAAAGTTATAAATTTTCATTCTTCGCCATGAGATAAAGATTTATTAATGCTTTAAATAGTTTTTTTTTATAAACAGTCATTCAATATATATATTTAAAAAAATGAATCTATATATAGATATAATTATATGTAGATTATCGAATAATTATTTCATAATAATATTTGTATGTTACACGTTCTTAAAGGAGGCTCAGTAAAGCGCTTGGCTTCTGAACCAGGGGTACTGTGTTTGAGTCCTGGTGAAGACTGGGATTTTTTAATTTCAGGATCTTCGGGCACCTCCTAGTCCACGAAGCCCTAATGGGTACCTGACATTAGTTGGGGAAAATTAAAGGCGGTTAGTTGTTGTGCTGGACACATGACACCCTCGTTAACCTTTGGCCACAGAAATACTTGACCTTTATATCATCTGCCCTAAAAGGGGAACTTTCCTTTACACGCTAATAAAAGATAAATAATGTTTAATTTTTGAAGAAATGCAAAGAAATCTATTCAAATATAAAAGTATAATAAAGATATGACAATTTTATTTTTTAGCTTGCACTGAGGACGAGTTGAGGCTGTACTCTGGTGTGATGGTTGCCTGTACCTCAAATCAGCTGCATCAGTCTAGTGTGCTGAACACGCAACACAATGGAGCGTCAAGTATGCCCAGTGCAAGTCAACAAACTCAACAAGCAGAAGTTCAGAATACACAAGTGTCTGCACTGCAAACAGAAGTGCAGCCTCAGCAGGCGCAAGTACCTGCACTTGAACCGAAAGTAAAATCCCAGCACTCACAGGTACCTGCACTTGAAATGCAGGTACAATTACCTGAGTTACAATGCCCTGCACTTGAACCGGAAGTACAATATGAGCAGGCACAATTACCTGTACTTGAATCGGGAGTACAATCTCAGCAGACACGAATACCTGCACTTGAACCGGAAGTAGAATCCCAGCAGACACAATTACCAGCACTTGAACCGGAAGTTGAATCCCAGCAGGCTGAGGCACATCAACCAGACTTACAACAAACACAGGAGACCTTACAAGAAGTGCGACAGAGTGGACCTCATTATCTGAACAATTTTAGTCCCGCCTTTAATAATCCAACTGATAGAGGGGACCCAGGCCTGACCCTCACCATACAGCCACCATCGTATCCAGCGTATATAAGGTTTGAAAAACGTTTGGAAAGTTTCGAAGGATGGTTGGCAGGAAACATTCTCTCCCCTGCAATGTTGGCGAGAAACGGATTTTTTTACGCTGGTAAGTTCCACTGCGGAGTTTGTTATTTGATCAAAGGGAACAAATTATAAATTGGATCACTTGTGTCACGGAAAAAAAAAATCATACTATACAACCTTAAGGCACTCTTCTTCGTTAGCACAAATAAAAGCAACAGCGAGGTTATTAACTCTTTCTCTCCGTAATTATTTACCACATTCTGGTGGAATCAACATTGCTATCGTCAGTTAGGAAAGAAAGAGTTAATTGACAGTGTCGCTATCTGCGAAATTTGAAGTTATTGGAAGTTATACAACAATTTGTTATTGTCAGTAATAAATGAAAAGGTAAGTGTTAAGGCACTTATGTTTTGACGTTTTTTTTTGTTTTTCTAGAGAAAGAATTAGCAAGTGAAGATATTGAAATTATAAATAGATCTTATTTTTAAGCATTATGTGAAAAAAAAGAATCTAGTAAGTTTTTTTTTAGAGTTGTAATTTTTATATATCTTACTGTTGATTATCTGATTGCCCCACGCTTTCATAGGCCCCGCGCTAATTCTAGGAGTAATTACTAATGGCAAAATATATCCGAAAAATTCTTGAAAATTTCCTGAATTTATGAAAATGTCCTGAAAAAAAATTGACATTTGATGGTGTCATTCATTCCTACGCGCGATAAAAGAAAAGGAATTGTCAGCTTTCATGTAATAAAATATAATAATGGGGCAAATTTTCACCTTAATCAGAAGTGCTAACACTTCACTTACTTTTATAGTCACTAGCATATCAATATGCCATAGGTTGAAGGTTCGTAATGTACAGGTAATTGTAATTGCGATTTTGTACTTAGTAAAGAATGAATAAAATTCAAAGTCGAATTTTTTTTCTGATACAAAATCTTAATTTTCACTTATTATCCTCATTTCCACCCAGAATAGGCCTCGCGAAATCAGTTTCGCATAGGGTCCCGCAATTGTTAGGACCGGCCCTGCCAAATATCATGGTCCTGGGAGAGAGAGAAGGAAGAAAAAAATGAAAAAAAAAAAACTTAAAAAAGTACGTTTGTGTTATTCATCCAAAATCAGAGGAAGACACCACCATATCTAGCATATACAATCTTAAAGAAAAAGAATCATAATGGCGTTGTATTACACTTGAAAACAAACTGAAAAATGTTATATTGATAAATGACATTTCTGACATTGATTTTTATTGCCCAAAAAGAGAAATAAGCTTTTAAATAGATTTTCTAGGTTGTTTTTTTTTTCGATTTAAACGTGACAGACCAGCAGACAGATAACACATAACTAATAGCGTCTTTTTCATCTTAGGGCGGCAGCCTCTGTGTACAAATTCTTTCTTTCTTCATTTATTTTATAATATTTTTTTTTTGTGAACCATTGTTTAATAAACGAAGCAATACAATATATATATATATATATATATATATATATATATATACTAGACAGATATTACCCGCTGTCCGCGGGTCTTAATTTGCGTAATGCTGATGTAGTCAGTGATATTGTGCATTAGAAACAAAGAAAATAATAATGTTTAAAGTAAAGCGAATGCTCGAATTAACGTTAAAAAAGAAATCATTAATGGAGCTATAAATAGAAACTTGACCTTATTTTACGCGATAATAGGATAATAATTGCGATCATGTAAAAATGCTTTAGAAAACAAATTTCAATGTTAATTTGATTAAAATATGAAATGAATGGACTATAATTAGTATGTTCAAGTGTTAAAGCTTTAAACTATCTTTGCGAAGAGAAGTTCTATCATCTTTAGTTCTAGACCTAGATCTAGATCTAGAACCTAGATCTAGGAATAGAGAGATTTGTAACCTTTCGGTAATGTCTAATGAAAATATGTTCAACAGGATTTTTATTTTCGCAGATACAAAGAACGAATTTATGTAAAAATCCTTTTGAAACACAAATTCGAAGGTTAATTTTGTTAAATAATTAAATCATTAGACTATATCTTGTATTTTCATGCGTCAAAGTAAAAATCTATAAGTGCAAAGAGTATTTCTTAAAATTAGATCTAGAATAATCTAGATCTAAATCCTTTCGATCTTTTTCTCATGTCAACATTTGTAAACAAAGCCTAGATCCATAAAATAGTATAGCTGTAATAGAGTTGGGCAACTTTATTTTTTTTTAGGGTTTTAAGTTTGTTTTAGGGCTACAATTCATACATACAGGTCTAAGTTAGTACCCAAGGAACATTTCTGTCAAGTTTTGTCAAGATCGGCGAAACGGTTTTGATTTCTATACGGGGACATACATACATACATACATACATACACACGCCTTTGTTTTCCTTTTATATAGTAGATATATATATATATATATATATATATATATATATATATGCTCGGAATTCGATTTCAAGCTTCCTTTGAGAACTAAGCTATTATAAAAACTAACCTTCCACGAAAATTTTCATTTAAAAAGTGATGTATTTTATGAAAAAATATATACATGATGCCCACTGTTTCGGAATCTTCCATGAAGGTGTAAGTCCATGTTATACGAAGATGTCACTGCGTTTTTCTCGTATTGACCTCAATGCATGGGCGCCCGCAGGATATCAGAAATATCAGATTGAGTCAAGGTTGGAAAAGTTACTAGTAAAGGAATATTTGGGTTCAGAGCACCAATGCTATGAGACAGTTACTGAAAAAGAATGCAGCCGTAACAGTGCAGCTTTGGCTAAGTAGTTTGTCCTTGTCAACGCTGCACAATGACGTTAGACACATGCAGCGCGTCTCTCTGAACAACAATTATTAAACCAATGAAATCGAATACAATCGCAATCAACAAAACGAACACTCATAGACATCTGCTCAGTGCCTCAGATATCTGCAAATTCATCACTAAATACCCAGAATATGCAAATAATTCACGATGCTACAGCTCGTATTTTTTGGTCTATTCCAACTGCCAGTGCTCCATTGAACCAAATCAACGTTTTGACTTCGACGATTGCATGTGAAGAACTTTCTTGTATCTCTTCTATTGTTAACTGGTGTACATGAGTATACTTTAGCTGTGGACGCCCAGCGGATCTCTTGCCTTCTGTTAAATCAACATTCAGAATGTCTTGTGAAAGTCGATCTTGTGGCATTCATATAATGATAGCTATGTGCAAATGAAAACAAATCGTAGCGACTAACATGCTTTAGACACCCTTTATACTGCAAAGAATTCCAGACCTATAGTAAATCCTATATGGTAGGACATGAACTACAAATTGGCCTATTCAAGTATACTAGTGTATCTTTACAACTGTAATTCAGTGGAAGCACTACTTGTTAAGTTACTATACTTTACAATAGTCCAATGATAGTCCTTTAGATTTACACTTAAAGATGATGCCCACAATTTTCCTGAACATTCATTTATTTAACTCTTGAATCAATAATGCATTGGGGTATGGGGTACATGGAGGGGTACTTGCACCCCCATGGATTCTGTCTAAATTTACATCGACGTAATAAAAACATCTGGATGATGTATTTTATTGTAAAATATTTTTTAAAAAATTGGCTACAATGTGGCTACTCACAATTCAAAGGCACGCACGTACATAGTTGGCCATCCATTCCATACGCCTGGGCTAATCTACTACTACATTAACCAATGGAAGCACTACATGTTCAGCTACTACTTAGAAGTTAATTGATTTGGTGGTGTGAAAAAATTACTAAAATTTGACTACTCAGAATCCAGGGGGGTGCAAGTGCACCCCCTTGCACCCCCCTGCGGGCGCCCATGCCTCAATGTTAATGTTTTCGTGGGAGGGTAGCATGATTCATTTTGTTGGAGAACATGTCCTTCAAGCCTTATGCGAGGCTCGAGCACTGCCTTAGCGAGACATTGAAATCATTTGAAAAAGTGGAGACGAAGTCGAACGTGTCTCAGATGTAATGGCTAAAACGGATTCCTGTGTAACATTCAGAGTTCAGATCATACCTACGTATCTAGATTGTACAAGTTGTGCGCACTCCGCCAATAAACAATTAACTTTAAGGTATGAAATTCTATTTAGGTAGGCGCTATTTTGAATAAATTAAATTGTAGTTGAAATATTTTTTCTCATTTGTTTTCCATTTCTTACGTAATCACCCCTCCCTTCCCCATCCCCAATTACAATTTGTTTAGGTTATAGTGACTGTGCGAGATGTTACTATTGTGGTGTGGGTCTGAAGTCTTGGAAACTGGGAGACGATGTGGTGACAGAACATCAAAGGTTCAGACCCAATTGTCATTTCCTGATCAAATTGTTAGCTGCAGATTTCAATGGGGGGTATCAAGTGCCATCACATGAGACTTCGGACTCTCTGGAGTCACAGGAGTCAGCAGGTAACTTTTAAAACACTTTTTTTACATACTTTTTTGTCTTTTCTGAATAGCAACTTTTCGAAAACCTAAAATAAAATTTCATCGCTTTTATACTTTTCAAGTTTGTTTGGAATGAAAGGTTTCTAAGGTTTTATTTCTTCTCACAACACAATGAAATTGCATAAGATCTGACTGAATGATGAAACAAGATACCTTTCTCTCTCTCTTTCTCAGTCTTTATCTCTCTATCTCTCTATCTCTATCTATCTATCTATCTATCTATCTATCTATCTATCTATCTATCTATCTATCTATCTATCTCTCTCTCTCTCTCTCTCTCTCTCTCTCTCTCTATCTATCTATCTATCTATCTAGCTAGCTAGCTAATATACTATCATTTTTATCAGGTAGAATATCTTCAAGCTGCTCTCCTAGAGAAACTGCTATTGACAACAATGTTGTGGCGTGCCTAACTTCGTCAGAGACAGAGTCGAAGATAACATCACTGCCATCAGAGAGTCCAGTCCAAATAGGCCGCGACATTGTCGTCATGCAAGCCTTAGTGTCCCAGCTTGAATACAGTAAGTACATTATATAACAAGAACAACCATTAGTGCTAAATTGTGTCGAGACATATAAAGTTAGACAAAATAATAATAATAATAGGCTTGTCTTCGAATCCGAAGATTAGTGAGGAATACAGTGTTTCCCGTGGCTGTGCAGTCCCAGCAGTGACCTACATATTTTGCCATATCCAGGGCAAGCAAAACCATTGTCCGCAGGTGGTCGGTTTAGATTTTCTTTTCGTCGTCTGCGTTTGTCATCGGCGGCAGATTTTCTTTTGGTCTCAAATGTAAAATGTCATGAAAAAGCCTGTTAATAAAACTGTTATGAAGTGTATGTAGGAGTTTTTGGTGTGACCATTAGGAAAGGTGCGCGGATAGTTTTGGTTGTGTAGGCGGTGTAAATATTCGTAGAGCGAATATTGTTCATCTCTTACACTTACTGATGTGGCTGTGGAGCCCTATTTTGGAGAGGCACGCCCGCCCACAAATATCGCAGGTTAAGGTGGCTTTCGCTTCGATGTTAGAGGCACTGGCCATTTCTTTTTTTTCTTGAGTCAGTCACGAGTTGTCCGTAGAGGATCACTTTCGGGATGTGGTAGTTTTTTGATGTAACCATGAGGAACGGTGCTCGGATGGTTTTGGTTGTGTAAGCTGAATAGACTCAGATGTAATCACGAGGTAGTCTGTCGTAGTTCAAGCTCATTAATAATTGTGTGAAAGTCGAAGAGGGGAACACTGAAGAGAGACGAGACGGAAAGGACTTTATGTATTTTTTTTAGTGAGTTCTAGATTGTTTCAATTCTCATTTCACCTGTGCCTCTATACACATCTACTGTCAAGTTGAGACTGTGTATACTTATGTATTAAATTTATATTCAGTTGTGTTGTACAAGGAGTTTGTTTATGTTTATTTCAAGGTCTAAATGATGAATATATTATGACTACATCAGTTTAGAGGGCGCGGTGGCTGAGCAGTAAAGCGCTTGGCTTCCGTACTGGAGGTCCCGGGTTCGAATCCTGGTGAAGACTGGGATTTTTATTTCGGGACTTTCGGGCGCCCTTGAGTCCAATGGGTGCCTGACACTAGTTGGGGAAAAGTAAAGGCGGTTGGTCGTTGTGCTGGCTACATGACACCCTCGTTAACCGTAGGCCAGAGAATCAGATGACCTTTACATCCTCTGCCCTATAGACCACAAGGTCTGAAAGGGGCACTTTACTTTTTTTTTTACATCAGTTTAGTTGAACTGACTACTTTGAACTATAAGCCTACGACCGAGGATTTAAAGTAATAATTGGCAGAGCTTATTTCAACTCACTCTGTCTGTTAAACATTGTACATGTTATTTCTAGCACATTTATTCCTGTAAGAAGTTGAAACCTTGCCTAATTATTCATAGGGATATACAAAACATTAATCAACAAAAAAAAAGGTAATGATTAGTCAATTAATTACTGGTAATTAATTATTACGTTTGATACCAACAAGAGAAGCTAATCCTTCAGTATTTAGAAATAAGGCTAAATTTGTTGGGCTTACTCTCTTTAAACTCACACTCTCCGATCAAGTTGATACTTTAAATTAGTTTAAATAATTATTTATTGTACGTAAAAAACATATGAATCATTAAAAAAATATTAAAAAGTTGATAAATGGCAATTAAATATTTTGTTTTATATCGAATAAGGGAAATAACTTGTACATCATTGATAGTTATAGTTTTAAGGGCGGTGTTTTTTCAAATTAGATAAGCTTTTTTTTTTCTAAAGATTTTTAAAAATAGATTTTGCTATAATCAAAAAACCTTGTTCGTTTTTAAATAAAATAAAATTATTGTACAATAGTGTCTGCTTGACAATGAGGGCCACAGATTATATGTACATTATTAAAGTTTTAGCTGGCCAGATAGAACAAACATCTGCTGATCTTTTCATTTTCTTTTTTGACACAGCAAAAAAAAAATGTATGCTACACTTGTCTGTTCTGCCAGCAAATATTATTTTAAATAAAAAAGAAAATGGTCTTAAAAGGAGGTAATCCACTGGAATAAAATGCTTTGTGATAATCCAATATCCTTTTTGTTTTTAGACATATTATAAAATATATAAGAAATTAAAGTAAAATGATATAGCAGGTATTATAAATATGTGTCAACACTTTAGTCCAAAGTTATAAATATATTTACTCTTGTGTTTAATCTAATCAAATATTTATAAACCAATAAACCATTTTCTGAAGTATCCAAAAACAAGTCATATTCACAGAGTACATAAACCTCCGTATTTGTTACTCTTTTGTATATGAACGTTAAATCTAACATGTCAAAAGTTTGACTCTATTAGACGGGATTGTCACCTTGGTGATTAGGAAGTAGTGTCCCTGGTCTCAAGGGAGACAATAAAAAATTGTCAAGAAAGGGAGAGTCTAAAATTTTTAATGACATCAATCTTGTTTTTTTTTCCCGTAAGAACTCTTTCTGCAGGATAATCCACAAACGTACCAAAAGTATTAGAATATGTTTGTGATATTCCTCCCTTTTTTCAATATCTTCTATACACTCCCATCTATATTTCCATTAGTAAAAAATCAAAGCAGTATAATCTATAAACATATAGCAATCACTGTGGTATACATCTTTGAATTGTTTCTTGTCTGTTTTATGACCATTACTCATATATATGCATTGGACATGTCTCTTTTCCATTTTTTTAAATATATGTATCTATATTATTATTATCAGTATCAAATAATGTAGGCTAACTTATTGAAATAAAATTTTGTTTACAAAAAAAAAAAAATGAAAGCCCAAAAAAGAGGCCAATAGCCCGAAAAAGAGGCTCAGCCCAAAAAAGAGGCAAAGAAAAGAGGCAAAAGCCCAAGGATCCCTAGGATGTAAACAGCTCGACAATTGATGTCCAAAGCTAAAAAGCTGAGGTTTCCTAAAAAAAAAAAAAAAAAAAATGTCAAAAGTTTGAAATTCACTTTTAAATAAAATATGATTAGGGTATCTATATAACACCCTATAATGACATTCCTTGTCTAGTAAAGTCAAGTTGCTTGCTAGTATCACAGGATATAGCATTGTTTCAAAGTCTATTTCCTGTTAGATTGTTCATGTCAATGTGTAACTGTTAATAAACTGACTTATATTGAAAATTCTTGCTGTTTAAGTCAATACTACTGAGTCAATCCATGGGCCTCCTCCTTCAGTCGTAGAACGACTATGGTTCATCTTGTACACTTCCTAGTGTGGCTGTGGAGCCCTACTTTAGAGAGACACTCCTGTCCACAAATATCGCAGGTAAAGGTATTCGCTTCAGTGGTAGAGGAGCTGGCCATTTTTCGCATCATCCGTTTTTCTTCCAGAGCTGAGGCCCATGCTCTTTCGCCTTCCATAGCTTTCTTGGTCACTATCTCTCTCCATCTGGTGCGGTCTAGAGCTATGTCTTCCTAATGGTCAGTATTGATGTTCACTGATTTGAGGTCACGTTTTATTACATCTATGTAACGGAGGTGTGGGCGACCAGTTTTTCTTGAGCCAGTCGGGAGTTGTAAAATGTTTTGTAAAATGTTTTACATGTTTCGGATGTTCCTTCAGAGTTGCAGATAATTACTTCCTAGTCCAAACCTCCCGCAGGACGACGGGGGATGGGAGCGGGCAGGGTTTGAACTCGGGACCATCGTTAAATCCAAACGACAGTCCAGCGTGCAAACCGCTCGACCAGGCAGCCATCCGTAGAGGATGACTTTCAGCATGCGATTGTCCTCCATCCGGCGAACATGTCCAAGCCAGCGCAGGCGATAACAAGCTAGATGCCGTAAACGAATTCTGCTATCTGGGATCCACAATTCAAGACGACCTTTCTCTAGATGAGGAGATAACAAAAACGCAAAGGGAAGGCTGCCTCAACCTTCGCTTGACTCAGGTCAAGAGTTTTGGAAAACCAGAAGCTCAATACAGTGACCAAAATGGAAGTGTACAAGGCATGCGTTATGAGTACACTGCTGTATGGCAGTGAATTATGGACCACTTACGCAAAGCAAGAGCGAAGACTGAACTCATTCCATTTGAAATGTCTTTGTAGGGCCTTGAAAATCACATGGAAAGACAATACTGAGTCAATAATACTGAGTCTACTTATTATGGAAATAATTTTCTCCGTATTAATTACTTCATAGAAAAGATGTGGTTCTGTTGTGTAACATTAAATATGATTTTACGTCTAAATTAAGATTTGACGAGACAGAATGGAGGCTTATGATAAAATCAGTGACTTTCACTTCTTCTTACTACCATCATGTTCAATACATCATGTCGCTTTAGACATACATTTACAATGACAATTGCCAATTGTTTAAAAAAACAACCCAACTAATTGATACAAATACACTTTGTTAAAAAAAATTAATATGTCTACAAGGTATTAGATATGAAATGAATGGTAATTTCTTGGGGAAAAAGACAAAGTTCATATAAAAAGGTTATATTACCTAAACATACTAGAAAGCCTAATCAACGTAGATTATATCTAGTCCACTGAATTCCTCATGAGCTCAAGGCAATGCTGTATTTTATCTTCTCAGTCCGTGGTGATTCTAACAGAACTCCAGACCTCTCGGCGTCAAGAGATGGAGATTAGTTGTTCCGGATTTTCGTTGGGGAAAAATTATCGCCAGACCCAGACATGCTTGTATTTAAAACCCACTTATATCTAGTCCACTAAATTTCTCATGAGCTCACTGCAATGCAGTTAAGCTTCAATGTTGGTTTGATGACAAGCTTTAACATCTGGAGTCCAATAATGTCAACTTACGGAGGTTTTCTCCTACGATGATGTGGAAAAACGTTCAGATTATTAAAGTTTTTTTGGACCTGTATACAATGACGCCTAATACACGCCTCAATCGCTACGTGATGACTGTGTGATGTCCAGGAACATTGTTTGCATTGACGATCCCAGTTTTAAGTATATAGTGTTAGACATAACAATATTAGACCAAAGAAGTTTCACGCTGATCTGTCAGCTAGTAAACGCACCATTAAAAAACATTTAGCATTGTATTTTCCGAGATTTCTTTGGTTTCCATGGAAATTGGAGAGGGCTGCCTTCGGAAAATCCCTGTTTCATCGTTTGGCATGTGAGGACATGTGAGGACATGTGAGGACATGTGAGAGGACATGTGAGGACATGTGAGGACATGTGAGGACATGTGAGGACATGTGAGAGGACATGTGAGGACATGTGAGAGGACATGTGAGGACATGTGAGGACATGTGAGAGGACATGTGAGGACATGTGAGAGGACATGTGAGGACATGTGAGGACACGTGTGAGGTCATGTGAGGACATTGAGAGGACATGTGAGGACATGTGAGGACATGTGAGGACATGTGAGAGGACATGTGAGGACATGTGAGGACATGTGAGGACATGTATAATACATGTGTTCGTACATGTGTCTACAACAGAGAGCAATAGCCATGTGTACAGCCTGATAGTAGGACAACCAAATGAACTATGAACAATTTCTGAGGTAGCATGTTGCTAGCTACTATTGTTTTATATACTACACCTACAGCTGTTTAGTTGTCTACCAGCATTTTGGTGCTACAAGTTAACCATCAGCAACACCCATCACGCACACACATATACCCTTTATAAATAAATAGGGTACTTACATATTAATATAATCACTTATTGGAATATTAACATATTAATTTATTCACTATTTAAAATACCGACTATTTACGCAATCGTGGTATCTCAGCTTTTAATTTATTACTAGGCCTAGTCAGACCTTGTTCTCAGAATAAAGTCAGAACTTTACTAACTAAACATATAATTAAAGATAAGTAGGCACATTAGTATTTTGGCTCTGTGCATAAGAAACTATATGGAAATGACGACGTAAAGAATCACACTTAATATTTTATTTATTGTTGTTCATATGTTGGTAATCGTTCATATGTTGGTATCGTTCTTATGTCAGAAATACTTTCCATATCATTAACACCTCTAACGTAGGTAAAATCATATATACCGTTTTTCATATGAAGGCAGTGGCGTCACTAGGGACGGTGTCGCGTAGCCTAATGTGCCGCCCCTTCCTATTAGCGTTCTCCCAACCTATAACATGTATGAGCTTCTTTAGCTTAACTACAGAGAGCTTCTACATTAAATTATGTTTACAGAGCTGTACAAACAGTACCATGGATATCAAATCTATTTTAAATTTTGTGTCATTT
Source organism: Biomphalaria straminea (assembly GCA_021533235.1). NCBI lineage: Eukaryota > Metazoa > Mollusca > Gastropoda > Planorbidae > Biomphalaria > Biomphalaria straminea. Next base: position 28,269,659 of record JADKLZ010005243.1, read on the forward strand.
TTGAAATTTTTGTCAATAGTTATTGAGTATATATAAACAATAAACATATACAATTATTAAAATTGGAAACTAGCTTGTAAACTTCTTACAGAAACAACTTCATATTATACTTCTTGGTTTGTAAAGACGAATTAAAGTATACAAACGTATGCAAAATGTATTAAAGGTTTCAACAACTAATAATGAAATATGTTAATAATCGTTTAATTTGCGAGTATATCCAATATAAAATGAGACAGTTTACTTTTGTTTTATAAATTGCTTTTAATAAACGCATCTCTCAGGCTGTGTCCTACTCAGTGACCTCTGGTTTTACTTTAGGTTGTATCGATGAGAGGACTGCAGCAGGGGAGATAAACTCAAATTCTACAGACCAAACCAGCAGTTCAACAGAGAAGACTGCAGCAGGGGAGATAAACTCAAATTCTACAGACCAAACCAGCAGTTCAACAGAGAGGACTAAAGCAGGGGAGATAAACTCAAATTCTACACACCAAACCACCAGTTCAAGAGAGAGGACAGCAATGTCTGAAGGTATGCTACCCAAAGGTATCCTTATTTTTGATAATGTGAAATATAAGCATTGCATTGGACATTCACAGCCCTCCCCCAGACCTCCTTGCTGGCAATGGCGGGGAGTCTACAATTTTTCCACTAACTGTAGGAAGAACCAATTCTAGGGTACAATTCTAGGGTACAATAAGCGTCTTTCGTAAGAATGAAGGGACAACATAAGATACCCGAATATTCAAAATCCCAGTCTTCACCAAGATTCGAACCCAGGTCTCCAGGTTGTGAAGCCAAGCGCTTTACCACTCAGCCACCGCGCCACTGACACTGTATCGTGAAAATCTCCAACAGTGGTTCTCACTTTGTTTTCAATGTTTTTGTTTTTTATTTTGTTTTCTGAAGGTGGACCTCAGGCCGCTCAAGACCTAACAGTGAGATTACTTCAAGAAGAAAAGAAAAGACTCGAGGCGTTGATGCAGTGTAAAGTCTGCTCTAAGAATCCCATCAAGTCTCTCTTCTTACCGTGTGGAGATCTCTTTGCCTGCGAGGAATGTTCCGGGAACCTCTCCCACTGTCCTCAATGCAACAAGAAAATACTGGCGACTGTCACAACTTATTTCAGTTAACCTAAACCAAATATCAACTTGCTTCTATTTTACAGTTTGGATTTTTTCCCTTCCATTTTTTTCTTAAATAAGAATTCGGTTTTTTCAATCCATAATAATATATACAACTAAATAACCAACAAATTTCAATATTTAAGAATTAGATTATTTCTTTTTATACTTTTGTTTACTGTAACATAAGACAATAATACTAAAATAAGATGTTGCTTAGTCTTGTAGTCTACTATAGCATTCATGTTTATGTTTTGGTAATTCAATTTTACATTTATGTGATTAATGGAACATTAAGTACTTTTTCCAGAAACAGCATTTATTAACAGCACTAGTTCATTTATAATACCATACATTATAAATATTATATTTTATATCAGTAATCTACTTTTTATATGCATTTTCGGATATTCAGCATTTATATTATCTTATCAACCAGTGGTCATTTTCTGGCTAAGTACTTTTTATCTGTATTTTCGGTTAATCAGCATTATTATTTTGTTTTCAATCAGTGGTCATTCTCTGGCTAAAAGAGAATAGAATTCGATGTTGTTCCGTTATCAGTGTCAACAGCACAAATTTTTATGATGTGGCAGGGCTGCAGTTGTAATGGTTTCTAAATGATATCAAATGTTTTAAAGTTTGTTCAAGGTTCGCAAATACTAACGGCAATGTCTTCGATTCTGAAGATTAAGGGTGAGTGTAGTGAATACGTGACTGCGCAAATCCAGTTGCGACCTACATATTTTTCCGCATCTCATGCAGACAAAGCCGTTGTCCGGTGACGGTCTATTTAAATTTCTTTCCCGTCTTCTGCGCCTGTCCTCAATAAGAGATTTTCTATGGGTCTCAAATATGTGACCCGCAGCCATTGTGGGTGCTCTCCAACTGTCTCGCTGATAATATATTTATAAATCTGAATTCTTGCTATCTATGTCAAAAGAAATCCACTGCCGAGCACAGACGTAGACAGGGTAATAGAACCTAAATCGACCACCGGAGGACAACGCTGTATGTGGCAAAATATGTAGGCTACAGCGGGACGTCGTAGTTATGTGAAATACTGTGCTCCTCTTTCATTAATCTTCGTATTCGAAACAAAAGCCAAATAATAACCTATGCCTAATTTAAGCTACTTTGAAGAGATAGCTGATTTCTCTAGTTCCTAAGTCAAGGAAGGCTTTTTTTTAATACTATGTAATATTTTAGATTATTAATACTCATGTATGCAATTATAGATTTTAACATATGTGCAATAAAACTGATACATATCATGCTTACTGTTTGTAGCACAAAGTTTCTATATATACAACTAGTCAATGCTCAAAATGATTTTTTAAATTTGCTTTTAAAAACATATATTTATTTTTCTATTGTTATCAGAGCTTTTCTCTAATAGTTTATACTAATGAGTGATTTTTGTTTTACAAAATCATTGTTTTTTCCAGGATGATCCAGGCAACTCAAAGAGCACTTATTTATATAAAATTCTTGTATTGATTTTCTTTTTCTGAAGCGCATGGAGTTACTTCTATTTCTAAAGAGCTCTCAGAGCACGGGAGAAGGTTTTGTTTTTTTGTATTCTTTGATCTTTTCAAATTTTATAAGCCATCGGAGCTGATGTGTGTTTATAAATATTTTGTCTAATAATATTTATTTTGCTGTGGTAATTATAAGAACACCACATTTCCCTTTTTTTTTAAAAATCAATTCCTACAATAACTCACTCTATCGTCATAGTTTTAACATTGAAATACATTATTCTGACATTTTTTGTATTACTATCCGATGCTGCGTGAAAAGAGATTTTATTAAAACATCAGAAAGACTATTTCATTGATTGTTGAATTAATAAAAATATTTACCATTAAAGCCAACTGTTTCTTTAATGTAGATCAGGGGAATTAACAATCATATTGTATTTTTCTTATTACAGTGCCGAATATCAGTAGTGTCCCTTTGCACACTGTTTAAACCCCCCCCCCCCCCCCCCCTGGGGGGGGTATGGCTATGGTTGTGTAAGGTTTAAATTGAAATTTGAAACAGATTTAAACAATATTTTTGTTTTTCAGTCTTCTAATACAATATGATGTATTGATTTAACTAATTTTACTTGTTATTGTACTACTTTTATTTTACTTAGTACTTTTACTTTACTTTTTAACTAATTTTAATTAAGTAAGGTTATTTTAATTTTATATTTATTGTTCATTTCTTACAATTTATTGTAGTCAATCTCGATAAATTATTTTATTTTATCAAAATGGGGATTTTTACTATTTTTATTTTACAATAGCGATTTTGCATTTAGATTTTTAAATGTGTTACTGGATTACACAACATGCGCGGTGGCTGAGCGGTAAAACGCTTGGATTTCGAATATGGGGTGGAATCCTGGTGCATATAGAGTTTTGAATTTTGTGAATTTTTTTTTAGGGCGCCCCTGAGTCCAGCCAGCTCAGTACCTGACATTGGTTGGAGAAAGGTAAAGGCGGCTGGTCGTTGTGCTGGCCACATGACACCCTCGTTAACTGTGAGCCACAGAATCAGATGATCTTTACATTGTCTGCCCTCTAGAGTTCACAAGGTCTGAAAGGGGAACTGTACAAAGATACACCTAAACAAATTCGCGAACTGTATTTTTGTTTGTTACTTATAATTTTTTTCTATATTATTCGTATTTTAGTATTTCGTCATCAAGTAATTAAGATAACACTGTCATCTGCTAATAATATAAGACATGTTATAACTATGTGAAATATAAAAGATCTTATTGGTTGATAGATCTATTTTTTTTTATATTAGATCGATTAGTGGTGAAAGATTTTATCATTTTCTTAGTGGTTAAAGATTGTAAAATTTTCATGTAGTGTTGATATTAAGATGCTTAGAACATTTGGTCGTGTGGTTTGCGCTTCGGGCTTTCATCTCGCTAGTCTCAAGTTCTAATCCATCCCGCCCCTATCCTCTGTCGTCTTGCAGGTGGTCAGTGGCTAGTTCACATTCTTCATTTCTGGTGGAACTTCCAAAAGTTATAAAACAAACAAAACCTGCTTAGACATTTTCAAAAGAAGTGAAATACAAAATTTAAATAAATCTTAGGACTTTTATTTGCTTTATTTTACTTTTGTTTCCTATGAACTCATGACCTTAGGAATTATTTTGAAGGCCAGAGTCCCAAGAAAATATATAACTTCAATCCTTGAAGTGGAAACATCTCTTGGTCAAGTTATATCTGACTTGGTGTCTCTGGGCCTTAAAAAAATGAACCTTAAAGATAAATAGACAAATAATTCCTTTTCGTTAGGAGCAGGTTATAATTATGACTTTCATAAAAACAAGAAAAAGAAAGAACAAGTTTATATGAACTAGTAATTCACATAACGAGTTTACTGACGTAGAATATTTATAACTGCTTCGCATAGAAATGTAAAGAAGAAAATATCACGATATAAGACAAAAGGATCTATTGGACTAAAAAATGTTATTCTGGTTCATGTTGTTTGAAGGAACTCAAACATAGATTTATGACATTAATGAACAATTAGTGTTTTTTTTTTGCCTATTAGATTTTGATGAATACAATGAAACAAATTAATAAGGAGTATCACATTTAAAGTACAAAATAAAATGCAATCTTACCTTTTCTTATCTTTGCAGCTAAAAATGTCCTTTAAATTAATTTAATTGTAACTATAATCTATACCCATTAACCTCCACGCTGACACGAGGAATTTTACGTCTTAGTTGGTACTTATAAAGAAGTAATTAAGTTGAAAAGGTTGATATATCTATGTGACACCTAACATGTATTTTTCTGATTGTATAGTTGTTTGTATTTTTTAGGTTTATTAATTTTTAAACTTTTGTTTAGAATTGTATGCCTTATTACTACTTTGATTCCATTATATGTACTCTATAGTCTCTAAAGTAGGGATTTTAAAAATGTTTTTGATTTTTCTGTGGTGGCCGGGTGATAATTGCTTGCCGTCCAAACCGAGGGGGTGTCTCTAGTTTGAACCCTGGTAAATACTGGTTGGTTGAGCTTCTGGAATTTTAGGATGCCACCGAGATACTGTTAAAAATAAAAGTGGTAAAGTGGATGGTCGTTGTGCTGGCCACATGACACCCTCTTTAACATTTGGCCTTAGAAACGGATGAGTTTTTACATCATCTGCACAACTGAATCTCAGCAGGGAGCTTACTTTAAAAAAAAATTCTTGTGAATATTTAACTGTTAACTAATTTGTTCGTGGGCTGGGGATTATTTACGTCCTTGAATCTCTTTAATGAGCATTTGATTAAATCTGTAATTAGCATGATGCTGTGACGGTTTCCTGAAATCTCATCATACAAGACATTTCACCATTGCAAGATTTCATCACCATAACATTTCATTATTGCATAAAGTGCATTTTGTAAGCATTAGTACATGTAGGTGTAATTAAGAAATTAACACACTGAGCAAATTAATTCTAACCCTAATCCAATACATAAAATTACACCTAAATGATGACTCGCTAGAAGGATGAAATGTGGCAATGACGAAATGTCTCGTATGATGAGATGTCAGGTCACCGAGATTACACGGGTTAATAATGATGTCAAATGACGAGCTGATTCTTGATTCTATACATTTATGGTGGGGGTCTGGTGGTGGTCTGTGACTTACTGTGTTGTATGCATAGCTAGATTTAAACTTTTCCATACCATTGATACGGTCTGTTCAATGTCTTGTCTCTCCTTTAATTTCAGCTATATATTTATATATAAGGAATTCATTGTAGAGTTTATGATTTCACAACATTTTTTATTTATTTATAAAAATAACTTCCATCAAATAATTATAGAATCATTTGGATACTTTAAATTAAATCGTATCTCTTAAACTCATTTTAAAATAAATGAATTATAAAAAAAACATTTTTTTAACATGAGTATAAAATACTCTACATTCATGTCATGTTTTTCCTATGGGACAAGTTTTTATGCTTTCAGGAAAAAAGGTTACCAGAATTAAATCCTTGGTGTTAATATGATTATTTTTGCTTGCTAGCTCAATGGGCGCCTGGCCCACAAATGCGTTTAGTGGCGCGTTTTTTATTCGTTTATTTAAATGTCATTTAAATGTGTATATGCGTATATGTTTATGTTAACTTTTGATTAGCACTATTTTTTGGTAATAGCTAATATATAAACAATTTTCAAATGAAATTCTAAATATATACATAAACAGACTGGAATAGAACAGTAATTTTAGA
>JADKLZ010005243.1:28293244-28309672 GCA_021533235.1 Biomphalaria straminea
GAGGTCTCTAAGTAACGTGCGGGAATAGATTAACAAATGGATGCATGTAATACAGTAAACTGCTTACCTAATTATAATGATTGTAACACAAAATGTAAAATGAGTGTCGATTTTCATAGAAAACCCTATTGTTTATGTAATGTCATGTATTCAATGGTCATTACATATTTTTATTATAAATAAAATTAGAAACAGATTTAACATCACTTGAACATTTGTCCTTTCTTTGATGTTTACACGAAAACATTGCTTTGTGTTATTTAAACTTCGACTACTATCTAGATTCTAGACCAATATGTGTCTTTGTCACCCCCTTATTCAGCTATCGGTCTGGGGGAGCGTTTAAAGATAGAACCGCGAAGTCCGGGGCTGAGCCCCAAGCGATAAGAGCTTTTCAGCATTTCGTAACTTTAGTAACTCATTCTGATTTATGTCAAGCTTGTACTTTTTGTCCTAGTAACAATTTGCAGGTCACATAAAAATAAATTTGAAAGTATAGGACTAGTTGTTTCCTTATGTCCGAAGGAGCAGATGATAAAGGGTCTATTGTTTAGGTGATCCACGGCTAACGAGCATGCCATGTATCCAGCACAACGACCAGCCACCTTTACTTTTCCCTCGCTCTAAGGATAACAAAATTAATAATCGCAGTCATCACCAGGATTCGAACCCAGGACTTCCGGTTCGGAAGCCAAGTGCTTTACCACCTCGCCTCAGTAAATAAAGAAAAACAAAATCTTGAATGATTCTAAAATAGTTTGACTTTCACTTCGGTATTTTGATTTTAGCATCCAGTTCTAAGTAAGCAGTATTTAGTCTTTTAGTGACTATGGCTGCACCCCCCCCATCCCTTCATCTCATAAAGTTCTATTTTAGATAGGCGTTCTTACTAGCAACATAGAATGTGAAAATAAAACATTTTTTTCGCAAGCATTTCCTGTACCTTACAAAACAAGAATCAATAAAAAGTTAATCAATTAGTTCATTGACTATTGGTAATATATGTTTTTGTTTTGTTTCAAACAAGGAAAAGCTTAAGTTAATATAAGTTATTTTTATGTGATCTCTGTTTAGCACTTCAGGTTTGTGTTTTTAAACATTCATAAGTCTTTTTTTAATGTTGTATTTTAGGTGTACAGAAAAACGACGTCGCTGGGCCAAGATTGACTGTCAATGAAAGTCTTCTGAACTACTACACTAAGAGCTTAGACACAATGCTACATCTCATCGTTATCGCCACGATACTATCAACTGTTATAGTATTACTTCTTAGTAGGGTATTACGTCATCTCGATTTTCTCCATCCGACCACAGATGGAAATTTTCAATCTTCGCTATATGAACATTTCTCCGACAAACTTTTAAATTTACTATTAAAGTCTGGCCTCTATCACATGCGCGTTACAGAAAAAAACCTAAAAGGCTGCGCATGCAGGAATTTAGTGAACGATAAATTAATTGTACTTCACCGACATAATAATATAGGTTTCTGTCATGAGATATGGGTTTTCGATGACAGTGGATTATCCTTGCCTGGGAAAGCGTCACATTCTTCAGTTTATATCAATAACTTTACTTCTTTCTTTTTACGATGTAACAAGGTGATATCATATTGTCAACATCTGTATCTTGAATGTCAACGTTTAAGTATGGTATTTATTGCTTTAGTTTGTTTTGTAATGGTGAAATTACATTTAATATTGTTTTCTGCTTTTGCTGATACATGCAGCGGTATAGTTGATAGTATAAGCGACGATAACCTCGTTGTATGGAAACGTCTTAAGTTCCTACTTAAATATATGTACATCGACTTTGATTCCATATTATTATCTAGACACAAATCTTGTGTACAATCTACTTCCTTGGAAGATTTGATACGTGTCTTGTCGATTCGTTGGACGAAACCATATAACTGGATATACAAACGATTTAACTCATTTATACCTACAGACTATTTCATATTTCCAGTAACATCGATGCCCTCACGGTTAAATAGCTTTGCACCTTTGTTGAAAAATGCCAGCAAAGCACAACACATATTTTTCACTGGATTGGCAAGTGCTGGTTTTAGACTTGTTTCGAAAAATTCAAACGTGGTTTGTGAAAGCTGCGATCAGAAATGGAAGATAGACAATTTTGATGCACCTCCAGAGTCTATAAAGTTTCATAAGTGGAACTGTACATTTGTCTGTAAAGATGTCGTGAATGGAAGTAAACCCGACATCAACGACTCCCTAGTTGAAGTGGATGGACAACCTTTTTATACATGTCAGGAATCTGAGGACAAGCACTTGACGGAACAGAAGAATGATACAAAACTGTTCGAAAGCTTAAAAGAGTTACAAATTTTATTGGAGCACAAAAATGATAGTGATACACTCAAAGACCATTCTAATCAGGACAATTCATTGAGTGGTTCCTCAAAAGTCAGGTCACTAGTTTTAAATAAAACTAGTTCGTTGTCATTGGGTCAGAATAATTTCCTATCTCACAAGGACAACCATGACAGTGCAAGTAAAACACCAGTCTTGGGAGACGAAAGACTTGATGAGAGCTGCTTAGGTAAAAGATTTTTTAGATACTGTAAGGATATTTCACAATAAAATTGAAAAAGAGGTTGTAATTGTTTACGTTATTCGCCAAAAAAGATGGAGGTTTACAGGTGAATAGTTGTCTCCATCCACGCAGGGCCGGATGTAAGTAAGTGAAGGCCTCCTCCCATCGTTTTTAAACTTAAACTTAATGTTAGGTTCACTTTATATTTGAGCACACATGTATTTAATCATTTCCTTTTTTTCAGAACATTAAGTAATAATTGTTTTTTAGTTTTAGGAAGCCCATTTATGAAGGCGTGGCTATGGGCAGCTGCGCTGTCTACTTGGCCGTAAATCAGGCTTTTCTTCAACAAGGATGTGGTCAATTTAAGTTAGACCCCATTTACATAAATGTAGTAAATGTTCAAGCTTGAAAGTTGTAGAAGTTCAAACTAGTCTTGACCTTTATTTTTAAAATATATATTTTGATACAAACACACACATATGTTTTGTACACATTCAACACAAGCACTCTACATAGGCCGATAATAAATTTTATGGTATGCGCTAATAGTTTCTGCTCTAATTTATTTAAAGCAGATAGTGGCGCTCATTGTTCTTATGTCTTTAGATTTTATATTATGTTGTACTAGGTTGACTATCATTAATACAAAGTACAAGGTACATCGGTACAAAAAAACAACAACAACAACATCTAAACCATGTTCTCTGTTGTTGTTTTTTTTACTTTTTGTTGGGGAAACTTCAAATGAAGCAGGAAGTTAAACAGAAGAGTTAAAGAGATCCAAAGAGATGAGCAAAAAGGTGAGCTAAAGTGATGAGCCAAAGAGATGACCCGTTTATATTGAATAAGGATAGAGTTGTTTTTTTTTTTTTAAGGCAAAAACTAGGTAAATACTAACCTGGGACTTGCACCAGGTCTATTAAATTTCGATTAGCTCTATAATTTGATTAAGAGTTGGGATATTTTTAGATACTTCTTACATTCGTTAAATTAGTATTTTAAATAGTCCACGCTACATACATATTTAGTGATATCTACATTGTTGGCGCTTTCTTTTATACAAGAAAGTCTAATATTGTTTTTTCTTTTGATCTAATATTTTCTATTGTTATTAAACGTAACATAAGCACATTTAGCATTTTGTGTAATACATTTATTGAAATGCATTTTCTAATCATACATTTATTTAACGAATAATCAGGAAGAGGTTCAATAAAAAAGGTAAATTTCATAGAAATATAAATGGCCAATATAATCCTTGTCTGTTCTATAAAACTGCAGATGCCCAACCAATGACTCAACTGTGAATCAAGGATTGGTCTCTTTAGTCACATGAGCACTTGGAAAGGGAAAAGAATAATATTTGAGACGTAAAGTGCCACAGATAAGACTTAAGAGATGTCAAACTAGAGGTTTTAACCATGTAATTGTAAATAACAAATATTGGAATTTACTGAGAATTTTAAAATTACCTCTATTTAAGTTAGAACGTCATGAAACCAAGAACCTGAATGAACGCTGATCTCAAAGAAAGCTCTAACGATTTTCCTAAACATTTAACAGTTGACATATATCACTAAGAAAAGAAATACTAGCTCGTTGGCCACACGGGAAAACTCTGGTTTGACAGTTTGACAGTTATAATTTTTCATAGTAAAACTTAAATTAATGGCTTGAGATCTCGACTTAGATTTAGAGCCTACTATTGCGTTCTTGGTAGGACTCTATCGCGTTCGCAAATTTTGAATGTAAGGTTTTGATGATTCAAAAATTAAAAAAAAATAATGTTCAAGAAAATTTTTGCGCCTTATATTAGAATTATTCAATTAAGATAAAAAGGCATGTCGTTGTGAATAGTAGTGTACTGATAACTGAGTTGGTTATTACATTTCATGTAGCTTTAAAGTTTATCGAGATAGCCTAATATCTAAGCTTTGCTTATATTTTTATGTAAATCTAATAAATTTTGAACTAGATCTAGAAGTAAATTTTGATTTAGATTTAGACTAAATCTTATGAGTTCTAAATCTGTAGTCTAGGGCTCGTCCGAGATCTAGATCCCAATAAATAAAAAAAAAATACAAAGGGTTATAGTCCTATGCGTGTTAGAGCTTTAGATGTAGGTCACTACTGGGTCTTAAACAAATGAAGCTTTGCAATGTTCTTTGTTTTTCTGATCATAAAAGATTTTATAGAAGAACCTTTCAGAACGTAATTCATCGCTAACTTACCTTTGAAATGTTAAAATAGATTAAACTTACATCAATTCTGTTCAGTTTGCAGCACCCGGTGCTACACCCACGACGCCGCTAACCCCAAAATCTATCGACACTACCTTTCCTTTGGATACGTCAGCTGCATGGAGAGGTGGGACTCAAGGAGGCCATATATATATATAACGATTGATGATATGGATTACTGTAAAGCTGTATTCATATTTAATAAATGGTTGACATTTTTAAACAGACGCTACGGTATCAAACACATCTTTTGACAGCGGATACTTCGACACATTGAATGACGACGAACAACCAGAACAGTCATCCTTTGCTGGAAAGGAAACAGCTTCACAAGGCTACTGTAAGTTACAAAAGATAAAAAAAAGAGCCAGGCTTAATGAGATAGAGAAAGAGAGAGAGAGAGAGAAAGAGTGAAAAAAAAGAGAGAGAGAGAGAGAGAGAGAAAGAGAGAGAGACAGAAACACTTGCTAAGATAATAGGCTCTAATGCTTGATTCAGCTTGAGAATTTCTATTCATAAGATTTTCTATTATTACATTTCCATCTTTGACAGCCCAATGTACCATAGAGCCTGATGTACAGCACTATCAGGATGCGTTGAGCTGTGAGGATAACCGCAGTCAATGTAAAAATAATTCGAATCACTTAAATTATATTGACATAGTACAATTAAGAAAGGTTCTACGCAGAAACATGAGAACCCCTGATATGTTTAAACTGTTTCAACTTCTCAAGTTATTGACTGTCAAAATTACTCAGTCGTCTGATAGTTCAGGTGGACTACATCACGTAACCTATGGTACCGGTAGCGTCATAGACACACCATGTCAAATAACAACAAACGCGAATGGTTCGTTCTGTGGAATCGTTTTTGTAGAAACAAGCCAGCATTTGATCCGTGATGACAGCCAAGCTAAATTGAGCATCGTTGATTTTTTTGTACACACCCAAATTAGATCCAGAAAAATTAAAGGCGAATCGATCCAACCAGTTTCTGAAAACAGCAATGGCCCCGTGTATTTAAGATGTCTAACAGAAGAAATAGATCTTGTTCTTTACATTAATCAACTCCAGGAGGAGATTAAGAAATTATTGCAAGATATAACTGTTGACGGTGAGGACATTTTGAACATTAATACTTTTATAATAAGTTACCCGCATGGAGGGGAGCAAGCCATTTCATACGGCCGTTCAGTGGTGGTGAAATATTTGTTAGGAAACAATGAACCAGACGACACCAAGCTGACTTTTACACTACAGAAAGTAACAGACATCCAAAAAGGTAAGGATACGAATGGAAAAGAGACTTTGAAAGAATTGAAAAACACCCAGACTGTGTGACCCAAGATCAATGTCTGTTTTGTAAGAATGAAAAGTCATAGTGAAATTTGATTACACCAAATGATCATAAAGTTGTGCAATTAAAAGCTAAAAAGTAAGCAAAACAAGTCTTTGACAAAAAATAATAATTTGGCAACGAATTGGGCCTCAAATTTTGAATCATTTATGAGATGGGATTGCTTTACATTTAAAAAATGATTCTATGTCATCTTGATTTAAAAAATCTAGTATATTACTAAACACAGACTTTGGGTACGCTCATTTAAAAGAGGGCTGGAGTGTGAAAGAATGCAGATCTACTGCTTTGTTAAAGCTAATCTATTTTTTTTTGTTTTTAATAAATCTAATTAAAAAAGAGTAGTAAGGCTCAGACAAATTATCTAGTCTTAATTATAAGGGTTGCAGATTTAATAGTGATTATCACGTAATTAACCGGTTGCTAGGGACGCTAGTTGTACTACATAGTCAAGCAATATAGTTTCTGTTGTGCAAGAAATATTCAAAATATATTCTACCTTCTCTAAAACATTAACTAGTAATAAAAGTATAGCGATGCCCATTCCCGCAGGCTAATATAATACATAAACAATACTTTGCAATGTAAAAAGAAGGTAAAAAAATCTTTAGAATTACATAATAGAAAATTTTCTATGAGAATGTTTATATAACATTTTATATAAAAGTATCACAAAACTAATGAGCTTATTTGTTGTTATGAACATTACGTGTTTTAATGTTTTAGGATTAGCGAACAGATGTCTGCTCAGAAAGATGTTAATGTACGCTGCAGACACGTGCCCAGGCTGTTGCGGGGCACCCGTACTTACCTTCAGGATGAAGACGTCAGAACTCTCTGGACATAAACGTTTGGTCATGGAGAAGTGGATGCACCAGGGCTACTTTACAAACGAGGATTTTAATGTTTCCTATTTGAAAGGTGATTTACATGGAGTTAAACCTTTTAAGTTAAAGTATACATAAAACCAAATATCCTTAAAATACTTGCAATAACTTTTACGATATTTAACTGTAGCATACTTTTACGTAAATTACTTTCTTAACTTTGAAAGACACAACGATAGAGGCACATTTCTTATTCCGTATGGTAGAACTAATTCGTGCAAGTACTCCTTCTTCCCGTGTGCCTGAATCAGCCAGGAAACCAACCACTTAGCACAGTTTCATTGGCCTCCTTCAGTCGTAGAACGACTATGGTTCATCTCGCACACTTCCTCGTGTGGCTGTGGAGCCCTATTTTGGAGAGACACTCCCGTCCACAAGTATTGCAGGTAAAGGTGGTCTTCGCTACAGTGGTAGAGGAGTTGGCCAGTTTCCGCGTTGTCCGCTTTTCTTCCAGAGCTGAGGCCCATGCTCTTTCGCTGTCCTTAGCCTTCTTGGTCACTGTCTCTCTCCATCTGGTGCGGTCTAGAGCTATGTCTTCCCACTGGTCAGTACTGATGTTCACTGATTTGAGGTCGCGTTTTATAACATCTATGTAACGGAGGTGGGGGCGACAAATCAGCACAGTTTAAGTCATCGATTAACATACATGCCTAGATTGCCACATGAGTTGCGCAGGACGTAATTATCTTCTTTTTTTTGATGTAACGTCTATAATAAGACCTACTTAAGATAAGAAAAGAATGTTCAGAAAACTAAAAAAAAAATGATTGTGAATTTAGAAAGCTTAAAAGCCAGCTCTATCAAATGATGGACCAAGTGAAAGAATATAAATACCCAGACAAACCATAAATAACAAACTGACATGACTGCACACTCACAAAATCTTGACACCTAAGATACACCAAAAACTTATCTATCTTAGAAAAGTAAGAAAATTTAAATTGAAAATTGACAGAACAATAATTACAACAAGTTTTTATACAGCCACCTCATAGTCTAATTACTCCCACAATCACCTGCTATATGATATAACTTGAATAGCACAAATACACGGATGAAATAGACATATAAAAACTCATCATGTATTTAGTGTAAGAATGTCGCGTGGTGGATGAGTGAAAAAAAGCTTGGCTTCCGAACTGGGTATCCTGGGTTCAAATCCTGGTAAAGATTTTTTTTTTAATTTCGAGATCTCAAGTGCGCTTCGGATTCCACCCAGCGCAAATACGGATTTCTACGCCCTGTTATCAAATGATGATGTTTCTGTGTCTCTCGGGTAAAGAAGGTTTTATGTGACCAGCAAAGCGACCACCTATACTCTTCCCCATTAGAGCTGGGTTAAAAGTCCCCGTCTTCACCAGGATTCGAACCCGCGACACTCCGGTTCGGGAAAAAAGCACTTTACCACTCAGTCACTCCTCCTTGTAACCAATATAAACCTTATAATATTAAACTTATAATAATAAACCTTATAATATTAAACCGCATAATAATAAACCTTATAATATTAAACCTTTTTAAACCTCCCGAAACTAGCGAATATGGTTGGGCATCACTGCTTTGACGATCAATTATTGGACGATTTATCTTGAAACAAGCAATAATCTCATGAATATTAATTAAAGTAAGTGTGAAGTGTCCCCTTCAGACCTTGCGATCTATGGGGCATATGGTGTTAAGGTCATCTGATTCTTTGGCCAACGGTTAACGAGCAGGGTGTTATGTGGCCAGCACAACGACCAACCGCCTTTACTGTACCCAACTAAAGTCAGGTACCCATCAGAGTCTTCACCGGGATTCGAACCCAGGACCTCAGGTTCGAAAACAAAGCGCCTAACCATTCGACCACCGCGCCCGAATATTAATTATTCACAATTAATTAAGACGGGTTTAGTGCCAACTCATGTACCTCGCTGCCCTATTACAAGATACATCTGCTCAATGTAATTGTCTATTTTCTTATCCTAAAAACCTCTCTACAAAGTTTGTACAGACGACGATTTCATGGACTGGGGCTGGACGTCATGTGACTCATCGCAACAAACACTCACTCAGCAGATCACAACCAATGAAACAGCTCCCACAATTCACCAAGAAATTATTTCCCAGAGCGTCATAGCAAGAAGCTCACAAGTGGCAGCTTCACTCTCAAACGAGCCGACAGTATGTGTTGCCAACTTAGTTGAGCATCCATCTTATCCAGTATACATTCAGCTTGCACAAAGACTGAAGAGTTTTAAACGTTGGACTCATTGTAACATACACGCACCATCACAATTAGCTGCAGCAGGTTTCTTCTATGCTGGTAAGGGTTTCAAAAAAAATGCACACATTGATTTCATTATATCTAGTATGTAAATAATATAAATGTGTGTGTATACTTTGTCTTTGTAGTTTTTCATAGGGTTTTCTGTAGTTGCTTTTTTTTTTCTTAGTAAGTGTTAAGATGGAATGGGGTAGTTAATAATAGTCTTGTCATTTTCAGAAACAATGTTCGACAATCCGATTTAAAAAGTATGCAGAAATCTAATTTACGAAGTAAAACATTTTGAATGCTGAATTAGAAATCACAATATAAAATAAATAAATAAATGCATATAATTTAACATGAGTTTAATAATAAAAATTTACTAAATATTTAACATGTGTAAATTTATGAATCATTTAGAAAGAAATGCTTAGATAAACTTCTGTTTACACATCTCGTGAGACATTGACATATAGACTATGTGACAGTAGCTTGGTTGTTAACTCTTTGTTACATCATCTAATTGTTCCCTTGCATTTTGCAACAATTTTTTGTTCCATATCCTTGATTATGTGATATGATTGTTACATTTATCAAACATCTATTGTGTCAACGATTGTAATTTTATAAAAGACAATATACTTTAACACCCCCAGGTTACGGGGACTGTGTTCGCTGCTTCCAGTGCGGCTTGGGTCTGCGGTCCTGGAAACCTGGAGATGACGTCATTGAAGAGCACCAGAAATATAGACCGTCGTGTTCTTTTCTTAAGACATACCTGGAGAGCAGCACTGGAAACAGACGACAGGATGAAATACCAATAACTCCAGGTAATATATTTTAAAACTACGTATATAAAACTAAATATATATATATATATATATATATATATATATATATATATATATGCCTATATGATGTTGTAACTTTAGTGGCGTAGCGATAGTGTGAATTTTTTGTCAACCTTATGAAAGGCATTACTCAGGCATATCACACGGTGAAAGGCTGTCAATGGACAAGGGATAGTACAACTAGTACACGCCAATATGACCCCCTTTATATGGTCATGTGATCAAAAGCCTTCTCGGACGAGAGACAGTGTGTAAGAAAGGCGAGTTCAGTCCAGGGCAGCAATGCAGCAAAGACAGTGCAGTAGAAGGTGAATCCTCGAGAATGTAGGTAGGAGAGTCTGGTGCAGCAGTTCTGTTATGTACATCAAAGCATTTGGAGTTAGTGTAGCCAATTGTGTAGCAATGACTGTTGATGTATTTAGTAAACTGCCACACTATATTTTGTTGTCAAGGCCTGAAGGCCTGTAGAGAGAATAGTATCAATATATATATATATATATCTCGGGTATGTCAGAAAATCCATCTTGGTGAGACTTATTGTAAGAATAAACTCTTGACATGCCGCTGTGAAAACATTTACACCGTATACAATATTTTACATTTTATATGTTCATTGATAAAATAGTATGTTTCATTTGTGATAAAAAAAAAAACAGGCAACGAAAATCCAAGCTTATCAACTGAAAATTCTCCAAGAAGTGATTCTTTTTATCCAAGAAAACACCTGGAACTTTTGATGAACAGCATCCAGGTGCCTCAGTCTACTGGGTCACACAATGAAATATCCCAAGCCGAGAGTAGCATTACCGAACCATGTCAAGGCAAGATGAAATAAAACTTTTATAGAAATTGACATTAACATTTCAGTTCATGACATTAAGGAGAAATAAATATATGTCTCGATTTGTTTTTATTAAATAATATTGTTATAAAATGTATCATAAAATTAAAAGTAATTCAGTCTATTCTTTAACCAAGTAGTAAATCATTAAACAACAGATTTGTCTGCTTTTAATGATTCGGATGCTCCTTCAAATTTTAAGAATATTAAATTCTAGCCCAAATCTCCCCCCACCCAACCCCAGGAACTCGAAGGATGGCCCCGGACAGAACTGAAACCCGAAACATTGGTAAATATTGAACAGCAGTCCAGAGCGCATACCACACAACCAGAAAGCAAATGTATATTTTCTGGTATTGTAGTTTTCAGCGACTCTAATTTCTATAAGTTAGACGTGTTGTTGTAACGTTTGTTACGCATACATGGAATTTCGGCTAATAGAAATAATGGTGCATGAATTAAATTCCTCTATCTATGGCTCCTTTTATCTCGAAAGGCAAAGGATGCGCCCAGATGAGTCACTGGTTTTGATTTAGTCTTCAGACGGGGCAGAATCTTATGTGGCTAATCAAGCCAATCCTAGAGCGGCAGAGACTTTGCCACAATTCATGCATGTGTATGCATCTGATTCAGGGCTAGCGGACAGGGCAGCTTTCATTTTTTTCCTTCTTAATTAAGGTGCTTCAATTTTTTTTTTCTCATCGAGGGTTGTCCAAGCACGCACAGTCTGTCTCCATGCACTCCGGTCTTTGGCTATGTCTTCCCTGAGAATTATTAAATTACGACATATAATAATTCGGCCTCTAAGTAAATGTCCAAAAATTAGAAAAAAGAAGTGCGAAACATGTACCTATTAGTCTAGAACTCGAGATCTCAGTATGTTTCTATAAATGGATTTAATAGGAATATGTGTAAGGAGTTGCCAAAGATAATCCTTGAATATGGAACTCTAGATTTTTTTTCAACATATGAATGTATAGGAAAGAACGTATATCACTAATAGGCCTACTTATCGACAGCACATACCGATAGTAGTTGAAAGTTTAACTAATTATATTATATTATACACAATCATATACGAATCTATATATAGACACTATAGAAATAATCTAATGCCATTGGTTCTATATGTTTATATATATTTAGACTGCTCGAAGTCAACGAAATTAGACGCAGTAAGTACTATTGAACAGGCGGAGACAACTCTTATTATTCCTGATGCTGAAAATATAAATTTGACTTCTTCCCTTGAATCTGAAAATAATTCTGTAGAAATGTCTGCATCAAGTCGAGCTGATGGTGAGTTTTGATGAAACAATATTCATAGGATAGAAAAACTTGTAATGGTAAAAGAAAATAGAAATATAACAACATATGCCTTAAATGTGTGCTACAAAAGTAATACATCTGAGACACAAGGTAATCTAAATTGAATGAAAGGAAATAAATGTTTGGTCCATTCTTATATGTAAGTTTTGTTCCTTTTTTTCCATCCTTCATTGTAAAGCTTTTTCTGTCTTTTTTGTTGATGAAACTCAGATATTTCTGATTCTCTATTTCGACAGTGACTGTTCAATTACTCAAGAAAGAAAAAGAAATGCTCGAGACTTTAATGAAGTGTAAAGAATGTCAAGTGAACCCCATCCAAGAGTTGTTTCTTCCATGTGGTGACCTCTACTCCTGCAGCCAATGTCTCAATAAGTTCACCCACTGCCCAGCGTGTGGTCAAAGAATCTTGGGGACAGTGACCACGTATTTTGCGTAAAAAAAGTAAAATTAAAAAAAGATAATAATAACCTTTTCACCCAAAGTCTAACAAATGACGAAATCGTTAATAAGATTTAAGCGACAGAATTAGAGTTTTATACTCAAAAGAACGCTTCTATAGTTTATGTACTAAATACTAAAACTATGTGGGAATGACAAAAAAAAATCTCATATATTGACCATTGAGGAGAAAGGTATTTGAAGAGTCTCTAGTGCTGCCTCTAGGTGCTTAGTAGACAAAACTCTGCTTGAGTCGGGTGTCGAACCTCTAGCCCCCGGATATGTAGGGTCATTTTCAAGCGTAGCTAGCCTCTCGGTCATACATCATATAATCAATTGCATTGTACACAGCAAGCATTGTGTTACAACATCGTTATTAGAAATAAAGAAGGCCCATAACTAAACCACTAACACTTTGAATATAATTTAGTCCCTTGGAACCATATGTAAAATATGTAATCAATAATTACCATTACTAAAATCAATTTTACTTTAAATAAGAATAATTTATATAAATAAACTATATGCTCACATCAATTATAAGGATTTAAAAAATTAAACATACAATCATATTTAATCAGGCTCCTGGTCCCACCATCATGTCCCCCACACTCGGCTTCCAAAAGCCAAGAGTAGATAACAAGGAGTTTTCAAAATTAAAATTTCAGGACATTGACACTGTTGTCGGAATGTTATAGGATCGGAAGAGTTGTGCCCATGTACAGGGGAAAGGACTCTGCTAGCCAAGATGGCTGAATAAACTTTTTTTACTATGATCGGAAAGAGTTTGTATTTCAAGTTGTGTCCTATTCAAATAACCATTGTAACATGGTCTAAAGGTAAAAGATAGTAAAAGATAAAAGATAGCTTGAAGAAAATAGAAGAAAACAGTAACTAAAATGGCTAATGCTAACATATATTTCCCAGTGCCACAACCACTATTGCAAACAGGCAATTTGGCGGCCAATTGGAAAAACGATTTAGAAGAGACTGGGAGAACTAAGGCCACAAAATTCACAACAGAGACTGAAGATATACGTGTAGCAACACTAATGACCATAAATGGAAGTGAGGCAGCAGACGTGTTTGATTCATTTGGAAAAGGGCAGGACACAAAGATGAATTCAGGCGGACAGCAGCCAAATTTGCCTAGGAGCTGTACTACTACAAGATGCCAAACCCATAGCATACACATCAAGGTCACTTACAGAGCCAGAGAAAAAGTGAGCTCAAATCGGAAAAGGACTTTTGGTTGTAGTAGTAGCTCTAGAAAAAATTGACCAGTACGAGTACGGCAGAACAATAATAATACAGTATGGTTACAATATGGCTCCTTCTGTCTCGGAAGACAATGGATGCGCCGAGATGAGTCACTGGCTTTGGTTACGTCTTGAGACAGGGCAGAATCTGGAGTGGCTGATCAAGTTTGCCACAGTTCGTGCATTTATATTCCCCAGTTTTAGGGCTGGCTGAAAACAGGGCAGCTTTCTTTTTCATTCTCTTGGCCGATGCAGCTTCATTTCTTTTGCATTCAGCAAAGTTCGTACCAGCACGCACAGTCTGTCTCCATGCTGTTCGGTCTTGGGCTATCTCCTCCCACATGCTTTATGGATGCCCGTTGCCTTCATGTCTCGCTTGCAGACATCTCTGTAAGTTAATCTTGGGCGGCTATTAGGTCTGGCTCCCTCTGCTAGCTCAGCGTATTGGATGTCTTTCGGGATTCTTCCATCTGGCATGCGCGTGACATGACCCAGCCAGCGTAGTCTTCTCTGTTGAAGGAGAGCAAAAATGCTGTACATGTTGGCCCGTGTCAAAACGTCCTGGTTGGTGACACGATCCCACCAGGAGATGCACATAATGCGTCGAGGCAACGTAGGTGGAAGCTATTTAATCTGTGTTCTTGACGCATGTAAGTTGCACAACTCTCACTGCCATAGAGGAATGTGCTTAGGAATGGCAATAAACCATTGAAAATATACTCAATAAACCCCTCAGTTGTGCACCTTAAAGACGTCTTCAAAGCTTAATAATGCTTTGTACCGATACGATGTTCAGTACCAGTATACCAAAAGAAGCAGATTACAGATTGCCGACACGCTAAGCAGAGACCCTTTGCCAGAGCTTGAATATTAACCCGACACCTCTATCAACACTGTAGGACTGGCACTCCCAGATATAATGTTGAACAAAGCTAGAGGTGCAGTCATAGTAGACAATGAGATGCAGATGTTGAAACAGTCCATACTGAACGGTTGGCCAAACAAGCATCATATTGTAGCAGGACTTAAACAGTATTGGTCTCTTGCAGATGTAATGACCTGAGGAGAGAATAATTATCCCAAGAGCATTAAGAAAAGAAGTTGAGACCAAACTACATGCAGAATATTTAGGGTATGATGCCATGATGAGAAGAGCAAGGGATGCAGTTTTTTGGCCCTGAATAGCGGCAAGAAGAAAAGAAATAGCTGATGCATGCCAACTTTGTCAGCAAAGCAAACCGGCAAACCAGAAAGAAAGCTTAATACAGCATAATGAGGGTTCAAATCCCTGGGATAAAGTTGGAATAGATATATTTCAAATATTCAACGAACATTCAAATATTCAACCAACATTACCTTGCCATAGTTAACTACTATTCAAATTTTTTTTCAAATTAGTAGATCATTTGCACATGACAACAAGTCAATTTGTTATAAGAAAACTAAAAAAATGTATTCGCCAGATATGGTGTCCCCAAAGTGTGCATCAGTGATTTTGGACCTCAAGTTTTATCTGCTGAATTCACCACATTCATAGAAGCATAAGGGGGGGACATCAGGTCAAATCCTCATCAGGATATCATCAGTCAAACGGCAAGGCAGAGGAAGCAGTGAAAATATTGAAGAATTTAATGGAAAAAAAAAAGAAAGTAAATCGGCTGCCTATGAAGCTCTATTCGAGTTCAGAAACACACCCAGACATGATACCAACTTAAGTCCGGCTCAGATGCTCTTCGGAAGGGCAACAAGAACGATACTAGCAAGAAAAGAGCATCCTGCAAGAATTTCACAACAAGAGGCCATGGCCAGACGAGAGAAGCAAACTCAAAGTGTCAGAAGACAATACAACAAAACAGCTCGTGACATGAAACTTCTAAACGTCGGACAGAAGGTTTTCTACCAATAACCAAACGATACTACCTGGAGACGAGGCAGGGCATGTCGGAAAGTGAATGAACGTGCATACATTATAGAAGGTGAAAAAAATGTGAGTTACATATTGTGCTGGTAACATTATATACTCGTTAACGAAACTTGTGCTATCAAGTGTTAGCCATCATTGACAAACGTAGCTTAGCTTTTGTTTAATGTAATTTATTTGCATGCTCAAATTTAATTTCATCTAAATAAAAAGATGGCCCCATGTTATATCTTTATCTCTTATTCTCCTGCATGTACGCCATTTTACAATACAAATGAATAGAATAACTAGAATGTAGGAATGTGCTAGTTTTTGCACATAATGGCATACCTCGTATTTTATTGTGGTACTTTTAACCCACATAATTGTCTTAATAAAATATATGGTGTAATACAAAATCTTGATGTGTTTTTATTTACGTCCATGTGTGTGATGCGGCATACAGTTTTCCATCCATCCGTTCATCAATTCATCCATCTGTCCATCTATCCGTGTATGT
>JADKLZ010005243.1:28356578-28373264 GCA_021533235.1 Biomphalaria straminea
ATTTAATTAATCCTACTACTATATCTTTTAGCCATTTTGTATAAGTAGGTAAGTAAATTCCCATTTCAGACCATTTGGTCTTTAGGGTAATCTTTTTCTGTGGCCTACGGTTAACGAGAATGTTATGTGGCCAGCACACGACCAACCGCTTATCCAACTAATTAAAGCCGGGTGAATCCAGAGGCCCTACAAAATTTCGAAAGTAAAAAATCCTTGGATTTGAACCAGGCATTCCTCTCTTTTGGAAAACAAGCGCTTTACCACTCAGCCACTCCTTGTTATATAAGTACTAAGAAATAATTGTACCAACTTACCGTATAATAAAATTGTACTTAGTATTAAGAGTAGCATCTTATTCATTAAATAGTTTTGGCTGTAATTAAAATGACTCACACTAAATGAAAAGGAAATATTAATTCTCAAACACAAGAATTGCAGTTATGATAAAATTAAAATACGTTTCAAAAAAACGAACGATACAAATTGCAATGTCAATATTTATAGTATGTTTTTGTCGATCGTTTACAATACAAAAGATTATTGGCCTGTAAGCAAATAACAATATTGCTTCTAAATGAGTTGAAGTCTTTATACTACAGTTTAAATACTTGAGGGAAAGTAATGTATTTCAGGACGTGAATCTAAGTGGCAAATGTCTGTATGTAGATTAAGTCATTCAACGGAAACTGCAGATTATCAACTGCGTTTTGTTCCATGTAATCCGTTATAATCTTTGGGCTAGGTCAATGAACATTAGATGAGTTATTTCTTCTTAGAACAGATATAGTAGTAATGAAGTGACTAGAAATTTTTTTCTTATTTTTATACCCATTTTTAGTAAACAGATTTTTACAAGAATTAAAAAAGAGAGAAGTGATTGATCTTTAAAACTGTATTTTGATAATAAGTCATGTAGTCAAACAATACTACAAGTGATACACGTTTCAAGCAGCGTAATTTTAAGACACAGAAAATTCTCGTTTGTCAGTGTAATGATGACTGTACCTATGAGCATTAAAAATATAAAAAAAGGATTCAGTTCCAAATTCTCCATATGTGTCTTAAAATTACACTGCTTGAAACGTGTACAGTGTCCCTGTTCAAGTTTGGGCCTCGCAAACGTCTCTAGCGAAGCTCGATGCTGTCCAGAACCAGGCCATAAGAATCATATGCGGTACGTTTCGCACCACGCCAGTCGACGCTGGCGAGATCATGGCCAATGTACCGCCGTTGAAATTGCGCAGAGAGCGAGCCGTCGTGTTAGCTCACGAGAGATACGGGCGGCTGGAGGAGGGATGCCCTCTCAGAAGTCTGGTCGACAACTGGGAGGGTAAGAGACGTCTCAAAAACCGGCCCTGCTTCATGCACGTGTCACGTGGGCTGGTTAGAGAGAAGAATCTACCGGAAGAGCTGGCTGCTCTTTCCCCGACCGGTTCCTTCCCCCCTGACAAAACTTTCAGCATACCGACGGTTCAGAGGAGCTTGATTGACCCGGCAGTCACAAAGCAGTGCGATCCTAAACGGCTACTACAAACTGCCAGAGAGACTATCGCTTCGTACCCGGCACGAGTGACCACTATCTACTCGGATGGCTCCGTGAAGATGCTCGAGGGCACTACAAAAGCTGGGTATGGGGTGGTGGAACAACTCTCAGGAAACCCCGAAAGTGTGGAGCTGAGTGGGCCCTGCAGTGGCAAGAGCAGCACAGAAGCTGAGCTCGAAGCAATGCTCGCAGCATTGACGTGTGTAGCGGAAAGAGTCGGAGATGGATCCGCGGCCCCAGCGTACGTGGTCATCTTTACCGATTCAATCTCTGCCCTCGATGCCCTTGAAGGGCAACTTGCAGGTGTCGGACGGGTAGAAGCACTCCTCGCAGAGGTGGAGCGCCTTCTGCAGCTCAATGTAAATAGTTTTATACAGTGGGTCCCATTCCATTGTGGTCTGGTCAGTCATCAGATGATTATATCTATATAGGTGTAGTTCAACTCCACCCCCAAAAAAAAAAAAGGTTATGAAAAGTTGGTTATAGTTTAATTAATTTTCTTTAATTTAGTCTACCTATATTTTGAAATTCATGCTAAACTAATAGTTTAACTAAATTTTTTTAGTTAAAAACTGGTACTATATAAAAGTAACACGCTTATAGGTTAACAAGTAAAATAAATGCGGGCTAAAAAATCGATAAAGGTAAAACATCCGAATTATTCGATTTTTTTTTTAAAATCATGTTGGCTTTTTTTAAAATTTTTACTGTAGACGTACATGTGTGTGTGTTGTACATTTGTTTAAAGTAAAAGTATTTAACATTAAACATTTATACAAAAATAATCCTAAATTTGAGTGCGCTTAAATGGCTCATACAGATATTGACGATATTTTTTAAAATATTTCTGCCGTACAAGAAATAAAAATGAAGGTATTTACTTATCGAAATATAAATACGTTGTTGTTAAGAGCAGCATTTTATTTTAATTTTTATATTTCTTTACAATGGCTCACGAAATGCAAAGGAAATAATTAATTCTACACTACAAGATTATCACTTTTAATAGCGTTGAACTATATGTCTAGAGAAGAGATCGAAACAAAAAATACATTGTCAATAGTGATAGTTTTTTTTAATATGGTTTACTATAATTAAGGTAAATTTTATGCTTATATAAAATAATTGACTTCTTTTAAGTGTTGGACGTTGATGAGAATATGTCTTCACGAAGCAAAGGATAGAGAAGAATTGAAAAAGACGGTCGACAAGTCTTGTTTGGTGCCCCAAGCGGTCCAACAGACTAGGGCAACCTTTTTCAACCGAGGGCCGCATTAATGAAATTTGGGGACTAGGCGGGCCGCATATATATATATATGCTTTGTTTGAAAAGATTTAAGATGCACATACATTTCATGTACAAACAACAAATTAAAATGCTTCCGATGATAAACATGAAGTTTGTCTTCAACTCTTCATTGGATATATTAGGAAAGGGTCACAGTAAATGTCCATCAAGGAACATAACAATTTCTTCCTTTAAATTCCATATTGATCTAATGATTGGCCAGTGAATACAACTGTGATACCAAACATCAGAATGTTTTAATTCCAAATCTTCACATGCTTTTCGAAGCTGCCAGTCGGCACCGGCCTTTTTAGAATTGGAGACTATAGGCGAAGTGAATTTGGTGGCCCCGATTAAAAAAAGAATATACAAAATAAAGGGGGGAAAATGCAATTTATTAAGGACGTAAGGTACTTCGAACAATAACATTGAGTAAACGTTTCACTATTCCTTTTCTGTAATATCAAACTGTAGTTCCTGTGCGAGTAAATTTAACAATCACGGACCTTAGCAGCAACATACTTTGACTATGTCTAGGGACGGCCCTTGAGATGGTAGGACTCACAACATTGTCAGTTTTAATGTAGCAATGTGTAAACTTTTCTGTTACTAGTTTATGGTTAAAATATTTTCTTTTTTATTAAAAAAGTAGTTTTTCTCAGTCAAAGCTCCATTAGTTAATACCCTTGCCATCTTGTACAAGTCAACCCAACTCTTTCAACACAGTTCTCCATAGCATTGAATAAAGACTGGTCAGGGCTTATGTCTTTTACTGAATTTATATAGAATTGCTATTAAATATAATCTTCGTTGTTTTTCAAAACTCTTTAGACAGACGTTTGGAGACATGTTTCTTTAGCCTCTTCATTACAAATGATAAGAATTGAGTTTCAATAATGTCACTAGATATTTACAATGATTTATTTAGGTTTTCGCGGGCCGCATAAAACACTTCGGCGGGCCGCATGTGGCTCGTGGGTCGTAATTTGCCCACCCCTGGACTAGGGGATAGGTAAAGGTAAAGAGTGTTCTTACTTTTTAGAGTCATATCACGTTGTTACTAGCTGACGAGACTTTGACTTATTACTTACTGTCAAATGTCTTTTCTACCTCAGCGGTTTCTATCCAGTTATTGAAATAGCTGCTCATTCTGTTCAAGAAACTCTGTGGGTCATCATTTGTTTCTATCGCACAGTTGACAATTTTTTTCACGGTAATACGCCTCTGTTTCTCCTTACGTTCGCAGTAGTTGTTCTCTCACCACACTATAGCTGCTCTGGTTCATGCGTATCTTTGATGAAACTTCTACAAATGACTTCAATAATAAGAATGACCATTTGTCTTCGGGATATTCCAGTTCTCTCATTTCAACTTCGAATTTCTTAAAAAAAAAATTTCTATGTCCATTTTAGCCTCTTCAAATATCGCACCTTTATGCTTTGCTTCCCCTGTAGTTTCCACTTTTCTTTTATCGCTCTCTTTTTCTTTGTCCGTTTTTAACCTTTTCTCCCCCGTCTCTTTTTCGAACGCAAATCTCTCTTTCAATGGCAACTAGTTCGTTTTTCTTTTCCCTTTCAATGGCAATCTTTTCGTTTTCTTTTTTTTTTCTGTCATATCTCATCTCTCCTTTTCTTTTTCTCTTTCTCTTTTGTCCTCATTGTCTAATCTCTCCCTCTCCATCAACCTTTCTTGTACGTACTTTATTAGTTCCGCCCCTTCAAGCTCCAATAACCTCCCTTCTTCTTTCAATGCTGCTACCTCTGCCTTGTCCGCCATTTTCTATTCTATTACTTGTCGAATCGAGCTTGCCCTGAATCTGGTAAAATATGTGGGTCACAGCTGGGTTGTGTATTCACGGGAAATACTGCACTCCTCACTAATCCTCAGATTAGAAGACAAGCTTTATTATTATCATTATCATTAGTCTAATCAAATAGTATCCTGTCGCTAGATCTAGACTTTAAATTTAATATCTCTACTGTATGTTGACGGGAGATCAACTATGTTTAGAGGGATACGTGGGTTTTACCGTTACATTGAGTACCACATGTTACGAGCTGATGAGACTTTTACTTATAGGCCTACAATAACGAACTCATATATGGTAGATTATAATGGCTTAAATCTTGAGGTACAATTTATAATATGTCAACAATAACTTTGATTATATTACTTCATTCTCGGATTCCATCTTCTCTACCCTTTCAACACGCATTCGCACCATTCCACATTCACACAATGCTGCCCACGTAACAGACGTCATCGTCACTTTGTGGAATATTCCCAACTAGCTTGAGGTAGTACTTTTTGTGTATACACAGGATGCAATAGAAAGATTTGAGAAACACTGTTTAACTGTGATAATTTTAATTGTATGTTAATATTTTTAAAATATGGATCAAGAATTTAAAAAAGAAATCGTACAAGTGCAATGCACTTGAAAAATTTGTCCCCGATTTTATACAAAGACACTTATGAGATTAATGGTGAGAGAGAGATAACTTCTGTTTTCTTTTTTTTTTTTTTTTTTTGTTGTTTTTTTAATTTTTTTATAGTTGTTAAACATGGTTTAAATTTCCTGGTTCGTTCCCCTTTTTGTAATGCATTTTCGAGAAATGGTCTCCCTTTCTCAGCCAGAAGTGAGAAATTATATGAGCATTATAGACCAATATAATGTACTTATCAATTACTTACTTGGGACTAGTAAGGCTTGACTTGTGTTGGAGTCCGAAGATTAATAAAAAAAAAAGGCAGTATTTCCTGTGGCTACGCAGCCCCAGATGTGACCTGTATATTTTGCCATAACTAGGGCAAGCATAACCATTTTAATGTAATAAACTATTTAGTGATAAAATTCACGCCAAAGATGTGTTGCTTCCTTTAGTGTGAGGTCGAATACTTACATTGATTGAATAATGGTACAGACATATGCTTTAGTTACTAATTATTATATGAAGCTTTTCTGTACAACGAGTATTATTTTATTTTATGGAAAAGAAAATGTTAGAATGACCCTGCTTTAAACATATTATTGAAAATAATTCTACTCTGATTCAAAATGTAACAATTTAATATTGATAACTAAAAAATGAAAATAAGACTGATATGCTCATTATGTTCCTCTCATGACTTAAGAGAACAAGACAAAATCGAGCTAGTTCAAGTTAACGACGTGTTGTTACAGATAAAATAGTAACTTTATGGGGTCCAGTTCAACATTTGTTGGCGAAAATAAGTAAATACAAGCAATACTTATAATGTTATTAAAAAGTCACTTTTAAATAGCATCTAGGAAAATAGATTCTCAGTCACCCAAGTGGGTCTCTACACTAAACGTCTTAGTTATTCAGTTGGTCTATAAAAAAATAAATATGATAAATTGATTAATAACGTCTGAAGAAAAATGGTTGACACCATTAGATATTTTTAATATACTGTTAAATAATGTATGCATTAAATCACGCTCGCAGTCTTAGCGACTCTATAAGAAGAACTTGATCTTACTCACTGGTACTAGGTATTACTATCACAGTCACTGTCATAGCATTTTAATATAATGCTGTACTTAAAAATATTTACCTGTCTTTTTACAGGTAAGTTGAATCCATCTTTTAGATCTTACTTTCACTTTGGAATTGACGATTAGCGTTCTTAAACGGATACTTTTCAAATGATGTTACAAGAATAATGAGAGATGATATTGTCAGTAAATGTATTTTGGTCTTTTATTATAAAAACTTAACAGCGAGATGATATGCAAAAAAAAAAACTAATTAAAAAATTAAAATTTCTTATATTTTTGTAAGAACAGATATCTGTTATTCATAAGTCTTTTTGAATTCTGTATTTTACAAGGTAGAAAAATCAATAATCATATAAGAAACCCTACTGTACCCTGTTATGGGTATAGCAGTGTGGTTGTTTTTTTTTGTATATATATGTTCACTACTATACTGTTATCAACTCTTTCATCAGTAATTGTTTTCTGAATTTTTCAATCTTCGTTAATATTAATTAAAGTAATTTATAAAATACAAAGCAGCAATGTTTTCTCCCCGTTTTCGTGTACAAAAGTACATTCCCCTTTCAAACCTTTTCGATCTATTATAAGGCAGAAGATGTTATAGTCATCTGTTTCTTCGGCCAACGGTTAACAATAAGGATGTCACGTGGCCAAAATAACGAACAACTGCCTTTAATTTCCCCAATTATTATCAGGTCCTATTAGAGTTGAGTGGAATTAGGTGCGAAACTCAACATCTCAGTCTTCACAGAGATTCGAACCTGTACTCCAAGGTCTGAAGCAAGACGCTTAACCACTCAGCCATCGCGCCCCCTTTTTATGTAAGTTTGTGTTTCTGATTGTTCATGACCCCAAGTGCAATCTTAGCATTGCCTTCCTCAAGTAACAGTGCATTCAGTTATAAACAAAGTAATATTTCCTTTCTTTTATTTTTGAAAAAACAGCCTTTAACGTAAAATAAATGAAGTATGGTGCTTTAGGATTCTTCTAAATTAAGTGGTAATTGTCAGGATTCACTTTTATGCTTGGCTCAATAGGTTTTTTTTCTATATTACTACTAAGACCAATTATAAAATGATATTTTCTTGGTTACTCAATAAGAACAATTATTACTCAATACACATCAACCATAACTCCTTATATTCATGAATAACAATAACACTTATAGACCATGACAATACTCTAGTCTATAGAATGCATTATCAATTAGTTAATTGATTAGTGGCAATTTATAAATTGTTTTATGTAGATAAAATATGCTAAGTCTTTCAGTATTTAGAATAGAATATTGACAGCGCTTCTGTGTTTGCTTATGACAAATACAAGCTTTGTTAAATATTTGTTACAAAGCTTATATCATTACTGTACACCAGGGGTTCGCAACCTGTGGCACGCGAACCAATTAGGGGTCGATTGACGATTTCCAGGGGTCGCCAAAGACCATCGGAAAAATGGATTGTATTTTTCTATTCTTCTATTGCTGTGTGTGTGGGGGGGGGTTCGGTCGCGGCAGATCGGAGGATTGTAAAGAGGGGTCGATGAGCTTTAAAGGTTAAGAGCCTCTGATGTACACATTGTTTCTCCGACACCTAATCCCTGATTAAATTGAAATTTCACACAATTAATTCTTTTGCCTGACAACACAAGAATCAGTTAAAAAATATAGTTAAATAAATATTGGTAATAAATTATTTCTTTTTATCTTAAACAAAGGAAATACATTGTAATTGACTGAATTATCCTGAATTAGTTCCCTTTCTTTATAGGTCGTCGTCTGAGCCTTAGTAAACACAAACCTGAAAAAAAAGTTCAAGACTCTAGAAACAATAGAAAACTTTACAATCTTCCATGTTCATAAGCTCTCCACTAGCAGAGTGGTTACCGTGTTGGCTTGTGAAGCCTGAGAAGGCTTGAGCCATGAGATCGAATTCAGGTCTTTCCCTCATTTATTATTATGAATGCAATTTTTATTGTTAGTCTAGATCTATTACAAATTTAATTACACGACTGACCCAATCTAATTGGTACAAGTAGGCTTAATATGAACTATAAAAAAGGGGAAAAGACACTATTAGTTGTGTGTGAAATGTCTGTTCGTTCGTCCGTCCCGTTTAAATCTCGTTTAGAGCTCGTAAACTAGAAAAGATAGTAAAAATCCAACATCGTAATATTTTAGACCATTCATAGTTCTTTTATGCAACGGCTACTTATTTCTTTTCTGATAGCAAAAAAAATCTATTTTTCACTTTTGCAAGCATTGTTAATTTTAGAATAGCATTATATGTTACCATAACAATTTTCAAAGGTCTTATTTTAGAATTAACAAAAAATAATATTTTCAGGGATACCTCCCCTGAATAGTAACAAATATGGAATGCTCTTTAGTAGGGGAGGTTATTATTAACCATATTTTGACACATTTATGCAAACGTTTTTAGATTTTATGTAAAATAAAACACACAAAATAACATTTTTACACTCGCTAAGTTAAATAAGTTCTGTCATACAAACTGCATTTACAAAAAAAAAATGTTTACGTTTTTTTAAAGAGAAGAAATCTATTTAGTATGCAATTTAAAACAACAATAAATTAGTAGTTTTTCATATTATCGCGTGAACTGTACTATAGCTGTACTATAATTATATCATCCCATACTAAAGGAGACAAAATTTATTTATTTTTACATACGGAAATGTTTTTCTTTAGGATTTTAAGATTGATCCTTTACTAAACAATTAGATCAATTAGATATTTATAAACAGACATCAAATAGGCCTTGTTGACATCTTACTTCACATTCACTTTCACCTATCCTTTGGTCTGCTGAAGCGCTGGGGCACCACACAAGATCCGTCAACCTTCTTTCTCCATTCTTGTCATTTATTTTTTATAGACGTTCATTCTGATTTTCTTTCTGAAAATATTGAAAAATGTCTTTTTACTTGCCTGGGTTGACCAATTCGGGGGCCTATTTTAAGTTTGTGTTTCCACATAAACTGTCACTGTACCCTTGTTTTTTTTTTTAATTAAGTTTTTTCCTTTCTACTCTATTAACTTTATAGGACATACGTGTGAATATTAAATGTCTCATACATTGAAGCCATAAAGGTGTTGCATCTATAATGCTATCGCTGCAGTAGAAATGCTATGGTGGACAATGGTCATGAAAGCAGACGAGACGGCTACAGCTGATTGGCTTAAGAAATCTTTACGTTGAATGTAAATAAGGACTTTTTCAAGTTTCAAGTACAGCTAGCCTTTTGTGATTTGACATAATGGTTTCTTAACCATATAACTACTAAGAGAAATCTTACTTTGAACGATATGGAAATATCAAGAGAATGTAAAGAATTACCCAACAAATGCGTTTTCAACGATGTTTTTTTTTTTTTTTGAATAGTGACATCAACAAAGTTTACTTGTTATGATTTGATGATTGATGATAATTGTGATAATCATGTTGATTAATAATGGTTATGATGATGGATGATGATTGACGATGATTATGACGAATGACGATGAGTATTATGATTGGTAATGATTATGATGATTATGATAATAAATGTTGATGATTAAGATGTGCGGTAAGATCAGGGTGTCACCCCCCCTTCCCTGCGTTCCACTCATCCTTACCAATAAAAACTCTCTATCTTAGCAACCACTTTGCCAATAATTAACGCTTTAATTTGAAGGTACTCTAGTGTTTAGTTGATTTTTTCCCTACATCTGCCAACTAGAAAGTCAAGCATTAAAAGGTTATGCATGTATTCCAGACAGCTGACAATCGTCTTTGTGCCGCGCCTCTAGTGTTTGTATTTTCAGAGAGACGGCAAATATTTTGGCGTCACATTTTCATAAAAGTGTTCTTTTATGGGTCTAACAGCAGTACGATGAGCACTCCAGCGAGTTATACATATAACATTAATTAATATAAAATAATATAATATCAATTGGTAACAGCGGCAAAGAAAGAAAACCGAACCGTGAATATGTATGTTAGGAGTGTCAGAACACAAAGGGTTTTGACCAAATAGCTTAAAATAACGGTGTACACATCCATTCAAATTTCTCTTCTGTTCTTCATTATTATTGCTTATACCCCTTCATGTATCCATGACAATGTAGCTGCATTCCCATGTCCCTGAGCTCATCATATAAATACTTTAAGCCTATCTCTTCCCAGGCGTTTTAAAGTATCAGAACTGATACCATCAGCTTTGGTCCACTTAAGTGGAATATCCTACAACATTTCTGTCATTTCAGCATTACCATTGCTACTGTTAATATATCTTACAATTTCAGTGTGCTGTAATACAAGACATCAAAGTACATTTCAGCACTTATGACTCTGATCTCTGATATTTATATCCCTTAAGTGGTTTTACAAAAAAAAAAATCTATATATTTTTTATACAACCTAGGAAAGTAGCTTTTTTTATCGCTGCCTTGCAATCTTATTATTTCAGCACTGGGTAGATTTGGATAACATTTTCACAATCCCAGGGGGAAAATTCCATTATCCAATGTGAATGTCTTCTTCCATTTACCACTAAATATCAACTTTTGCTTTGTTAGAAATAATGCAATAGTATACAATTTATAACTGCAAGATGTTCCTATACGTCAATGACTTCCCTGTCAATTTTTTAAAACTTAAGTCCAGCTGCCAAAATGTTCCAGATTTGAAACCCAGATAAATGTTCTTTAGTCTTCTCGCGAGCTTCTCATTGTGGATGTGCCCACAAGTTATCAAACAAGAAAATTTTGCTATTTATTTTTCTCCATTAAGAAAAAGTTTATTTAACCATTCTTATGCTTTATGATCTTGCTTCTGTCACATTTTAAAATTGTTATTTTTAAATTTATTTTTTTTTGTGGAAAATTTCAATTTTTTCCACTCGGATGTCACCCCCCTATCGGTTGTCACCCGGTACGGAGCGCACCCCCCGCACCCCCCTGGTGACGCCACTGCTCAGGCACAACGATGGTTTCTAAAAATCGAAAGAAAAAAACAGATAAATTTTGGTTCAAAATTATAGAGTCAAGTCCAAGAATGACGGAAAACAATTAGTCTAGTAGAGAGAATTTAACTCCTTTGCATCGTTCATTCTTGAGTCGTGTGTTAGCGTAGAGGTGTCCTTGAGTGATTAGAGATAGAGGGTAGCTAGGGTGGGTAGGAAGGGGGAGAATTAAAAGTTCTTGGAGTCCCCCATTGATGTGTTCCTCCAAATAGTGTTTTTACATTAAATATTCAATATTACGCAAAATGCAGGGGTCCCCAAGTATGTCAACCCCCCCCCCACCTAGCTCCCAAATGATGGTAAAGTCCTAGCTACGCCACTGTTTAAATGTATTTTTTATTAGTGAAATTAGATTAATATGAGTAGACCAGTGGTTATCAACCTTTTTTTTGGCCTATCCGCCTTTTCCGTATTGTTTTTATTTCAAAACAAGGTTACAAAGACAGTTTGTGTGGAAACACTAACTTAAAGTCGGTCCCCGAAGTGGTCCACCCAGGCAGGTTTCAATATTTTGAGAAGAACATCCGAATGAAATTATATTAAAGATAAATGACAGATCTTATGTAGTGCCCCAGCGGTCAAAATATTCATCCTCCGTGCTTTGATCTCTCAACGCTTGCCTTGTAAAGCCGATGTTCTAAGCAACTGCCACTTCTCTTTTAAGAGTTTTTTTTTTTTTTTTTTGTTAGGAAACCTCAGCTTTTTAGCTTTGGACATCAGTTGTCGAGCTGTTTACATCCTAGGGATCCTTGGGCTTTTGCCTCTTTTCTTTGCCTCTTTTTTGGGCTCTGCCTCTTTGTAGGCTATTTGCCTCTTTTTTGGGCTTTCCTTTTTTTTTTAAACAGTAGACCTATATTATGGATAGCAACATACATGGATATATCTGAAACATGAGCAAGAAGCATTAAAAAGACCTATATCAAATATATACATCAATTATTATTTTTCTTCTATACTTTTTTATGAATAAAGTTTTATTTTTATAGATAAACACAAACGTATGTTATTGATACCAATGACAATATACATCTATATTTCTGAAACATGAGCAAGAAATATTTTAAGGATCTATATTCAAATCTTGAGTATATGTACGAATAAGAATTCTCTACCTTGACAATTTTTGATTGTTTCTTGTCACCAAGGTAACAAACATGTCATATAGAGAATAGGCTTGGGAAAGCAATAAAACCTCATGACATGATCCCTAAATATGTGAAGAAGGGAAAGCAAGACAGTCTCTGGAAATCGTACTAAGTTATGAGTAATCTATTGAGGGATAGTTATTTTAATTATCATTATAAGTATGTAAAAATGTTTGTTTTAAATCTGGTAATTACTACCCAATTATTGTTTAGCGATCTCTATATTTCAACGGAAAGGCAATAAGACTCCCGGTGTGAGTGTATATCGTAGTGATTAGGATTAGATTTTGACTTTACATAAGTACAAATGTTTGCTTCAAATTTGGTCCTTACTATATTATTGTCACTTAGCATTTTCTATTTTTAAATTTATAATGCTATCAAATTTGTTGTGTAACATCAAAACGCTTTAAAAAAAAAATTTTCTCCATTTCTTCTTCATTTTTTAAGTTAGTATGTTTCGAGTTTCTTCGAAAAACAGAAATTCTTGTCGGTGTTGTAAAGCTCTGATTTCCGGTAACGGTGTGCGCCAGTACATGAGTCTACTGAATGGGTTTGCTCCATGGAAGCACTGCCAGTAGTTCCAACTACTCATGGATGACTAGCATAAAGATATCCTTGGATAGTTTTTCGGTCTATTTCTTGTTTTTAATGTTGAGAATATCATTTGTGTTCACTCTGTGTGAGTCAATTGATGGGTGATTTGTATATTCTTGTAGTCTCCCTTGGGACGAAGCGTTGGCGTTGTCTAAGTTTTTCATTCATTTGTTAAGTTTGTAGTGGTGTGACTTCATATTTTTGAGACGGTCGATGGATCGGAAGTTTTTCGGTAGTTTGTTTATTCTTGTTATCTCTCTTAGGATGAGGCGCTGGTGTTATTTGATTTTCTTCGTCATTTTTTAAGTTAATAGTGGCAGGAGTTCACCGAACATGGTTCATAGCTCCATATTTGTTTCGTTTAGGAATGACAAAGTGAGAATATGTATTGATCCAAAAGATCACAATAAAACAATCAGACGTGACCATCACTCGATGGAAACTGTTGAAGATATGATCCCTAACATTTCAGGTTCGAAGATACTCTCAAATCTCGATGCCAAGTCAGGGTTTTTGCGGATAAGGCATTGAAAGAGAGTTTTCTTTTCTTACTAATTTCAACAAACCTTGGGAAGGTATAGAAGGTTACGATTACCTTGGGAATCAAATCAGCGATAGAAAACATACCAAAGAATAATGGATGCAGTGTTTCAAGGTATTGAAGGAACATATTTCATCCAGTTCGACATTATAGTAACTGGTGGAGACATTGAGTATCATGATAGCATTTTGAAACAACTCACGCTACGAGCAAACGTGTAAAATGAGTAAAATTGTATGAGTTGGTAATTTACTAGATACTTACAGGTTGGAACAAAAACGTGAAATTCGATACAATTTATACCATTCTTATATGTCTTAAAATGGGTCTCATTTATATTGCATACTAATTAGTTTTCTTTCTCTTTAATACTGCTTGCATAAAATATTTTTAAAAATAAGATTTTGGGCGTTTGTTTAGAAAAGAAAAAAGTAGCCCCTTGCATCAGAACTTTGAATGATCTAAAATATTGTGATGTCCGATTTTCATTTTCTCTTCTTCTTTCTGAGATCTAAACGGAAAGGACGGACAGACAGACAGACAGACAGGCCACACAAAACCTATAGCGTTTTTTCCCCTTTTGGGGGCCGCTAAAAAACACGTATAAAGAGGTGTGAATAAAATGTCATTTGTTTATTATTATTTATGCTGTCAATAACACTTATCTTGCATAGGAGACGACTGTATGCTAAAGGCAATTTTCTTTGGCGTGCTTATACAAAGACGTCTTTACAGATGTGCCCCTGAAAGAACTATAAAGATCCATTCAGGCGCCCTCATTGGTACAGAGGAAAGTACCTGGCAGCATTCTCTGGCAGCAGATGACCTCTGAGAGAGACAGTTGGAGAGCTATCACAAAAGATGCAGGAGAAACATTTGAGACATAGAGAAACCCATTATTGAAGACAGGCGCAAAAGACGGAAAGAAAACTTAAATAGACCGCCAGCAGACAAAGGTTTTGACTGCAAAAATTCGTGAAAATATGCAGGTCACAACTGGGTTTGCGTAGTTATGTGAAACAATGCACTCAGCCTTAATCTTCAAAGTCGAAGACATCACTATTATTATTATTATAGAAAAATTATGTCAAATAATTTGCAATGATTGCACAGAAAAATTAATCTCATTGTCATGACTTTCTTTCACATTGTTAGAATATTGTAGTCCCTTTAAATTTTAAATCATTTAATATCAGGGCTTATTATTTTTAGGTATAATTGTAAATTTAACTTTACTATTAATATAAACATTATTATTAATGAAAATAGGCTAACGGTAACACTGTGCATCCTGCAGTCTGACTATTAGAAATGTCAAGGTTTAAATTGGCCGAAGCAATGCGAAGTTCTCCTCTAGTGACTACATCGAGTCCATTTCTTTCTTATTCATTAAGTTTGTTACACATTAAATTCAGTTCAGCCACGTATGTTGATGAAAGAGCTAAAACAATTTTAAATTTTCGACTATAGTTTTCGAATATTTTTAGCCTGCTTTTAGTCATCATTAGCCATTAAACCCTCCTGTAGCCATTAAACCCTCCTGTAGCCATTAAACCCTCCAGTAGCCATTAAACCCTCCTGTAGCCATTAAACCCTCCTGTAGCCATTAAACCCTCCTGTAGCCATTAAACCCTCCTGTTTCTAAAAAAATATTAAAAATTGTATTTAAGAGCTTAACAAAACGAACAATAACAAACGACTTTCAAAACCCAGCGAACTTCAGTTTACAATAAGATTTTGACATGCTGCTCATTGCGCCCCGACCACTGATCTAGACCTATTAAGTAGAGCGATTATGATCAGGATTAGTAGGCATTGGAAACCGGTTATTTGTGCGGCCTCATTTTTTTATGTTTTGAATTTCCTAGCCCGTCGGCCGTGCACATCTTGTTTATGAATATTTTGATTGGCATTTCCTTTATTGCCCCATAATGGTTTGCGAGTTTCTGTTCCTAAGGTAGTTGTCATTCTTGGTTGCCTGTTTGGGGGGTTTATATGGCGGATCCCTTGTTGGTGTTGCTGTTTCTTTAATAATAATAATGTCAGAGGGCGGTACTGCTGCAGACCTGCCACATCACCAGAAAATTTCTCGGTGGAAACTGATAAAGGGAATACGATGAAATGTGTCTCCCTTTAACGAAACTCGACCCTGACTCCGCCAGAGAAAGAATACCCGTTCTTTTATAACATAATAATAGCATGGCTCAAAGCAGGCCATCTCTACCCTGAAACTGAAGGCTTTGTTACAGCAATACAGGACAGAGTACTTAGGACAAAAAATTACGAGAAACATATCCTAAAACTCAATATTGTTGACAAATGCCGAAAATGTGGAAATGTTGGCGAGTCGATTGAACACATAATGGCAGGATGTTCAGCCCTATCGGAATCTGCCTACCTAGGTTGTCATAACCAAGTTGCAAAGCTAATACACCAGCACTTGGCTTTGACGCACAATTTGATCGGGAATGATACTCCTCCTTATTACAAATACTCGCCACAAGAGGTTCTCGAGTCTACTGATTATCTGCTGTACTGGGATAGACCTATTTTGACCGACAAAACAGCAGATTTTAATCGCCCTGATCTGCTGCTCATCGATAAAAAGGAAAAACCCGCTACCATTATCGACATTGCCGTACCACTATCTCACAACTTTAGAAAAACTGAGTTAGAAAAATAACGAAAATGTTGGAACCTAGGCTTGGAGATTAAGCGTTTATGGAAGTTATCTAAAATAACAATATATCCCATTGTCATATCAACCGAGGGGATAATAACAGCAGACCTCACAGATACCCTCAATGCTCTTGGCATTCCTAGGAACATTCTCGTTGCCTGTCAGAGGGCGGTACTGCTGCAGACCTGCCACATCACCAGAAAATTTCTCAGTGGAAACTGATAAAGGGACTACGATGAATTTTGTCTCCCTTTAACGAAACTCGACCCTGGCTCCGCCAGAGAATAAACACGCGTTCTTTTCTAACATAATAATAATAATCTTTATTGTCCGTAAGGAAATTTGTC
>JADKLZ010005243.1:28373364-28383893 GCA_021533235.1 Biomphalaria straminea
TTCTAACATAATAATAATAATCTTTATTGTCCGTAAGGAAATTTGTCTTACAATTTGTGCATTATACAAAACAAAACATTATTTTAAAAAAATGTACACTCACACCAGACTTACTTACAATTTACATATGAAAAGTTTACATTAGATTGGCTCTATTTAATGATCTGATTGCCAGAGGAACAAAAGAGTTTTTGTGTCTGTCGTTGCTATCGGTGTCTTGTATCTCTTTTGTGATTTAAAATAATATGACCCTAACGCAAAAGGTTTATTTTTTATGTCTAGAATCTTGTTCGATTTTGTAAGGATGTGTTAGTTTCTCTAGTATTGGGTAAGTTAGTTTATGTTACGGCCTGCTGAATGTCGTAGATCTTGAATCGTTCTATTATGATCTTATAAATAGCGATGTTAAGGATTGCGCCTTTATTTTGTTTAGGGACGCTGGCTTAGGACTCTGGGGTAGTCATCCCTTAGTAACAGTGATTGTTGGTAGGGTAAGTGCACCCATCGCCCGAGGCTGTAG
Organism: Biomphalaria straminea; assembly: GCA_021533235.1. NCBI lineage: Eukaryota > Metazoa > Mollusca > Gastropoda > Planorbidae > Biomphalaria > Biomphalaria straminea. The sequence goes on from JADKLZ010005243.1 coordinate 28,373,885, forward strand.
TCTCTGAGTCATGACTGAATTATGGCACCAAGTTAAAGGTGTGCTATGTCAATTTGAATAAGTTGTATGTTATGTCTACCCTTGTGTAATACTAGCTATGAAACCCGCATTCATTTGTCATATATCCTATCATGTTATCATAATTATTTATTAAACTGTTGAAGTTGTTCAGCTGATATAAGTTGACTAACATATTAGAGTTAACAATGTTCACGTAGAACAATTTGTTGTTAAGTTGCATAACATATAGTCGGCATTTAGTTTTATTTGCCGTTACCTTTGATTAGCTATACTGTGTAGTGAGGGGTAGCCTGGGCAAAGACTTCATACCCTAGATGAACCCACGACAGAAACCCCCTCCTGACACCGTCTACTCCTATGTATTAATCAGCACTGTTGGGGAGACTTACGTATCTGGGAGCAGTAGCGTCAATAGGGGGTGCGAAGGGTGCGGTGGCACCGGAGAAACATTTTTGGAATGACAAACAATTTGAAAAAAATATAACTAGGCAAAGCAGACACATCAGAAAGGATAATTATATTAAGATATCTAGATATATGACCAAAGATGCCTAGAAAAGTCTAGATGATAGTTTACGTTTAATTGAATATCAAAGCACAACGTTATGCTATTTCTTTCTTAAAGTATAACAAACGAAACATGTTTAGGTGATGGTATGTCTGTTTATAACTTTAATAAAAACCATTGTAAAATTTGCATTATTTTTTGAATATATGTCATAAACAGTTGAATTTTATATTAGAATCGACACTCATTTTACATGTGAGTAAAATACAATAATAGTAGGTAATCAGGTCACTGTATTTATTTAACAAAAAGAACTAACTAGCAAGGTTTTTTTTTTTTTTTTTTAAACATATTTGAAGAAAGCTAATGAGCATGGATGGCACCGTGAGCTAACGCTCCAGATGCCACCGACCATGTCTGGGAAGTGTCCAATCTGTTTTTAGGTGATCAGTTGGATCTCTACTTTTAGTAAGTTCAGTTGGATTTCTTCTCTACTTATTCCAGAAGAGTTAGAAGAGTCTTATCAAAAACGAGGCGTTGTCCTGTTTGCTTTTATGTGGAAAAAAAACGTCAAATGACTTTTTAATATTTTACTAATTTAAACGTTCAAAATAAGACTATAGCTTAATTATTCCTGGTCCTTTGGCCAATTGGTCCATTTTGGTAACTTCGATGGAGGCAGCCTCTGAGTTTGTGTGATAATACAAACTCTCTTTGTTTTCATGGCTTCTTTTTGTCTCAGGAGACAATAGTTGCGCCCAGATGAGTCACTGGTTTTAGTTTCGTGTTGAGGAGCGGAGCAAAATCTGGTGTGATCTTGTTTTGAAATATGTCTATATAAAAATGTAATAAAATAGTGTATGCTAAACAAGTATACAAGACACATGAGTACAAGAAAGTACAAATTATGTTATAAAAAAATAAAATAAAAACATTTTCGACTTTGTATCTGATACTGAAACCATTAAAAAGAGAAAACGTTGTACGTAAGCTGCTAAGGTAAACAAGTAAAGACATAGAATGCCTAAAAATTAAGAAACAATTTGTCTTGTCATATAATTATCACTTCTCTTATTACATGCTGTGAATTGAACAGACATAAATAGGATTAATATTTTATTAAAAAAAGGACATTCTTTACTTCTACTACTCTTAAGCTCTTAAAAAGACATCCTGATCAATTGTTTATGTATTATAACAATGCAACGTAGTCTATACATGTATGTTTATTTTCAATTTGCTGCAAATGGACGTTGAGCTAGACAAGCGTTGACTTTCCGTTAACCTAAATCTCAGGATTTATTTCCCATTCGACATATGGCGACAGAAACGTATTCTGTTTTGCTCCTTTTTAACCCAAAATAACTGTTGTCTCTTTAAAGCTCTTGTCTTGCGAACTGGGGGTCCCAGGTGCGAATACTGGTAAAGACTGGGATTTTACATTTTTGATTTTTTTGGGCGCCTTTGACTCCACACAGCAGGAGAAAAGTAAAGGCGGTTGGTCGTTGTGCTGGCCGCATGACACCTTTCTTAACCGTTGGCCACTGAAACAGGTGACTTGTATATCATCTGTCCTATAGATCTTTTTAAAATGTATACTTTTATTGTTTCTTTTAGATTCCTGTCCCCTCTGCCTATCTCTGACAGTCTGACTTAAATACTATGGAGGTGTGTATAGTAGGACTGTTTTCTGATCATACTAGTGCAAAACGCTAAAATAGTAAATTTTTAAAGTTCATTTAGAGATATGTTTTCCGAATTTGTTCGAACACTTTCTGAACTAGTACACTCTAGACCACTACTACTGTGCCACGTTAATATATAAGACCTAAACTTTTGATAAATAGCTGGGATAGTGTATATAACTGGATTTAGAGCCGAATTTATTGGCAACACAAAAACAGCAATCCAGGCGTAAACTTCACGGTCAAAGATGTGACCATTTATTGTAAGAAATCCAAGTATTCCAACAGGAAACCAGCACATGAAATCTGTCAAAGCAACCAAGGCAAGTTTTTTAGCTATGTTTAAATCCTCTTTACTCCTTTTGGCATCATTTGTTACGGTGTTCATACTTTTCCTTACATTTATGATGTTTAAAAATATCATGATTTGACCAATAGCTATAAAAAGAAATAAAATAAAATTTAAAACTACAAAAATAACGAAAGAAAAAATCCAGCCATCATGTTCTGTAGATCCCAGAGGCAGAGCCAGACACAAACCATTAGAAGAATAAATATCCCACTCTGTAACTATAATAGGAATTAGAGAGAACAGAAAACCAATGAACCAAGCCAATGTGAATGAAAATAATTTGAGAGTTTTTGTTAACCTGTATTGACCGAAAGGGAAAGTGATTTTCAAGAAACGATCTACTGTTATCAAACAAATAAAAAATGTCGAAGTTTCACATGAGAGTGTTGACAGAAATCCTGCGAATTGACACAAAGCACTATGTCTCCATTTTACATCTTCCAATACATAAATATCTTCATATTGAATATCTACTGATGCTATTAAAATTAAGTACAAGCCCATAATAAAATCTGATACAGCCAGACCAGATACAAACAATCCATAAGCTTTTTTAAATATCTCTCTGTTCCAACCAATTCTATAAACCAACACAATGCCATTCCCAACTAACGTTATAAGTCCTACGGTCCAGATGGTAATTCTCTTTAGAATGTCACCAACAAGATGTTTACATGAAGAGATGGCATCTAGAGGTGCATGACATTTTTCTGCTGAAATATTAGGATTTAAAATTTGTGGACAACAAAATTTATAATCACTAGCTCGTAACTCAGACTTTATAGTAAGACCTCGGAAAAAATTCGCTTCAATATTTGTCATCTCAACATTCTCTATGTATAAAGTTTCAAGTGTAAAGTATTCCGGTATTCCCATATCTTGAAAGGTAGAAACTAAAGTATTACTTAGATTTAAATGTTTTAGAGAAGTTACATTTTCAAAGACATTTAATTTTAATGATGAAGTTTTTGTATATGATAAATCAATATTCTCTAATGATGTTGGAAAAACAAATTTATGATCTATTGTTAAATTCATGTTGTAAGAAATGTTCAACACTTTTAATTTACTTAAACTTGTTATTAATTTTATATCATCACTACCAACGAAATCATTTCTACTAAGATCCAAGACGAGAAGCTCTACCAGATTCCAATACTGAAAAGCAAAGTCAACGTTGCTTAGTTTACAATTTTGTCCATAGAATTCAACTGTTCGAAAATGAGGAGAAATTGATTTATATATATGCGATGGATATATAAATGTAGATACGTTATACAGACCAAACCTCATTTTATAAACGTACTCTATGGTTTGTGTTCCTATACGTCTGCTACTGGATATACACACGAAACGTTTTGGGCAAGGGAGACTACAATGAAACGATATATTTTCTTTGAAATAATGTAAAAAAATTTGGTTATCGGGGTCTAATGTATAAATACAAAATTCCTCTATAATAAAACTAACTTGAACGGAGCCTAGAAATGTATTTAACTGAAATTCATCCTCCCCAAAAGGACAGTCTATTCTTCTGTCACCAATAAATGAGCTATAAATACAATACGATTTGGGACATTTGACAAATCCCCTAGGGCAGGTAAAATTTTCGCAGTTCTGTAAGTATAAATCACTTGTAGATGTTTTATTTCTATTATGAATACATTTATGATCTAATTTTCCTTGACACGAAAAAGCTGGAGATGGATACTCATACACAAGTGAATTTGTTCCACAATAAAACTCATCAATGCTAAACATTTTCTGGGCATTGGGAGATTCAGTTTTATTAGTTCCATCATTACAAAACAAGTCATTTTCATTACTAAAACTCAATTCTTTTAAATTTACCAAGGATTTAGTGTTACTATTTTCGATAAAGTAGATGCAGTCAGAAATGTCGAAATTTTCGAAAACCAAATGGCTTTCATCATTTTGTAATAAAAGTGAAAGATCATAATTTTTGTTTTCCAATTTTTCCTTTCTACGTTTTAATATTCCGTCACAAACGTAGGCATGTAGATGGTCGTTTCCAGTTGAACTATTAGCAAGGCATTGAATGGTCTGCACATGCTTAGAGATATAAGATTCTCCCAAAAGGAATGTCATCGACAGATAGTAAGTTTGATAATATACAATGTTCTTGTTTCTAGAAGCTTCCTGATTTAATGTGTACGCCACTTTTGGATTGGATAGAACCTTATGACATTCACAGACCACTAAAGAAGCTTTGAACTTTTTGGAGCAATCATCAAGAAACAAATTTTTCGTTAAAAAGTCAATACTGTCTTCCACGACATATTTAGTAGTCTCCACATTAAATATATGAATAAAATAACAATTCCTTTCATAAGTTTTTGATACATTATAAGGAAAAACATAGGGATAGCCTGACTGCCACTCTCTTCTGTTTCCGTTAGATGTTATTCCAAGGTATAAAGTAAAATATCTTTTAAAATCTTCTGGCAAATTTGATTGTTTTAAAAGATTAAATAAAAAAGTGATTTCTTCAGGAGACTCTAGTGAAACTAATTGACTGTTTTCCTGATTTTTACAGTGCTGGTTACTTTGATCATGACTGATGTAATAAAATTGGGCAATATGGTAATAAGATATCATGGATCTGTCTGTGGTAAATGAGATATGATTCTTGGTACAAGACGTTTTACAAATGGCGGCATATACTTTATCCTTTTGTAAGTCATGAATAGATCTATACAAGTAAAGAAAACGAATGTCGAGAATTGAGTACATGCTTTCTCTTTCAGGTATGAAAAAAAGTCGGTCCACTTTGGTGTCTTTCTTTTGCTTTTCAATTATTTGTTCCACATCAGTGAAAAGAGTCTCGGTGACAAAAATCATTGCCACAAGTGGTCGATTTCTGGATGTGAACCAAACTTCTGATGCGTTAAATACATCATCAATAGGAAACGACTGACCACACGAAAGCTGTATATCTGGAATGTCTGTAAAATTATTTATCTCAATTATACCATTGCTAGAAAATGTCATGAATGAGGTATTCTGCTGCATTGAATGTTTGCCTAAGATGTAATTGGCTACAGATTGCATAAAGTGTATTTGTTTCTTGACATTACTTCGACAATCAATTACAAACAAAATATTTTTACTTCTGGAATGACAATCGTGTAGTGGAAATGACCACAATGAATCTGAAATAAAAATAAAAAAAATCAATGCTTCTTGTATTTGCTTAGGTTTGAAAGTTATATCTCAACAGATGAACTAGGCCATTATCATTAAAAATAGATAAAATCATTATAAACAACCTAATATCTATCTATCTATCTATCTATCTATTTATCTATCTATCTATCTATCTATTTATCTATCTATTTATCTAACATATCTATCTATCTAATATTTTGCCATTTCTGGAGATTTCTAGGATTTCTGGTTAATCAACAGGAGGGCGCTGAAAATCTGTTTAAAGTTATAAAATGGTTTTATTTAATAATTTATACACCTCAAATAAGCGCTTGTCATATGAAAGTGTGGATTCTTTGAAAGCGCGGGCCTGCTGCGGTGGCATAGTTTGAAGTGGCCTGAGACTGGCCATTTTGAAGGAAGCAACAATTATAACCCTTTAATTTAATTTTTTTTTTGTTTTACTTTGATCGAAACTAAAATAAAATAAGAATTGCTCAATCAAACATTTTTTCCCGACGTATGACAGAATTGTAGCCATTGGTTACCAGGCATGACTAGATTAACCTTGGAACACGCGTAGGAGGTGACAGGTCATTTCATTCCAGGTCACTTCTTCTCCGGTCATTTCCACCCCGTTTATTTTACATTGGTCACTTCAATCCCGGTCACTTTATCCCCGGTCATTTCATCACCAATTAAATATGCTTTTTCTTAGTTCTTGTGCTATTGCGTTGTTAAGACTTTGCCATTAAGTCTTCATTTCACCCAACACATTACTAAGTTTATTAAGAATATTTTTTTTTATATTTTTGACATGTTATTATGTTGTTATAATTGTATAGTTTTCCCCCTATTCTCTTTATACTTGTTTAAAAATGAAAGAATATAGTTCATTAAGTAGACATATTGTTTGTATTTATTTATATTGTTTCTGTTTGTTGTTGGGAAGTCAATATTATCCTGCATCCTGCGCATGTAATGATCAAAGACCAAGGTGTGATTGAAGTAGGAACAATATTTGAGATATGAAAGTGTGCTTAGAATAATTATTTTAATCAAGCCGCTCTGCGCTCATAATTTATTATCAAAAGTTAAGGCATGGTGGAAGTTGTGGAAATCTATTGAGAGATGAGAACAATTAGAATACCTATGATCATGGCGCTGATAATTTATTTCTTAAAGGCCATCTTTCACTTAATTTGTCAATCGTTCTTTCTTAAACATGAGCGTGTCATTTCAAACCCTGATATAACGTTTTATTTATTATAAAAACCGATAATTTATGAAACACGCAACACTGACGAAGAAATTACAAATGATGTACAGCAATAAAATCAAAGAATTGCCGTCTGGTATTAGCAATAGCAAAAACAAGCAAAAACAATTATATTTATAGATGTTAATTTTGTATATTTGTAATGACATTATATTCAATTTTTTATTCATTAATGTATATAAAAATAAATATATGAAATAGTGTTGATTTCATACTTTTTGACAGTTATTATTTATTGGATTACAGATGAAAGCACCAAGCCGAAATGACCCGGGGATGAAGTGAACGGGGAATAAATAACCGTGGTTCAGATGACCGGGAACCGAATCTGGATCCTTAAGTTGGAAGCCAAGCGCTTTAAAACTCAGCCACTACGTCTACATTATTATTATTATTATTATAGCTTTTGTATAGCGCTACTTTCATGCTTATAGCATGCTCAGAGCGCTTTGGTCCAATCTCATTTGTGGACCAGTGGGGGGGAGGGGGTATCTAGGAGTTGGTTTCCCGTGCTGCCTTTGGGCGCTCAGTAAACACAACTCTGCCCGAGTCCGGTGTCGAACCTCGAGCCCCCTTCTAGGTAGCCAAGCAAGCCAAGCTCAAGCCGCACTTAGCCTCTCGACCACGCTTCCCACTGTAATATAATAAGAAATAATTGCACAAACTTACCGTAGAATAGAAATGCAGTTAGTGCTAAGAGTAGCATTCTTTCTTTGTAATTTAAATGACTCGCACAAAATATAAAGGAAATATTTATTCTCTTATACGATATATATGTTTTAAGAAGCGAACGATAAAAAAGGCATTGTCGATATTTATCATATACTTTAAGGTCCTTTAGAATACGTTACATGCATGTATACAAAAAAACTGTGTTGCCTCTAAATGAGTTTATGTCTTTTGCTTCAGTTCAAATATGAAATGAAAAGTTATGTCTTTCAGGACTTTAACCTAAGTGGCCAATGTTTGTGGATGAATCGAGTCATGCAACGGAAACAGCACATTATCTAATACTTTTTTTGTACCATGTACCCGGTTAAATGTTTAAAGTAGTTTAGTAAACACACACAAGCACACACACACGCACACACACACACACACACACACACATTTATATATATATATATATTAGGGGTGTACCGGATAGTACTTTTTGATATCCGGGCGGAGCCGGATATGACCGGATAATGAAATTTGATATTCGGCCGGAGCCGGAGCCGAATACTTAAGTGTTTTGTAAATAACTTGTATTGCTGAACATTTTACGAAACTGTTAAATAACATACTTCTATTCGTTGGTATTATTTTTTTCCTTTTATATAGCTTATTGTTTTAAACTCTGTTACTGATTGATTTATTAAAGATTAACAGTATTTATGAACTTAAATTAATCTGTGTAGCATGAGCGTGTCTGTGTGTATGTACGAGACCACCAAACATAAAGGCTGTGTGTTGGAGGGTCACTGTAAAATATGTTAGTATATATTTTACTAGTTACTAATGTAAATCTCTCATCTGGCTTGTATGGTGGTGGGATGTATGTGTTCAAGAATTTCGACCAACAACTGGTCATCAGACTTGTATTTTAAAGTCTAAAGACTGTTTCTGGTTCTGGTTTCAAGAACTTAATACTGATAACTGTTAACTAATATTTGGTATCTGAAGCGTAGTAGGTCATATATTTATTAATCCATTTGCGGCAAACGATATTTTAATAACAGCAGGAACTTCCATTATACCTACGGTACATCTAGCCTGAACCTTAAATATTGCGATGCCTAGATTTAATTGTAGTCTGTAGGCCTGCTAGTGATATCTACTGTTAAATAGATCAAAGAGCATTAGGTAAACCAACTATAGAAGAAAAAAAAACGTATTCACACTTCCCTACCAAAAAAAACAACATAAATAGACTTTGTGTTCGACTGATTGTAACAACCTGGTCTGATAGACGTAGTGAGCCTACACATGTTGTCCTATTGAAGTGTGTATAGATGATTGTGTTGCAGGCAAAAAAAAAAGATAACACATTGGCATAGGCTGAATTATATCCCTACACTAGTTACAGAGGTTAAGTGTTTCTTAACATTCCAGCATATTATGGTGCTTTAGATCAAATTATTTCTGCTATAAATTTATTTTCTGCTATGTTAAATTTTACTGTAAGGTTTTCCTTCAGGGCCCTATATATTAAGTCAATAGAATTAAGGAATGAAATTATTTTTATTTCAAAAGGTTTTAATACAACTGAAAAATACATACACCCATACATTTCTCTCCAAGTAAACAAACCTAGTGTCATGATCTGTTGACCTAAAGACATTAATCCATTCAATGGTCAATGTCTATCAAAACATTGTCATGGATTAAACAAATAAGAAGTTAGGGGTGTTGAGTCTCTTGAGCCCTCCCTATAAAGATACCGGTGGTCAGTGTCTGTTTGCCTTGTAGTCCAGCCTCCTAAGTGAGACTCAAACAAACTTTTTACCCAGCCAATAGGTGAGGCTTGTGGTCCAGATCCTTTGAATGACAACCTATCTCATTAATAAACCAACCCAAACCAGAATAACCTTATAGAGAAATGGCTTGTAGTCCCGCCCCCTAATAAAAATTCTTCTCCGATGGAGGCTCTCGGCACGATCACGATTCGGAAGAGTCTGATTGACACTACAGTAACCAAACAGGACAACCCAACACGGCTACTACAAGCAGCCAGGGAGACTATAGCATCATATCCAGCCGGAGTGACCACTATCTACACAGATGGCTCTGTGCAGACGCTCGCGGGAACTGTGAAAGCTGGGTACGGTGCCGTAGTTCGACTCGCTGGCAATCCCGAAAGATACGAGCTCATGGGGCCATGTCCAGGGAGAAGCAGCCTCGAGGCTGAACTGGAGGGGATATTTCAGGCACTTGTCTGGGTGGAACGGATGGTGCGAGAGGGAGCTGCGTTACCGAGTGACGTAGTTCTCTTCACGGACTCGGTGTCCGCTCTT
>JADKLZ010005243.1:28397141-28414156 GCA_021533235.1 Biomphalaria straminea
TGTATGTATGTGTCAGAGTTTATGTATATTTGTGTCAGAGTGTATGTATGTGTCAGAGTTTATGCGTATTTGTGTCAGAGTGTATGTGTGTGACAGAGTTTATGTGTATTTGTGTCAGAGTGTATATATGTGTCAGAGTTTATGTGTATTTGTGTCAGAGTGTATGTATGTGTCAGAGTTTATGTGTATTTGTGTCAGAGTGTATGTATATTTGATATAAGAGCGAATGTATATTTGTATCAGAGTGTATGTATGTGTCAGAGTTTATGTATATTTATGTCAGAGTGTATGTATGTGTCAGAGTTTATGTATATTTGTGTCAGAGTGTATGTGTGTGTCAGAGTTTATGTGTATTTGTGTCAGAATGTATGTAAGTGTCCGAGTTAAAGTATATTTGTGTCAGAGTGTATGTATGTGTCAGAGTTTATGTATATTTGTGTCAGAGTGTATGTGTGTGTCAGAGTTTATGTGTATTTGTGTCAGAGTGTATGTATGTGTCAGACTTTATGTATATTTGTGTCAGAGTGTATGTATGTGTCAGAGTTTATGTGTATTTGTGTCAGAGTGTATGTATGTGTCAGAGTTTATGTGTATTTGTGTCAGAGTGTATGTATATTTGATATAAGAGCGAATGTATATTTGTATCAGAGTGTATGTATGTGTCAGAGTTTATGTATATTTGTGTCAGAGTGTATGTATGTGTCAGAGTTTATGTATATTTGTGTCAGAGTGTATGTGTGTATCAGAGTTTATGTGTATTTGTGTCAGAGTGTATGTAAGTGTCAGAGTTAATGTATATTTGTGTCAGAGTTTATGTATGTGTCAGAGTTTATGTATATTTGTGTCAGAGTGTATGTGTGTGTCAGAGTTTATGTGTATTTGTGTCAGAGTGTATGTATGTGTCAGAGTTTATGTATATTTGTGCAGGCCTGGATTAACCATTAGGCAAACAAGGCACGTGCCTAGGGCACCAAGCGTTTGGGGGGCACCACAAGTCCGCAAGAAAAATGTGTATATTGTCCCGGTAGCCGCGCAAAATCGACATGACATTAGAAACGCAAATGTAATATTGAATCGCACATTATTTAACCTTGCCTTTTGAATGAAACACGCCTGTAAAGCCCCTTTCCGATACCAGATGGGAGGCACATGCTGCTGCAACTGAAGCTATTGTAAAGTCTCATCCTCAGATTATAGAAGCGTTAGAATGTTTACAAGAAGACCAGTCACAGAAGGGGGACACCAGAAGAGAAGCAGAAAACATTGCAAAGAACATGCAAGAATTAGAATTTGCTTTCATGCTAGTCTTTTGGGAAAAAGTGTTAAACATTTTCATAGGGTCAGTCAAGCTCTACAAAATGAGCATGTGAATTTGAAATCGTGTGCTGATTCCTCACTAGCAGATCACTTGCATGAATCTAGGAGTGAATTTGAAAGATTTGAAGACGGTGTGGAATATACGACAACTTAATGACCCGTAATCCTAAACGAAAGACAGTGGTCATTGATGGTCATTGATGGGCCCCTGAGGTCTCACTGAATGCCAGAGACAAATGTCGTATATCTACTTTCTACACGATTGTTGACAAACATGAGACAGAGATGAGTAGACGAGCAGTGGCGTAGCATCCATGGCTCGAAGGGGTTCAATGAACCCGGGCCCACGACCATTTAGGGCCCACACCCAATGGTGAAACAACCATGGGGGCAGGTCCCCTCTATGCAGCATATCCATTAGCTTAGGGCCTCTATAAAATATTTAGAAGTGACTTATATGGGGCCCCATATCTCAAATAGCTTAATGAGTTTTCAGCTCTAAATATGACCCTGCATAGCGCGTAGGGGTTTCATATCGCCTGGTTCCATGACTAGTGACCATTTGTGGCCTGCCCTAAACAGTAATTTTGTAAACAAAAATTAAAAAGTTTCCTTAAATTATCCTGCACGTCATATCAAACTTTATATTAACTTCCAAACAATAAACCGTATTTTTACCTAGTCATTGTAAGGGACTGCTTTCATCAGATGTATTGTATTCTGGTAACGGTGCGTTGGTGATAATGTTTGAATCCCATACTTCCTTCTTTCTTTCGCTTTTTCCACTCTATGTTAATTAAACCGTTGATAGTATTACATTTTTCGTTTATTTGTTTGTAAATAAGAATTTTTTTTCCATTACCAGAAATTTAGATTTAGACTTAAAATATATATTAAACAAGAAACACACACACACATCATATTCTGTTTGTTGCATAGGGAAATATTAGATTTTGACTTTTTAGCTACTTATTGTGACTGAATTGGGGTTTATAGGCCTAATACACATTTTTAAGATATAGTGATAATTGATAGCTCCTCCTTCGTAGTCGAAGATGAGCACTATTCTTATTTCCTATGGACTCGAAGATGACCGTAAAGTGCAATCCTCACTTTAAAATCCACAAACGTGGCATGGGTAGGTTAGGTCAGTTGCAGATACGCCTGCTTTTTCTCTCAGTTTTATGTTGATTCTGCGCTCTTACGCCCTGGTCACTCTTTCTTGCTTCATATCTTGAGACTATTTAGTGGTCATCGCGAAGATTATCGTTTAACAACAACAATGTCTAAAGCAGAACATAAATTCTTAAGAAAACAAAAACACAACCCTTTACTTCGACCAACAGATTCCAAACGAAATGATAGACCTGATGGGCAGTGCAATTTTATCAAAACACCTAAAGGAGATCTGTGTCCTTTTTCTCTATCAAGGTTGACAGCACTCAAAGAGAAAGAAAAGTTGATAAAACTAGCATTATTTTATGAAAATGTTTTGTCAACTTCGATGACGAACTATCCAAATTGCATTCAGATAGTTATTTGTAGGTTTTTATATTTTCGAGAACCAGAAGTATGTAGGATTGACTGACTAAATACTTTTAAGTTATAAAATATCACCATCTTTCTTTAAATTACATACGATGCCAAGGCAATGATGGTTTTTGTTTTTTAATATGATCGAACAATACAATAACCTCAGTGGCGTAACTAGGGATTTGGAGTCCGTCAGGCTTGACCTCTAGGGGCCCTTTGACATTCAAAATCATGACATTAGATAAAGGCCTAATATTTAATAATATATAATGTAGACCCCTCAAGTGGGTGCTCGGGGTATTTTCAAATTTGAACCCCCCACTCTACCTACGCAAATGAATAGCCTTCATGTATTGTCTTAACAAAAGCAGTCCCTTGCGCACTTTAATAAATTGTACTTCAACATGGTCTTTAATGATTCTGTCAGCTGTGCTCATGAACTTGTATTGGACTGTCTTTCAGTAAATGTAATGATACATACAAACTACTGGATATCTTTGTCACACAAAATATGTGTCATATTTGGGGGGGGGGGGCATGAACATATTCTTGAACCCGGGATCACGGGTACCTTGCTACGCCACTGTAGACGAGCGCAGGTATATAATGATATAGTATTTCGATTTTCTTGTTTGGTCGATGTACCACAAACATTGCAGTGTTGTGAAGCACCAATTAATGGTTATCCTGAAGATTTGAACAATAATTTATATACTGAACTACAACAGTTCCACTCATATATTCGCCATAAGTTTCGTGAATCAAAATCTGAGAACAACACGTTCAGTTATGCAGAACTCTACAAAGTAATAGTTACAGACAGCATCAAGTGTGCTTTTCCAAATGTAGAAATCGCCTTGCTCATATTTTTAACATTAATGGCCACGAACTGTACAACTGAGCGCTCTTTTTCTCAGTTCAAACGTACAAAAAATCCAAGTAGATCAACAATGAAACAAGAAAGGCCTGATTCCTTGTCTCTGCTAATGATTTTGCGGACTTGTTGCGCAAAATTAACTTTGATGATGTACTCAAAAACCTTGCCTAAAGTAAATCTAGAAAAAAGAACTTTAGAATGTAAATGTGTGCTCTCTCTGACTTTGTTATTATCGCCACGTTGAAAAAAAAAAGTGTGGATGCTGTTGAAATAAAGGATTTTGTGTGATTTATTAAATTTTCTATGTTTAAAATGTATTTCGATATCATAATAAAATTATATTTTTAATAAAAGAAAAAACGCTTACAAAAAAAAAAGAAAATTTAAATTTAAAAAGAAGAAAATAAAAATACAAAAAAAAAAAAAGAAAAGAATAAATTTAAAAAAGAAAATACGCCTAAAAATTCTATAATACAGAAATGACCTATTGTAGGTTGTATATGAGTGACGTGTACGGTGGTACAAACATATGTGTTAATAATCGTTTGTCTTAGGTTTTTTTTTGCATAATATTGAACATACCAGCTATCAGTAGAGGATCGGGGGTCCGGGCAGAAGGGGGCACCCATGTGGGTTTGTGCCTAGGGCACCAAATTGGCTTAATCCGGCCCTGTATTTGTGTCAGAGTGTATGTATGTGTCAGAGTTTATGTGTATATGTGTCAGAGTGTATGTGTGTGACAGAGTTTATGTGTATTTGTGTCAGAGTGTATGTATGTGTCAGAGTTAATGTGTATTTGTGTCAGTGTGTATGTGTATTTGTGTCAGAGTATATGTATGTGTCAGAGTTTATGTATATTTGTGTCAGAGTGTATGTTTATTTGTGTGTGAGTGTATGTACCTTTGTTTATGTGACCTGCTGAATAGACTATAATTATTTGAAAACGAAGATGTCTGGAAGAATGAGCAAAGTCTTACGACTATAATGATCAGTTTTAAGACTACAATGGTCAGTATTGTTAATGATTTGGTCATTAAATGAAAACTGAGAACAACTTTGAAAAAATTGTGTTTTACTTCTTTCTTGTTTAAATTCCAATATCGATTTCTTAAAAAGCCCTTCAAATACTTTGGTTGCCATATTAATTATATTTTGTTTCTAAACTGGTTTATTCTTCCATTCATTTTCTTTTTCATATATAAAATAAGAACCTTACCTTATGGTAATATTTATCCAAACTTTTCCATTAATACATGTGATTTAAATAATCCATAATGTTCATTAATCCATCTGATTTGAATAATCCACACTGTTTCATAAATCCATGTGATTCACATAATCCATACTGTTCCATTAATCAATGTGATTTACATAATCCACACTGTTTCATAAATCCATGTGATTCACATAATCCATACTGTTCCATTAATCAATGTGATTTACATAATCCATACTGTTCCATTAATCAATGTGATTCATATAATCCATACTGTTCCATTAATTAATGTGATTCACATAATCAAATTGTTCAATAATTCTTTTTAACATAATATTCTGTAATATTAATCAAATATAAGAAAACAATATGTGTAGTTTTGGGCTGAAAGAGATTCAATGTTAACACGTCTGGGTTCAATAAAATAGTCAACTTTCAGGCCACGAGCTGAATCAAGCACAGTATGAATCTACCGGTTCGTCTTAAAAGAGAAGTAGCCAGTAGTTTGAAATAGTGAAAACGTGACATCAGGTTGGCTTGTAAAAACTTGGCTATTTAATGGGCCATTAAAGATGTGGACAGGTAGCTACTATAACATTCATGTTATTTACAATTTCTGTAAAAAAATATAGACTTTAGTATGAATAAGAATATCGTTCATATAATCTGTGTGTGTGTGTAAAACAGGAATCGGTCTTAGAGTCCGTCCATTCAAGTTCACTGTTGTAGAAAGTCAACTTTTGCAATTGTGACCCAGCTAGGAATGTCCAGTGTCCTTGGATGCTTGTAGACAGTGTATGAGACGCATCAGTACCTAAGCTACATGATATATACTGTACCATAAACAAAATCATGAGTGTATTACGTATGTCACAGGAACAGGTCAAGAAAACTTAAGTATGTTTCACTCAGTCAGGCTTTAGTGTTGTCTCTGCATTTAATGATGTTAGCCTTGATGTTTTGTCTCTGCAGTAAAAGTTGTTAGTCCTGATGTGTTGTCTCTGCAGTTAAAGATGTTAGCCTTGATGTGTTGTCTCTGCATTTAATGATGTTAGCCTTGATGTGTTGTCTCTGCAGTTAAAGATGTTAGTCTTGATGTGTTGTCTCTCCAGTTAAAGATGTTAGTCTTGATGTGTTGTCTCTGCATTTAATGATGTTAGCCTTGATGGGTTGTCTTTGCAGTTAAAGATGTTAGACTTGATGTGTTGCCTCTGCAATTAAAGATGCTAGCCTTGATGCGTTGTCTCTGCAGTTAAAGATGTTAGTTCTGATGTGTTGTCTCTGCATTTAATGATGTTAGTTTTGATGTGTTGACTCTCATGTAGATAATGTAACATGAATCTGTATCTCAGCTTCATTCAACTTGAAGTAAAGTGATTTATTAACTAGGATTTGATGTATGCAGATCATTTGTTTACATCTTGCATGGTCATACTTAAGTTCATACAGCAATCACAAAGTTCTAGTGGTAGCCTACTTGTGTGACTAAAATAGCAAGAAAATAATTTTAAAATACATTTTATAAATAAGACAATGCCTCTATTAGGCCTACACAGCTTAAAATATAATAAAATATTTTTTTTAAATTAAAAAATATTTCGAATCCATATTAGATTTACGTATTAATATAAGTATAGTAGGGGCGGACTAAGTGTCAAAATAGGCCCGGACATTTGTATACCATCCGGCCTATTTTAGGTATACCTGTACTCAAAGTCACTGTTGAGTTTGATAGTGTATCGATAATTGTACACATGCAAACAGTAAACATTATATCCTTATAAGAAATATAGGCCTTATATTGCTAAGTGTGTAGGCCCTGAGATAATGAAGTTCAGTCTACACTGATGTAGGCTATTACATTATCTCGGAAAATGTGTTACATTAAATTAGTATTACACTGAAGAATCACGACACTCAGAGTTCCACTTCTATAAGAGAATATTATAAAACCTTCAACAATTTAATACTTGTCGTAGTGGCATCTATGCGGCCCTTTCAGTGGTCCTTTCAGACCATTTGGTTACCAGCCCACCGGACATTGCCCGAACACCCATATAGCCAGTCCGCCCCTGAAGTAAAGCTAACATAACCTTTCAATTTTAAAATTACTGCTATCGTATATTTCATGAACATAAATGTACCAATCACTTGAATTAATAATGCCTTACATTCGGAAATTACAAACGGTCAAACTAGAGTTTTCCCCTTACTGTAAACGAGCAAGTAATTCTTCTCTCAGCCATATACATCAACTAGATATATTACATTTCTAGGAACATCGCTAAAGCCGTTTTCAGAACCGCGGTACGCGCCCAGATGCCTGAAGATTACATGAAGTTTTGGCTTGAATAGAGATATTGTAAAAGTGAGTCATTGACCTGGTTATACAATCATTAAATATTAAGTCCATATTTGACACAGCGAGAATCGCAGAAGCTAAGTTCTGATTAAATGCGATTAATGTAGAAAATGTTGAGGTTTCTTCTTTTGCTGAGGTATTATTTCATATAAAGTTCATTATTCCATTAGTGCAGCTAACACTAGGCGTGACTAGGCAATAACTAAGCTTGCGTTGTAATTAGATCTAGATCTAGATCTAAATCTAAACAGAAGTGAAAATTTTCATTGAGACTGCATTGCACTCACTAATCACTGTGTCACTTGCGTGTTGGATAATCCAGGTCAACCAATAAGAAACGTCCTTATATCGTGTACTGCAATATTTTCAACTGTATTAAATTTTTAAGAGAATTACTTCACTAATCACTGTAAAGTTAATGTAGACCTAACAGTTCAATTAATGCTTCAACTACATGTAATTTTTTACGACATTCATACTCCAGCTTTTCTGCTGCTATTTCAACATCAACACGCACTGCGATTGTGACGTCATGTAGTGTACTTGACCTGTGGTGGAATTTTTAATGACTGGCTTTGCTTGTTTATATTATTATATCGTGTGGAACGATTATAGACCAATTAAGATTTAAAATAGTGTATCTAGTAATACAATCATATTAAAACCAGAATGTAAAAATAAATATTTTGTAATGTTAATAAATTAATACTTGTCTGGATTTAGATTGAGACAGACTTGCTTCCATCTTGTAAAAAGAAAGTAGTTCTAGTGTGCATGTGTGTTTGGCGCATCTCTGCTGAATGTAGTCCAAATGGTGTAGCAAGCACATTAATTTGTACACAACCTTTCCAGCTACTTAATTGTGTTAAATGCCCATGATGTACAATAAGGCTATGCCGTCAACAATATGAGATTCCAAATTTTAACTATGCGAATATTATTGCACGCGGAGAAACTCCAGGTGTGTACAGGAGTGCTTGGTCAAGGATTTAACTATAGGTAACCAAGAAACAAAGTCAGCTGACATAAAGCTTATTAAGTTATTTATAGAATAATATAATAGAATACTATCACTTGTTTTAGATTCAGGCGCTGGGGATCTATAACATTGAAAATAGTATATCAACGCAACAACATGACGAATATTATGCATCTATTTTAGGGGTCACTGATGATAATAATCATAATTATAGCTTTTATATAGCATTACTTTCATGCTTATAGCATGCTCAGAGCGCTTTGGTCCAATCTCTTTTGTGGACCAATGGTGGAGAGGGGGTATCTTGGAGTAGGTTTTCCGTGCTGAACCTCGAGCTTCTTCATAGGTAGCCAAACCAAGTTCAATCGCTCTAGCATCTCGACCACGCTTCCCACCAGTTTCTTCGTCTTGTCTAATGTCGCTTCGTTTCTATACTCTCTTCAAAGTGCGTACCAGCCAGTGGCGTAGCATCCATGGCGCGAAGGGGTTCAATCAACCCGGGCCCACGGCCATTAGGGGCCCACTGCTCTTGGGTCCATGACTAGTTGAGAACTTTGGGGTGACACCAAAGTGAAAAAATAAATGCACTTTTGTAAAATCGATAAATAATAGAATTTGGAACTTAAAAAGCAGCATTTTAAGCTTTAATGTAAGGATTTTCTTTCCATCTGATTTTGTGAATTGTAATGGTGGCTAGCCCTAATCGTGCGTTTGGGGTGACAATAGTCTCCGTTTCGTCCCATTCTTTTTTTTTCTAGTCTGTTTATACACTTATGCGTAGTATTACACGAATGGTGGGGGGATGGAGAGAGTTTGTTTAAGAAGTATGGGTAGTCCCGATTGTCACTAATTTCGATACAGTTGCAAATTATTCACTTTTTTAAAAGCTTAATATGTTTTTTTATTTGTTTTGTATTTAAAGTATGTAAAATAAACTTTTCGATTCCACGAAAATGTGTTTTTCGTTCTAAAAAAACAACAACTATGAATTGCAAAGAATAACCTAAAAAAAAAAAGAATAATCAATCATAGATTATGTGTAGACCTCTAAACTCCCCATGAGCTCACTGTATTGCTGCGGGGCCTCAGCCTTGGGTTGACAAGTTACCATCTAGAAATTGTGCCGGTCTGTCCACTGTTGGTTCCGCAAGGTTGTCATTGCCGGAAGTGGTAATGGATGTAAGCACTCCACTACCTATAAAATGCTTCCTAATGGCATGCGTCTCAAATAGCCTCTGACAACCAGTCCAACTCCCGGCCTTCACGTGTGGCTCAGATATTGAGTCCGGCGGAACTGTTCTTACTAACAGGAGAAGGGGCACTGGCGAGTAACTGGCGCCTTAACCAGTAAGCTTCGGGCAGGAGGGGCTCGTTAGCCATGGCTGGCTACCCACCTAGGAGAAGGAAAACTCTGATTTCAAACCTCTGCTGCCTTGCAGCTATACCCAACCAAGGGAAAGGCTTCGGGAGTCAACCCTGAGGAAAAATCAGGAGCTGGCGACCCTAAGGCAGTTTGCAGCACCCAGTGCTACACTCTGGCAGAACCTGCGACGCTGCTGACCCCAAACTGTATCGGCACTGCCGTTCCTTTGGATACATCAGCTGCGTGGAGAGGGGGGAACTGATGTGTGGGCGACATCGTTCCGACCACAGCTTACGCCCAGGCATTCATCTCATTTCCATGAGATGATCCATGGTCGCTTCGCGACTGACGGTGGCCATAGATAGTCCACTGTTAGAGTACTGCAACGTCCAGGAGAATTGTTGATCAGCCCAACTTTTCAGCGTTAAGTGTTGGACACTGGTCTAGTCACTGCAAGGAGTTGGTTAAGCCAACTTTGTTACATATAAATAACTTTGATCGCGTCTTCAACAAAAGACAGTGTTCATCCTGATTGTCAAGGTTGCACTATTTCTGAACGATGTTAACCTTAATTGTGAAAAAAATGAGTTAAAAAAAACAATCTATGAATTTATAATTGATGAACTCCAGCTGATATATTACAATGAACAATGTATTTGAACATGAACCTCACAATAACCTAGACTGCTCAACAGTATTATAGGATTTGGACGGGAATGCCTGACTTTCAGCAGGTAAACACATCAACAAAATCAGTGACAGCTATACACAATTTTGGGTCTTCGCTCTTTGTAAAGAACATGAAAAACTGATCTTGTTTTGACAATTCGCTAATGCTCCTATATCTGCAACTATGACTTTACAATTTATGATCTTGAGCAGCTATATTACAATGAACAGTGTAATTAATCATGAACTATATGCATCCTCTCAATAACCTTCACTGCTCAACAGTATTATATGTCTGGACGTGGATACGTTTAACCTGTTTGTCTTGTGTGTTACTGTAAACGAAAGTATAATCTGAATAAACTATTTCAAAAAGTTAACATTAAGAACTTGTACCGGTCTGTCTACTTGTGGAGTTCCACAACGTGATATCCAGGAACATTGTTGATTAGCACAGCTTTTCAGATTTAAGTATTGGACATAAAAACACCAGATCAATGGTACTTCAAGCTGATCTGTCAGCCAAATTCGTATTATTATTATTTTTTGATACTTCTAGTGATCTCCGATGACCGAACATCCAAGAAATATAAAGAAATTAGATAGTCATTTCTAGGTTTTCATATTTGTTAGAATCAGACGTCAGCAGAATTTGGTGAACAAAAGCTTTAAGTCATTAAAAAAAAAATAATCATTAACTAAACTGCAAGGCTAAAGCAATTACAAAGTTTCGAACATAACTGGATACTACAATGGCATTTGGGCACTGTCTCATCAGAAGAAACCTCTTACAGATAGATGCACTGGTTTCTTACTTTGCTACTTTATAGGGCAGAAAAATGTTAGTAAATAAATGTTCGATCTTTGTACTGTTAAATAATGGACGTAGTACAATATAATAGTTTGTATCAATGTTTCAAAGTTTAACACCTAGAAGTATTTTTGGAATGTCATTGTGTAGAATGGGAACTAGATCTCATAAAACATTTCTTTATATATTTGAAACTCCTTCTACTCGTTTAATACTGTTTAAAATTGTACAAACATGACTTTTAATTCGTGTTGGAGACTTATAACGGAGTCTAACGTAATAAGATTATTAAAAAGCTACTCTTCTCCCATTGGAATGTCTTTGAGTAAATGTACAGATACTGATTACTCAATTGTTATGTTATACATTGTATTTGTCTTATTGGGGGAAGGGCCCACCAATATATTTTTGAACCCGGGCCCACTGGTATCTTGCTACGCCACTGGTACCAGCACGCACAATCTTTCTCTTTGCTTTCCAGTCTTGGGCTTTCTCCTCCCATATAATATCATTGTTGCTTGTGTTTCTCATGTCTCACTTGCAGACATCTCTATAGTTTTGTCTTAAGGCGGCCGTCGTGTCTCTCTCTGCAGGTCTAGTATAGAGGATGTCTTTATTGATTTTTTCCATCTGGCATGCGGGTCCGAACCAATGTACTTTTGTCTGTGTCAGAAGAACAAAACTACAGTGCCTATTGACCAGTTAATTACTCATATACTAACTTATATATAATATATAGCACTCATAATTAGTTAATTACTCATTTTGTAAGACACGATGCGAAACCAGTTCAGCTTTGGCCTCTAACAAATGGAATATTTTTGCTTGAATGCCTTTCTTTAAAGTCACCCTTTAAGTTATGTTTTTATAAATAATTAATGCTAAAGAACAGTAGACACATTTTAAATTGAAATGTTCATTATGTTGTATTGTTTGTGTATTGAGGACTACAATAGAAAGCAATCAAACGTATTCATTTGAAACATCTAGTCGTACATACAGTCGTAAAATATTGTTACAAACGGTTTAAATTTATGACGAAAGTCTACATGTTGTTTGTAACCTTATATGTTATACAGCTTGATCTGTCAGTAAGGGTTGTGCAATGGCTGATGAAACTAGACCACCAAGATGTCTTTCTCACCTGCCTGGTTGAACAAAGCGTCCTGTCTGACGAGGATCGAAGCTGATGTATAAATTATCAACACTGCTATTTACAGCTATTTTCATTTGCTTTACCAGGCTAATCGTGCGGGACTAGCCATTATACGAAAAATCCCTTGAGAAACATCGTTTGATTTGTTAACAACGTCATTTGAATTGTCTTACAACCCCGCGCAGTGCAATGGGGAACGCTATCGCCACTATAAGGGAAGTTCTGTTTTGCTACCCATTGTCCTAATCGTTTCCTATTAGGACCATTTTCTCCCGGAAGCTACTATGAGCTTGTCCAGTTGCTACAGTGGACAAGAAAATAGGATTCATAAAAGGCATCTAGTTTTATTAAACAATGCGGATGCTGTTTGGTGCTGTGTTGATCTTCTGTGGTGCTCTGTTGTTGTTGTGTGATGTTGTGTTAATGTTGTGTTAGTGTTGTTGGGTGTTGTTTGATATTGTGTTGGTATGGTGTGGTTTTTAGTTGGTGTTGTTAGATATTGTGTTGGTGTTGTATTGGTATTACGTGATGTTGTGTTGGTGTTCCGTGGAGTTGTGTTAATGTGGTGTTGCTGTTGTTAGGTGTTGTTTGATTTTATGTTGGTATATTTGGTGTTGTGTGGTGTTACGTTGGTATTGTTTTGTGTTTTTTGTTTTGTATTATAAAATTGTATTGATGTTTCTAATGCAATAAGTTGCTTCATCACGTTTTTTTTTTTGCTAAGAGTTAGTCCAAACTCCGGATAAACCAAAGAGAAACTGGACAATATATATACAGCCTATTTACTGATGTTACTCCATTGGCACTGATCACACACAATAATGACACTAGGCGTTTATACATTACAAGGATGCAACTTGACCTTACATAACTCCATACCAACATGGCTTTAGGAAATATAAATCATGTGAAACACAACTGATTGGGCTTATTGATGATCTTTCAAAAGGCTTAGACAACTGTGAGCAAATAGATGCTTCTTTACTAGATTTTTCTAAAGCTTTTGACAAAGTTCACCATCATAGTTTGCTAAAAAAATTAAAATATTTTGGCATTGATGGTCCACTGCATCAGTGGATTAAAGATTTTCTGATAGGGAGAGAACAAACTGTAATAATAAATGGCTCTAAATCAACACCAATAACAGTAAACTCAGGCGCACCTCAAGGAACAGTCTTAGGACCACTACTATATTTAATTTACATAAACGATTTACCAAGTTGCATTAGTTCAGGAACAAAAGTCAGATTATTCGCAGACGATTGCATAATATACAGAACATAAAAACAACACAAGATACAGAAATTTTACAAAGAGAATTAGATGAATTACAAAAGTTGGAATCAATTTGGAGCATGTCTTTCCACCCAGAAAAATGTCAGTTATTTAGAGTAACAAAAAAACTAAAACAAATTAATTCCACTTATCTTATTCATGGTAGACCATTAATACAGACTAAAAACGCAAAATACCTAGGTGTTATAATAAATGAAAAACTGTCATGGAATCCCCATATTGATGAAACAATAAAAAAATCAAACAAAGCATTAGGGTTTATTAAAAGAAATTTCTATAAATCAAATAAGAACATAAAACTAAAATGTTATTTAACCTATGTTAGGCCAATAATAGAATATGCATCCTCTGTTTGGGATCCCTCAACTCAAGAAAACATCAAGAAACTCAAACTAGACACAAAATAGAGCAGTGTGATTCATAACAAATCAATATTCACATTTGACTAGAGCAACACCTTTGGTAAAATCACTAAATTTAGAAAGCCTTCAGGACAGAAGACACAAAAGTAATGTAGCAATTATACATAAAACACTGAACCATAATCTTCAAATTCAAAAACACAATTTAATAAAATACTCAGAAAGATACAAAGATAAAGGCATATTCCTCGTCCCATATGCTAGGACAAATTTGTACAAAAGCTTCTTCTACCCTAGTGCTATTAGAGCATGGAATGGATTGCCTGAGTTAGCCAGGAAAACCAGTGGCTTGGTAGAATTTAAGTCATTGGTTAACATGCATGACTGAATGCATGACGCGTAGGACGTAATCATCTTCTTTTTTGAAGTAACGTCTGTATTGTATAAGATAAGATAAGAAGCTAAGATGAGAAGAAACAAACTCTTATACCCATTTACTTTTACAGACACACACACACACACACTAAATGGCTTCCTTGTCGTTTGCGCGCTGGACTGTCATTCAGGCTTATCGATGCTTAAGAGTTCAAACCCTGCCCGCTCCCATCCCTGTCGTGCTTCCAACACCCGTCGTAAATTATATTCAACTTTGAAGAAACATTCAAAACAAGTCAAATATTTTGCAAACTAACAATTGAATGATTTGGTTAATAAATTGTTAAAATATTTTTTTTATGTTCAACTTAAACTTTTAGAACACATTTAAGTATCTTTAGGTGTCCACCAATTCGTCAATTTGATGAAACCAACTTTCTGAAATGTTTTCCTTGTTTCAATTTACTGGCCATACATGCAAGAGTTATGGAACGTAAGACTGACCGGACTATTACTTTCCATGTGAATCATTTGTTCCCCGAAAATCAAGTTGACCTATTTTATTGAAATCAGACGTGTTGGTGTTGTTTATGTATCAGTGATTGTTCACTATTGTAATACTTATATTAGTAACAATTTGGAAGATAATATTCTCAGGAGATAGTATACAGTGGTGTAGTATTTAGTGTTGATCTGTATAGATTATTCTATTAATATGGATTAATGAAACAGTTTGAATGGATTTTACGTGAAGGTAAGATTATCTTTATTATTAGAAAAAGAAAATGAATGGAAGAATAAACACTGACAGAAACAAGGTGATTCTAAAAAGATCACCGAAATGTTTGGGAAACTTATATGAATCGCTTCATTGGCCTCCTTCAGTCGTAGAACGACTATGGTTCATCTCGCACACTTCCTCATGTGGCTGTGAAGCCCTATTTTAGAGAGTCACTCTCGTCCACACATATATCGCAGGTAAAGGTGGTCTTCGCTTCAATCGGTGATAGAATGGTTGAAATCGAAAGTAAAAACAAAAAATCAAAATGTCTTGTACGTTGTTTACTATGTCATTCATTGACCTTATCCTTGACTGATTATTGCAGTTCTAAAGTTTAAAGTGTTGATCCTTCCATTCGTCTTTTTTCACGAAGTCACACACATATACATGCAGACACATATACGTTCAAACACACACATAGGCTTTCACACAAACTTTCACACATACAGGATCACACGCTAACGTTCACACACTTTCACACACACTTCTACACAAAAAAACACACTTTTACTTCACACACAAATTATACACACGTTCTCACAAACACGCAAGCTCAGACACAAGTTCACACAAACTCAGATACACTAGCACACACACACACGATCACATACACACACATATTTGCACACGCTCACATTCATATAGGCTCACATATTTACGCTCAATAACACTATACACACACATTTCAAACATACACACACACACACAATGTCACACTGTCACCTCCACACACACACACTTACAGTTACTATTTTACACAAACATTAGTATGTACTTAATATACTTTCGAATTGAATGTTGCCTACTTGACGTCTGCCATTGTCAGATTGTCGAATATTCCAAGTGCTATTAATTTTGAACTAAGAAGAAATTACATTCCTAAAATTTCTTTCAAAGTACATTTTTAATGCTGTGTCTTGCAATGTACACACTAGCGCTCTGGGATAATCATCAACGCTTAGATTCCTCTCCATGTTTGGTCTAGCCTTTACATAATCACATTTCTTTGTCTCAAAGACTATAGATTTAAGAGAGAGAGAGAGAGAGAGAGAGAGAGAGAGAGTGAGTGTGTGTGTGTGTATATGTATGTGTGTGTGTGTGTGTGTGTGTGTTTGTTTTTTTTTACTTACACGATATTAACATTTCAATGGCAATGGGCTCTTAAAATAGATTTTTGACATAGTATTTCATTTAAACATGTCTTTATAGATTCCTAGAAATAGTTGGCAAAAAACAAACAAACTTGAAATAATTACTAGATGGATAATTCACAGCATTAGTGTGCAATCATTACCAGAGTTTTTAAAGTAACCAGTCGTTAATTGGACCTCAGTCTTCAAAAGGAACGGTCAATTGATGTCCATTATTAATACATCGAAAAAAAAAAACGGTCACCTGATATCCCTGTTTGAATTGAATTATGTCGTATGCTGTATGGAACAAATAAATGTGCACGTGACTTAAGGGATGTTGGTTTGCGATCGGTGAATGCGTTTTTGTTTTGTTTTTTTTTTTGCAAAACAAAATTGAAATACTTTATATATTTAATCTTACAATTAAAATATTATTCTTTTTGAATAATAAACATAGCATTTTTCATTCTTCACTTTTAATCTCCCCCTTTACCCTGAAAAAAAAAGTTGTAATAATTGCAACTGTGTCAAGAATGCATATTTCAAAATATGGATGGCTGGTCGTGATGTGGACAAGTCGTTGACTGAGACCAGAAAACGATAGTGTGAGCTTGAAAATTTTTTAATTTTTAGATAATACAAAGTATAAAAATAAATAATTTCAAAAGGTTTATCTAAGAGGAAGAACTTCATATTTACAGCTATATCTCTCGATACAGTATAATGTATATTCTTTCTTTTTTCGAAAAGAAACAAATTAATTATTTGTAAATAATTAATTGGCT
>JADKLZ010005243.1:28414256-28426269 GCA_021533235.1 Biomphalaria straminea
AAGCGTTTTCTTGCATTCGTCACTGCAGAAACGCATTATCCTGACATATACAGCTCATTAATCATCAGTAGATTTCGGGGCGAAGCCCGACGCCAAAAGCGTTATTTTGCATACTTCACTGCAGTAACGCATTCTCCTGAATCTAAAACTCATTATTAATCATTGGGGTTCGGGGCGAAGCTCCGACGCCAAAAGCGTTTTCTTGCATTCCTCACTGTAGAAACGCATTCTCTTGACATCTACAACTCATTATTCATCAGCAGATTTCGGGCGAAACCCCGACGCCAAAAGCGTTTTCTTGCATTTTTCACTGCAGTAACGCATTCTCCTGACATCTACAACTCATTATTCAATAATGGTTTTCGGGGCGAAGCCCCGACGCCAAAAACGTTTTCTTGCATTCGTCACTGCAGAAACGCATTAACCTGACATGTACAGCTCATTATTCATCAGTAGATTTCGGGGCGAAGCCCCGACGCCAAAAGCGTTTTCTTGCATACTTTACTGCAGTAACGCATTCTCCTGACATCCACAGCTCATTATTTATCAATGGGATTCAGGGCGAAGCCTCGACTCCAAAAAACATTTTCTTGCATTCTCCACCGAAGAAATACATTCTCCTGACCTAAAGCTCACCATTCATTCTATTAAAAAAGGACCTTTTGAAAAATGTTGAAAAATATTCTAATATTATCCATCCATAAAAAATATCCATCGCCCCCTCCCGACCCCACCATATCGGCCAACATACTAGAGGGGGGCGAAATATAAATAATTAGTATATATTATTAACACAAGTAATAAGTTTTTATACCAATTGTGTGAATTCTAAACTAAAATTCACCGCCCCCACCCGAAATTGGACCGCCCCCCCTCGAAAGCTTATGGTGGGGGGGCGAAATTAATGCCACCGCCCCCTCCCGACCCACCATGTCGGCCAACATACTAGAGGGGGAGGCGAAATAATCTAAAAATATAGAGAAATAAAAAATAATTAGTATATATTGTTAACATAAGTAATACATTCACATACCAATTGTGTGAATTCTATACTAAAATTCGTCCGCCCCCCCTTCGGGGGGGGGGGGTTCGGGCGGGGGGGGGGGGCGGTCGCCCCCCCCGCCCCCCCCCCTGGATCCGCCAGTGCTCCGAATAAGCCTACTATCAATAGACCTAATAGGCTTACTTTTTTTTTCTCTTCATAATCTAGATTTTAAAAAAAAATCTCTTAATACTATAGGTATATAGATTCTAGTTAAAAAAAATATACTTTTTAATAAAAGTGGTCCTTTCTTTCGATCGCACGTTTATTAACTTTGCTTGTATTATAGGCCTATATGTAGGCCTACGTTTTTTGTATTACTGTTGACTGTTTTTATGCAAATATGAATTAAACTAATGAGAAATAGGAATTACATTCTTATGGATTTTTTAAAAATGTAGGCTACATAAGTAGACCCACATGCATCAGTAGCGCATAAAAAAAAAATTACCCAGATCTAGTAGAAAATACCTAACATGAAAATTACTAAACGAACGGCAACTTCAAAACAGAAGCATCGACTTTGAGTGAATTTGACGCCAGGATGATAAAAAATAAAATAATTTTGTGATAATCTCTTACTCTAATAAATTATATTTACTATAAGAGATTGTCTGAAAATGGATAAAGTTTTTATCGATCTGTTTATAAAAAGACAAAAAACATTTTCTAAGCAACACGGGTAAATTGCGCGCGTTCGAGGCGTAAGATCCTTCTTTATTTCAATCATTTTATTTTTTAGGCATTGCAGGATGCGCGAAACATGCGCAAAGAACCTGTTTTCTATACGGCTTTGTAAAAAACCTCGAAGTCGTGGTTCCTTTAGTATAGTTCCATGCATACACAATTTAAAAAAATATTGACAAAAATTCTCTCACAGTCAGCATAGGTGTGTTAAAAATGTTGCAGATACTCATCTACCTTACTAAATAGTTTACAGTGCTTGTTGCTATTAATAGTGAATAATTGTAAAATTGGTGTGATTTTATGAAAAATAACAACTGCTTGCATTGTTGATTTTAAAAATTAAAATTTTGCGCTATCAGAAAAGAAAAACGTAGCCTTTGCATCGGAACTTTGAATGGTTTAAAATATTATGGTGTCGGATTTTTTAAACTATCTTTTCTAGTGTACGAGATCTAAACGGGATAGAATGACAGACAGACCACACAAAACTAATAGCAGCTAATCATTAATCCAATCGTTAATTGGTATAGATACTTCTAAAAAAAACTTTAAAAAAAAAACTGTCAAAAGATTCTCCTTCTTGTTGAGATCACGCTGGAAAATAACAATGTCTTTCAATAGTGTCATTTGGCTAACATTAGTTGTCGAATTTATTAAGGATGCCATGAGGTCGGTGTTTATTGACTGATTAAAATAATGCGAACGACAATTCCCAAATTACAAGAGCATAGGTTAAAAAGATTTTGAGAAAACCCTTTCGTAAATATAATCAGTCACCAGATTCTATAAGCGTAACAAAGAGGGGTTTTGTGTTTAAACCCCCAGAAAGCGGGGTTTGCAGCTAAAAAAAAGATCTTTTAAAGATAAAAAAAAGCATATTTCACCGTCAAAATTCTATGAGCGAAGCCAAGAGGGGTTTTGAATTTCACCCCCCCCCTTCCTCAATAGGGCTTTAAATGAAAAACCCCTCCAGATAGTTTTGAGTTTAAACCCTCTCCAGCAGCCAAAAGACGCTAAAATACCTCATCAATATAAAAAAAAAAGCAAACTACACAATCAAAATGCTATAAGAGTTGCCGAAGGAGTCTTGAGTTTAAATTCTTGAGGATAGTCAAGCCAAAAGGGATGGTTGAGTTTAAACTCGTCCTCCTGAGGTCTTTTTAAAGTTTAAAACCCTACCAGATAGTTTTAAAATCCAACTACAATGAGTTGTGATGCTGAAAACATCTCTTTAATGTTATTCTAAAGCAAACAATAGTCACCAAATTCTATGAGCGAAGCTAAGAGAGTTTTGAATTTGTTAAAAAATAATCGTGATATTTTTGTTGTTTTACCCCCCCCCCCCAAACAGATGATTTTGACGATAAAATTTCTCTTTTCTATATAAAAAAAAGCAAACTACAGTCACCTAATTCCAAGAGTGTAGCCAAGAGAAGTTACACATATCTACCAGTCGATGGGCTCCATTAATAAAGTGCAGTGAAATTGAAAAAGACTAAATGTGGTGCAACAAAGATGGCTAAGGCGGATTTAAGAAGTCAATTATAGAGATCGATTCTAAGTCAAGGAAAACCCATACAAACTGGGATTCGCCCCTTAGAGCGTCGCATTAGGTTTGCGGGACACGGACGCCATTACGAGGAAAGCGTAAACCGGGACATTCTTGTATAACTTGACGTCACACTTTCATGGAGGTCATCACAGCAAGTGTGAAGAGGCCTCAGACATTGCCAGATTTTTTCGGAAGCAGATTGCCGCCCAATGAACCGAACGGCGCGGGAGGATCTTAGTAAGAATAGCGGATTAGGTTTTTGAAATAAAACTCTTAAATAACAGGATAATGCGCTGTAGATACCTGAGAAAATGCATTTTGTTGGCTTTCAATAGCGGAAATAGTGCTAGGCGCGGGTCTCAGCCCCGAAACCCACCGGGAGAGATCTCAGCGCTCCCCCGAAGATCCCCTTTCTGGCAAGTGCAGGGAGTCTACATTTTTCCCACTAACACCAGTATTCTAGGGAACAAAATAGTCTTCCGTAAGAATAAAGCGTCAGAATGTAGTAAAGATTAATTATACACACACACATTGTTCGGACATATTGATGGTTTGGGTTAAAACCCGGCTCGCTGCCATCAATCCTAGTCCTGCAGAAGGTTTGTACTAGGAAGTAAATTATCAACTCTGAAATATGCCATACCAACACAAAACAAACTTGCTATCGTATATATTTGAAAGGACTGCTTGATTTTCTTATCAGTTTTCTGGTAGGTTGCTATTTTATTCCAGCAGTTGTGGAGGGTGGATTCGGTCTAACACTATGTATTAGCTTTCATTGAAGACACTATGAAAGCATAATTTTAAACAATTAAACTTTATTACCCTAACGTTCCTTATCATTGAATACAAGCTGTCTCTTTCAGCACTCTGGGTTAGGGTTCACTGACCCCTTTTTTATTCGGTCATATATGTCGTTGGCTGAGTGGTAAATCGCTTGGCTTCCGAACCGGGGGTCCCTGGTTTGATTCTTGTTAAAGACTGAAATTTTTAATTTCGGGATCTTTGGCCGCTTCTGAATTCACCCAGCTCTAATTGGTACCTGAGATTAGTTTTGAAAAGTGAAGGCCTTAGTTCGTTGTGCTGGCCAGAAGACACCCTCGTTAACGCAGGGCACAGAAAGAGATGACCTTTACAACATCTGCCTTATAGATCAAAAGGTCTGAAAGGGGAACTTTACTTTATATATTCTTTTATTAACTATTACCTTAACAAAGGACTAACAATAAAGATCAACTAGTTTGTCCATACACAGCCCACAATGCACTACTAATCACTCAAAAGAAGCACACTTAGTATAAAAGTTTATCTTTTTTTTTTTTTTTGGTTTAAAAAACAAAGTTCGTTCTTGGTTGTTTGGTTACTATTTACTGATATCCCTTATCTGAAAATTTCCTCGAAAAACACATCTGATATAGGAGTCTTTTAAATGTATGTCTACGAAGGTATAAACACTGTTTGTAACGGAAACAACAGTGACATAACTTGTTTTATAAATGTTTAAGTTTAAAAATATTACATGTGGCAATGTTCTCATAAACATAAGAGACCAAAAGGTATGTCTGACCATTAGCTTCTCATAAGATTTTAGATATTTTCATATTGAAAGTTAAATATATATTTTAAAAGACAAGTTTAACTGAGTATCGTTTTCCATTAAATGAGTATTCTTATTATTTACTATCGACAGACTGTATCCATAAAAGAAAACATTTAAAATCAATTAAATCATCTGCCCTATAGATTACAAGGTCTGAAATGGGACATTTAATCCGTTCAGAACACAAATCTCTTGGATTTCAAAAGAAAATTCAGAGCTTCAAATTCCGTATAGAACTTTCGGATTCGAGCGCCATATGTATTAGTATACAAAAGCTAATCAAATCTAATGGCTACCTGGAATTTATTATTTGAAACATAGGTGGTTCTGGCCACTTGGCACCTTCTTTTACTTTCAGTTACAGAAACAGATAAACTATAAATAAAACTAAGTTATTCTTTATTTTACACCTGCATCTCATGTATGTTTATTAGTGACCCTTTTTTTCAACTGATATACATAAAGTTTTTTAGTTATAGCATTTCTATTAACAGGTTGCTAACATTTCAAAATGAGCTCTTCCTTAAGAAGTCTAATGCCTCATCAGATGTCATCCTATAAAGCACGACTGAGAAGCTTCAATCTTTTATCAAATGGTAGAAGAGGTCAAAGAAAGTTGTTTAAAAATTTGGCTAAAATTGGATTTCGATATTCGTCTAGTAGATCAGAGATTGTTTGTGACTTTTGTGGTAAAAGAGAGGACATAGAACAGTTAACTTCAGGAAACCTTATTTCTCATGGATGTAATCAACGTTTAGATGACGTCTTTAAATATAAAGAAAGAGATAAGTTAGAGAATAACACATATAAAGAAGTAGAGTTCATTCCAAGAGATAATGACTTATCTGAATTAAAACACGAACATAGAGATGCATGTATTCGAGATGCAAATCACTTTCACAGTGCTAACAATATGGCAGATGCAGGTGAATGTACTGAGGTGAATATTTTCCGAGGTGCGGAATCTAAATCATATCAAGTAAAAGAAAACGACGACGTTGATGGTATGGAGAGTTATGCTTGTGAACAAACGAATTTGATAGATGAAGAATGTAAAGCAATTGATGAAAGTGAGGAAATAGAATCGGTTGAAAATGAACAAACACTCTTAACTTTTGATCTTGAACAAATAAAAAAATGTTTAAGCCATTGGAACTCTTCAGACACAAACAATTCGTTAAGTGGGTCAAAGGAGAGCTCTTCTGTCGAAGAGATTCAACTCTCTGGTAGTACAACATATAACAGAATTGGTGAAAGCGACAATGATACAGGTAAAAAAGAAAACAAAAAAAACAAATCTTTCCAAACTGAACTTATATTTGAACAATATATTCTAAAAGTTGGCCATTCTTTCCCTCCTGTAGAGATTACGAGATAGAGTGTAGAGTTTGAAAGAGTTGAAACGGTCAAGCAGAAAGCCTGAGTTAGTTGTCAACGTTCTGTGTGTAAATTTTTGAATTTGCGTTTTACCTTTCCCTAAGTTGGATCGTCAGGGCACCATTCAAGAATTGTCGACCGTCTTTCTCATTCTTTGCATTTTTTGCCTTAGAACCTCTTTCAATATCAGACCCGTCCATTCTTTTAAGTTATCGTTCTCTGTATGCCTTTTCTTCTTTTCAGCAAATGTAATATTGTTAATATCTAACTAGCCAGATAATATTAATTTGCATATTATTAAGTCACTGATATAGCGTATTAGAAACAAAAAAAAATGTTATAAGTAAAGCGAATGTGTGAACATGAAATATTATGAATGAAGCTAATAATAGCTAAATAACCTAATTATAGCTTTTATTTATTATGCTCAAGTGTTAAGTAATATTACTATCTTTGCGAAGAGTATGTCGATCATCTTAGACTTGCATTAGGTGTAGAAGTTCTAGGGTTCGAGAGATTTTAAGTAACCTTTATGTTACGCGATGAATCAGACGTCTAAATTTGCAGATATAAAGCGCGAATTTATTTAAAAATGCTTTAGTAACACAAATTTCAAGGTTAAATTTTTAAAATAATGAAATAAATGGACTAAATTGTAAATTTTAAATGTATCAAAATAAAAAGAAAACATCTTTGAAAAGTGTAGTTCTTAAAATTAGATCTAGATCTAGATCTTATCTCGTGTAAACATGGCTATTTGACCTAGATACAAAAAATAATAAGGCAATTTTTTTTTTAGGGTTTTAAGTTTGTTTTAGGGCTACTTTACGCTACATTGCATCCCACGAACATACCCAAGTTTTATCAAGATTGGTCAAACGGTTTTGATTTCCTTGAGGGACATACGCCCATACATGCATACATTTGCCCTACTTTCTGCTTTATAGTATAGATAAAAGTTAAACAACACATGCATAGGCCCCTACTCTATAAATAAAAATGACGTCAGTGAACTAATTCCTCTAATCACAATTTAACAGGGCCCTACTTTAACGATGTTTCAATCTATCTATCAAAATTTAAGACCGAAATGAAAGAAAATTTAAGACATCAAGGAAGATAGAGTATTAAACTGTATCTCTGGTGAAAACACGCGAGTTTTAGTTTAGTGTCATCACATAGACATTTTGTAATATGTTTTTTTTTTATAGTTATTTTCTTGTTTCAAATTAAGGTATTGTTTGCAAACTGTTCTGACTGACATTTTTCTAGGAAATCTTCTGGGAATTCCCTTTTAGTAGATAACCTAAATCACTTATCAACTTTTAAATTGTTATCAAATGTATATGATCAGGGACATCGAGAGTAGCAACTAGGAACACAAGCAACCTCCAGGAATTCACCAACAAACTTGCAACATATAATTGGTGTAAGTTGGCAGGACAAACAACTACAGAGTATGTGGAACAACGCCAATAGAGAAGGGTTCGAATGACGCAAATGGGAGCTGGATTGGTCTTATAATGCGAATAACAAATCAACATTTCAAAACAGGCTCTACACTGGAACCCTCATGGTAAGACAAAGGCTGGGAGACCAAAAGTTAACATTGAGGATATAGAAAGGCCAAGAAGCAAAGAGATAGGATGGACATGAACCCAACTGAGGGGAATCGCCCATAACATTGTTCAAAGAAAAAATACTGTTTCAGCCTTATACTCTGCTGTAAGTCAAAAAGACTAAGTCTTAGCTGGAATTTCTTTCTGACCTAGTTTAATAAGAGCATTATCGTACTAAATGTGTCCAGAATACTAAAATATTTGTATCAGAGAGTATCTCCTTCATCCAATGGAAAGATGGAACACGTTTACCAAATTCAGTCATAACATGGACACTGAAAAGAAGAAAACGAAACCAAGCCCCCCCCCTCCCGTAGAGCTCTTTGTCGTACCTCCTTATGAGATCAAAATGCGTTGGCACAAGTTGCGAAGACGCTATGAAATCTCTGTGGAGAAGGCTCGGTGCAATATGCGTCATATAGTGTGCTCGGACCTAAATTTAGGATGTCATAAACATCTGTTTCTATAAAAGTATCCTAAATTGATTGCGTTAAGTCTAACTGATTAAAATAAATAAATAAAAATTACAACAAGTCTAATTCTAGAAAATACTCGTAATTACGCATCAAGGCCTTCGTCTTGACATAAATACGTTGTTTACAATTATTTATCTTTAAGCAGAAACTAGAACTGATAGCAGACATTGGAATGCCAATGTTAAAAAAAATACAACAACAATACAGGAGACAGTGATAGTAGAAGACACTGGCAAAATCATGACATGGTTATCAGAAAACGACCATGACATGTAACATATGAATGACATGGTGTTGACATTAGTCTCCTTAAACCAAACTGGTTATCAGAAAATGACATTGACATGTAACATATGAATGACATGGTGTTGACATTAGTCTCCTTAAACCAAACTAAAACATGGCAAGCCATTTTTTCTTTCTTCCTCGTTCTCGTTTTTATAATTAGGCGTTCAGACGTCTAGACTCTAGACCAATGTACAGGAACTGCACAGTGGTTTCCCAAGGAGCTCTCCAATTAGTTTTCTTTCTATTCGGGATTTTCTGTTGTGGGCAAGGCATTAAAACCAATATATTGATTACACAAAGACAGAAACTTTATCAAACATTCGGAATTTTTACATACCTTCCTGGAAAAACAATAGTGATCCAACAAAAAATGGTATTAAAAGATGACAAACCTACCTAAATCACAAGGGATTCACTAACGGTCAGAAAGAACGATGTATGGTCATTCAGAACCTTCCTTGTTGATAGATATATATATTTTTAAATGAGGAAGCAGATCAGAAATCCTTTGAACGAAATCAAATGCTTTTATTTTTCATCTTGGACTAACATATCGGACATAATTCACAAATACACAGAACAATTTAATTTCATGTGCAAATTCACAGAAGTAGACTCAATACATACGTATATATTTGTGTCTGTTATTCTGTCTATCTGGCACCTATCTAATTCTAGCTCAAGATCTAGCTGATTCAACGACGTTCCAAGTCTAGGTATAGTTGATCGGTCGTTGACTTGTAGCCCCAGACTGCTAGTACAACCAAACCAATGTAGGAGTATTCAGAGGCGTCACTAGTGTCGGTGTCACCCGGTGCGGTAAGCTCTGGGTGTCACCCCCCCCCCCAGGAAAAAATAATCTTCCCCTCAAAAATAAAAACTTTCTTTATTTTCAAAAATAAAAACTGTAAGTAAACTAATAAATTTTTTAGACTCGAAAAATGGTTTTCGATTCTATTTTAAAATGTCGCTGTTTTTCCTATTTTATCGTATGCATTTAAAATGTACTACCATACAATTAAGAAACCGTGAGTTGAACACATTTTTACTAGTGTTTCTAAGCAGATTCCGAAAAGGCAAATCAAGCACTGAACAGGTTTACATCCTTCGAAACGTCGTCAAAAAAAATCCTAGAAAACCAACAAAGGACAAAAATTTAGTTTTGTAGATTTTAAAAAATAAGTCTGATAGCGTCCATCGGAATCACTCTGGAAAATAGTAAGAGAGTAAGGTACCTTGCAACAATGTGTACAGATCAGCGACATGCTTAAAGCAAATCAAGCAGTTGTCTTACAATAGACGGTAGAATTCTTCAACATTGATATGGATATGAGATTAGGCTTTGTCTTAGCCCCATTTCTCTTTCTAGTAGCCATCGACGATTTCATTAAACCGGCTGCATTCGGATTCCCATGGCGTAAACCAAACCGAGTTGGATTTTGCAGGCGACATAGCATTACTTTGATATACAATTAAATGTGTACACGAGATGACATGTATGGTGCAAGTTATCCAGTTTCCAATAAACATTGGCCTTACAGATCTTGAACAAATAGTAAAGCTAACCTATTTAGGCAGTTTTATCTCAAGTAATGGAGATGCATATTTGGTGTTGCATTTTGGATTGGAAAGCAAGAGCCGTCTTTCAATAAGTACAGCATATCTGAACAACAAAAAAAAAATCAATTATCATGGAGATTAAAATCCACCTACTCAATACAATTATTGTCCAACGGCCATCTACGTTTCGAGGCGTGGACGTTTAAAAATAGAGGCTGAGTAGTTATGGCTAACAAGGATCCTTCGAATCCTCCTGAGATAATTTTACCAGTTGTTGCGCGCCTCTTCGCGGTGTTCGATCCAAACGATGAACTGAACAGGAGGTAAACTCCAACTACCTCAATAATACCAACGAAAGAGCGACCAATAGATATGGATTCCACGCTCGTGTTAAACAGTAAAAACTTTAATCTTCAAAAGGGATCACTTCCAATGTCTTCGATCGCTAGCCGTTTTGTTATTACCTATTACTTTCACTATTTTAATGAAAACTCGTCTTTTTTATACTGTATCATAGAGCCTTCTACTTTTTAAGCTCACTTTTCGTCATCTGTAACTAATGGACCTCATTCACCAAACGTAAACAAACAACATTTTCTCTATATGTTCAATACAAATTACGCAATATGTAGGGTTGTCACGTGATACTTAATTTTCATTATTTTATCAATCTTATGACGTGGCTAAATGTGTTTATTTACAATTGGTGAATGATGCCCATTAAAGCTGAAAAGAGGAAATAAAAAAACAAGGCCGTCACGTCTAACCTTGCGTCACACCATTTTAAAAGTCCTGAATTTCGTGCGCACCTGCTGAGAATTGCTGTGAAAGTCGCCTTCGACTGATTTCTGTGGAGAAAGCTTGCAGCCTTATGCTCGAGTGGAGTGCGAGGGGCTTACTTTTTTGTGTGTTTTTCAACACATTGCAACAATGATCTTTACGTTCACCATTCAACTGGTCATATAAGATGTTTGGGGTAGTGCCTTAAATTTATTTAAAGTTGTTCGGGGCGAAGCCCCGGGCGCCAAGCGTTTTTCTACATTTCTAAGCTTTAAAAACTTTTTCTCCTGGCGTCTACAACATAGTAAAGTTAAATAGAATTAAATTAAGAAGGGTTGGGACATGTTGATACTAAATTGTGAGAGAAATTTGATTCAGTAATTTTTTTTTAAAGTTGCATTTTGGAAAAGTGCATTTTTTCTACTTGGGTGTCAACCCCTTTTGGGTGTCACCCGGTGCGGACCGCACCCCCCGCACCTGCCTAGTGACGCCTCTGGGAATATTGTATGTTTGATAAACAAAATGAAAATAACTTGAACAAACTTCTCATAAAATAATGGCAGACCCTGTCTTGATTTCATCATTCTCCAAGACTAATAATGAATCATCTCTTTCTCCACCATTGCATTTGAAACTCGATAACGTAGTGTACTGGATGTCTACCAGCTGTTATGCTTCATGGAAGACTGATTAAGACAATCGAAAACTTATAACAGGCACTTCGATTTCTGAATGCTTTCAAATAACAAAAAAAAAAACAAAAAAAAAAACACTCTTGGAAGATCATTTCATTGCATGTAGAGGATATTATGTCACCTCTCTTCGGCGTCTCTATTCTAGTGTCTCTAGACGTGTCGTAACTTCCTACTGGTAACACTTTCGGTATTTCAGTTTTTATTATCATTATTATAGCTTTTACATAGCTCTACTTTCATGCTTATAGCATGCTCAGATTGCTTTGGTCCAATCTCATTTGTATACCATGTTTACATAGCTCTACTTTCATGCTTATAGCATGCTCAGAGCGCTTTG
>JADKLZ010005243.1:28460020-28474650 GCA_021533235.1 Biomphalaria straminea
TGATTTCTAATCACTTTGTATAGTGATTCTCAAACTTGACTGTTACAATACATAATACCAATAAACATTGGTCGTACTTACTTTATTAACCCTTAATATTTATAGCTTGTTATGTGGTTTATCATTTGTCCCTTTATCGTACATCTGTCTAGACCATATTACAATGAGTATTAAAATATAAATGCAATCACATTTAAAGAAACGATACATATATAGTTTCAAGCTAGGACGTGTTTCTTTACATTTATTTTAGATATCTTCCTTGTAATTTATGACTATTGAATTACTTATGTGATATTTTCTTTTACCAAATAACAATAAATGTCCTATTAGGATTGTTGCCAATGTTTACCTGTTAATGATTGTAGCAGGGGCGGACTGGCTATATGGGAATTCGGGAAAATGCCAAGTAGGCCGTTACCAAAATTGGCTGGTAGACCACAGTAATGATATTATTTGAAATCACGTTTGTATTTTATAAGAAAAGGCCGGCAAGGAGGCCACTATACCACGTATTTTATTGCTAAAGTTTTTATAGTAAGAGGCGCCCTATGACGTATGCTAGGACAAACGTGTGCTGCGTGCAAATGTTCCTTCTTTCCTGGTGCTATTAGAACATGGACTGGGTTGCCTTAGCAAGCCAGAAAAAACAACAACAGTGGCTTGACAGAATTTAGGTCATTGGTATGACTAGATGCATGACGCGCATGACGTAATTATCTTCATTTTTGAAGTAACATCTGTTTTATATAAGATAAGAAGATACAAGGGCCTCCTAATTTAATCTAACACATCTTCCAAAATAATGTTATTGCCTACATTCATAGACAGATTCTAGATGTAGTAGGCTTCATTCTTTTTTGGCCTACACACGTAGCGATTAAAAAGTAGCATAAGGCCTATTTGATTATACAGTTTTCCTTTAAATAAATGCAACGTTGCATAATGGTTTTGTGGACAACTAGACCTAGAATTGGATGTCCATCTAATAATATACAATTTATTGGCCTGACAGTCTAGAAATGTCCGTGATGATTTTCCCAGTCCGCTCCATGATTGCAGGACATATGCGACTTCCAGACAAAGTTTTTTGGACGATTCTAATTTTCAAATTGTGTATCAATCTTACATTCTCCCCCTTAGATCACCGAAGAATCCAGTACTAACTCGACTTCTCTTCTTGTATTATTACATAAGACATCTTCTAAGCAATCTAGGTTGATAATTCGCTCTTCGCGATAATATATTTTCTGTTTCATCATTAATGAATGACAGGGAAAAGGGTTTTGTAAAGGATAAATGTGAGAAGACATGAAAAATATTTCCTAAGATGTGTGTGTTAGGCCTACTTTATATAAATGTGCATATAAATGTGCTTTGAAAAAATCAACAGAATAAACAAAAATTATATACATAGATAATGTTTATTTAAAAACAAGAATATGCAAAAAAAAAATAATCTTGGTATACTTCTTAAACAATGTTAGATTTAAACAACATAGCTAAAGTAAATCAAAAGTAGCATGACTTTCTGAATTATTTATATTTAAAAGATATATGAGAACAAGAACATGTAGATACTAGTAAATAGAAATTGTATTAAATGAGTGTCAAGGGACTGTGAGACAAATGGTCTGCTAAAAGAGTCAAATAGTGTGGGGAACAGCCATAGTTTCTTTTTCACAACGAGAGCTGCAATGAACTGAATTTATAAAACCGAAAGCAGTGTCGTGAAACACATTTCATTTAGTCTTGAAATTTTTCAGTAAGCAATAACTGTTCATGGTGTTTTCAGTTCTATTTTGCCAATGAAATACTTATTCCTTATTACTATACGGAATCACAGAAAAGCCTTATTATTGTAATGTATAAAAATGTGTATGTATATAACTCATATACTGATGAAGCTTGTAACTAGAGTCGATTAGTCAAAGAGGTTGTTTTAGTACACTTTTGTATTGACAATGTTTCACATTTTTTTGAACAATACTCTCCTTTTCCCAACTCTTTCCTCCTTTTCAAATAATAATGTTAAAAAAAAATTTCTTTTCACTTTTTTAAAAATTATAATAATAATTTTTATTATTTGTAGTAGTAGTAGTAGTAATAGTAGCAGTAGTAGTAATAGTACAAGTATTGCTGTGAAACACTGTGAAATCACACTATGAAAACACACCCTACCTATGTAGGCTTTATATGAACCAGAAAAAAAAAAACGAATGTTATGTCTGGAAATACAAGAGATGAAACCATGTTTAATATAGTAAGATAATGATGTAGGTCGAAGAGAGAGGAGCCGATGTCAGTAGAAAGTATGTCCAGCGCAAAACTAACCGCTTTTTATGTCCCCAGATATTGTTGGATACCCATTAGGGATGGGTAGACTCACAGGCACCCTAAGGATTTCAAAATAAAAATTTCAGTCTTTACTAGGATTTGAACCCGGGATCCTGCGTTTCGGAAGCCTAGCGCCTTACCACACATCCACCGCTCAACCTTTGTCAGTCTTGTGCAATCAGATAATATAAGGATCCTAATGATCCTGCCATGTCCGAAATGTGAGCTTTATGTAACGATGCTAAGACAGTTCATGGAAAGACTGGCCATCGTCAAGCACAAGGTTAAGATGAAAGGCCATTCACTAGATAGATTTGCTAATTAAATTGCAGGGTCGCTCTCAAATAATTGGAAGCCAAGGCAAAGTGATTTTCTTTCTCCTAATGAAATCAAAAAAATATATTAAATAGAAGCAGCAAAAGTAAAACAATAAAGAAAGGCAATGTATTAAAAACATGTCAGTGTATATCTTGAAAACCGAAATTCATACATCCCTAATCCATAGAAGTGAGGGTTAGGATTAGGGTTAGGGATTGAGTCAGACTACTAACATAGTCCTATATTATGTCTAAGATCTGATCCAAATTTCCCAATTTGTTTCTCAATTTGTTTAACACTGTGCGTGGCACCCACCAATTGGATGCCCAAGGCGGCTGTTTAGTTTGTCTACGTCTAACGATTCAAATAAATGGTCAGATGGTTAGCCATTCTTTTAATTAGCCAAACTGTACTTCTTACCACGAAGGAATACGCCAAAGCCTTTCCAAAGCCATGTTTGGCGTTAAACAGAAAAGTAAAAGAGGCATTGTGTCGTCATTTTTACCTAGCGGAAAATCGTAAAAAAATGATACTTAAGAATAATTCAAAGAAACTGCTAATACTTAATAAACCGACGAACAGCTTGAAAGTAGCATTTAATACATGATATTAAATCTGAAAAAAAAATCAAAAATTTATTGAAAAGATGATCAGTAATCGAAGACGTTTTCACATGAAGTCCTGACTAAACAACACGACTTTTTTTTCTATAAAATAATAGGCCACGAAAGAGAATCTTATAATGGAAGCAACGAAAATATGACTAAACTCACCAAATCC
Source organism: Biomphalaria straminea (assembly GCA_021533235.1). Lineage (NCBI taxonomy): Eukaryota > Metazoa > Mollusca > Gastropoda > Planorbidae > Biomphalaria > Biomphalaria straminea. The sequence continues at coordinate 28,463,456 of JADKLZ010005243.1, forward strand.
GTGGTGGTACAGATATCTGAAATGCGTTAGTGAGCGGTCGCTGTTTGGAATGACGAAGACTCCGACTTGTATAAACTGGCACAAAACTAATGGTACCATTGAACAGTTTTACACACGTAAATATTTCCCATTTAGTAAGGAAGAAACGTCTTCTCGTGATTGGTTACTAATAGAAGCAGCTTCAACTAATTACAGATTCAGTAGGCATTGGGAGGGCAAGGATGTGCAAAGAAAGTGTTTTACAAATAGATATTATTAAAGCAAGATATTCTTTTTCTATTCAAAGTGTCATATTACAATAGATTTCAATTACATAACTGTTTTTTAAAATGCCAAATTTGTTTCTTTTCTTAATAATAACATTGCAGTGATTAAAACATCAATGTTTCATTTACATGTTTTATTACTTCAGCCTTCTCCTCCCTTGACATAGATCGTTACGTCTTCATAATGTATGATTTATAGAAAAAAAAAAGTCACTATGGTATTAGTGTCAAGCTATTTACACACGTAAATATTTCCTATTTAGTAAAGAAGAATCGTCTTCTCATGACACACAAAAAGATATGACTGTTGTTCGAATTTTTCATCAATATTGCTTTTGTACAGTAGCTACGCTGTGGTTGTCAGATCAATAAAAATTATCTTATCTTATCTAATTCGGTAAACTAACAAACGAGACATGACGTTTAAAGGAATGACGGCAGAAACAGGTACAGATGTACATATACAGTGCTGATTTACCTATAACTATTTTATTAATTAGATAGCCTACGCTTTTTTTTATGAATACAGAAGAAAATAAAATTATGCTTTGTTTTGGAAGCAGAGACTCAAAGATTTTTTAAAGATGGCTGGTATTGTGTAAATGATTGGATTCAAAGCTGAATTTATAGGCATTACAAAGACAGCGATCCAGGCGTAAACTTCTCGGTCAAAGATGTAACCTTTTAATGAAAGAAATCCAAGTATTCCAACAGGGAACCAGCACATGAAATCTGTCAATGCAACCAAAGCCAATTTTTTAGCTATATTGAATTCTTCTTGCTTACGTCTGGTATTAGCTCTTACGTTTTGAATATGTTTTCTTACAATCACAATATTAACAAAAATTAAAATTTGGCCAAAAGCTATAAAAAGAAACAATATAAAATTTAAAACAACAAAAACAACAAAAGAGAAAATCCAGCCATCATGTTCTGTAGATCCCAGAGGCAGAGCCAGACACAAACCATTAGAAGAATAAATATTCCACTCTGTAAATGTAATAGGTATCAGAGCTAACAGGAAACCAAAAAACCAAACCAATGTAAAAGAAAATATTTTTCCTGTTTTTGTAAATTTGTGTTGACCAAAAGGAAAAGTAATTTTCAAGAATCGATCTATTGTTATCAAACAAATAAAAAAGGTTGAAGTTTCACTTGAGATTGTTGACAGAAATCCTGCAAACTGACACAAAACACTATGTCTCCATTTTACATCTTCTAATACATACGTATCATTATAATGAATATCTACTGATGCTATTAATAGTAAATACAGGCCCATTATAAAATCTGAAACAGCCAGACCAGATACAAACAGTCCATAAGCTTTTTTAAATATCTCTCTGTTCCAACCAATTCTATAAACCAACACAATGCCATTTCCAACTAAAGTTATAAGTCCTACGGTCCAGATGGTAATTCTCTTTAGAATGTCACCAACAAGATGTTTACATGAAGAGATGACATCTACAGGTGCATGACATTTGTCTGCTGAAATATTTGGATTTAATATTTGTGGACAGCAAAGTTTATAATCACTAGCTCGCAACTCGGAATTTATAGTAAGACCTCGGAAAAAATTTTGTTCAATATTTGTAATAGTAACATTCTCTATGTATAATGTTTCTAGTGTAAAATATTCCGGTATCCCCATATCTTGAAATGTAGAAATAAATATATTACTAGCTATCACAAGTTTCAGATGACTTACATACTTAAATACATTTAATTTTAATGATGAAATTTTGGTATAAGATAATTCAATAATTTCTAGAGATCTAGGAAATAGAAAATAGTGTCCAATTATTAAATTTGTGATTTGGGAAATGTTCAAGACTTTTAATTGACTTAATTTTGTTATATTTTCTATTTTATTACTGCTAGTCATCTGATTATAACTAAGGTCTAAGACAATGAGATCCGAAAGTATCCAATATTTAAAATTTAAAATTTATTTATTTTACAATTTTGACCAATAAGCTCAACCATGTGGAATAGAGTAAAAAAAGCCAAATATATAATTGGATGATATATTAAATTTCTTACATTATATATTCCTAAGGATATCTTATAAACATTCTCATAACACTCTCGATCCAATGTTTTATTTTCTATTTTACTGGAAATCTATATATATATTCCTCTAAGTCTGAGGTCAAACAACAACATGCAAGCAAGCAACAACAAGCAAGCAAATAGGGAAGATCCCATAACGTACGCACCACGGTGTGACTGGACCCAATCCGCACTATTTCATTCACAAAATAGCATAGACATAAATAAATATAGACCGGAAAAAGGAAGTAACTTCCTGTAACTTGAAAACACATGTATATCCTATACTCTTAAGCGAGCAATTCTTGTATATATATATATTTATTTATAAATTTTATTTCGAAAACGGCTCTAACGATTTTCTTTAAAATTTCAAGGTATGTGCGTATTAGTGAGAAAAAAATTCTGAACTCATTGGCCACATCGGGAAAACTCGAGTTCGACCGTTATTTCGATATGAAAATGTCTCAATTTAATTTTGGTCAGAATAATTTATGAATGAAATGGAAAATTTATGAATGAAAGTTTTCCGTGACGTAAACGGGAAAAACGCTGCTTACGTCACTAAACTTACCTTACTACAATGCAAACAAGAACGAGTTTTAAAGTATCAATGGACCTAATTAAACATTTGCACACCATCTTATTGAAGATTGATTTATATAGAACTATGGAACGAAAGTAATGAAATTAAATTACCGATGTATGATTAGTTATTGCGTTTTAAGTGCTTAATAAATTGTTTACACTTTAATTGCGTAGAGCGGTGTAGATTCCTCATTAATCTTCGGATTTGATGTCAAGCCTTATTATAATTATAATTTTGCTGGTAAAATTATGACCATGTGTTCATGCTTCAGTGTCTAATGTCCCGTACCAAAACAAAGGAAATGGTGATTACACAGCTGCTCTACTGCTCCTTACTTTCTCACACTGAACAAGATATCTAAACTTGGGGTTACCGTTAGGGCGTGGTGACGAAAGGCCCAGGAGATATATGAATGGAGGTATGTGTAAGAGCAGGCCATATCTTTCCATGGGCTGTAGCACCAGTAGCAGTAGTATATTACCTTTCTTAGTATAAATTATTTAACCGAGCAAGGCTCGGCCACCTGATATTATATCTACTATTGAATTATGATTTCTAAATTATGAAAAAAAAAATTGCATGATCCTCAGTCTTAGAGATTAAACACAATTTAAAGACATAGATTCTAGACATAAAATGAAGTACAATGCACACATATTTGTTTCTCTCTTATGAATTTGTGTAGTGAATGCAAGGGAGGTTAAAAAAGTGGAAGCCGGAAGAGATTATAGGCCTATTGTGTCGTAAGACTCTTGAAACTAATCTAGATCGACATTTAATAATTTCCGGAGATTTCCAGGACTTTTTCGTAGGCCTCATAGACCTAAATAAATATAGACTGGAAAAAGGAAGTAACTTTATGTAACTTGAAAAAATGTATATACATTGTATTTGGATTTCCGAAATCTGACAAGTTGCACGATCTTTAGTCTTAAAGATTAAACAAAACTACACTGCCTCCTCATTTACACAGCATGGTGTGAAAGGAAAATGGTGTATCCAAATCCGCACTATTTTCATTCACAAAATAACATAGATAGCATAAATAAATATAGACTGGAAAAAGGAAGTAATGGATTCAGTCCTTAACTTGAATTAGTGAAATTAGGGATTTTTCAGCAGAATGTCCAAATAAGCTAAAATTAAAAAACAGTTTCAGAACAAAAAAATGAACATTATGATTAATTGACATTACAGTCACGCTAAGAGATAAAAAAGCACACTAGTGAGAATATTGTAATACTTATATAGGTTATGGCTGAAATAGATATGAATACTTAACTTTTATACTGCTCATGCTGTATAGTAAAGCGCACTAATTTGCAAATCACAAATTTTACCTTCATAAAACTCTCTTATTTTCCAGTCTATATTTATTTATGTCTATGGTAGGCCTATATTTAATAACATTTCATGAGATTTCCAGGGGCTTCTGGTAAATCAAGTCCAAGAGGCCACGGGAAATCTGTTATATGCTACAAAATGGTTTAATTTAATAATTTATACACCTAAAAATTAGCACGGGTCCATAGACATAAATAAATATAGACTGGAAAAAGGAATAGGTCCAATGAAAGTGCGGGACCCACTGCGGTCGCATATTTTGCAGTGCCTAAGGCCTGCTCTGGAAAATAGCGGCGTATGCTATGCCGCCGGTCGTCAAGAGGCCGCGGGAAATCTGTTATATGTTATAAAATGGTTCAATTTAATAATTTATACACCTAAAATGTAGCACGGGTCCAAAGAAAGTGCGGGACCCACTGTGGTCGCATATGTTGCAGTGCCTAAGGCCTGCCCTGGAAAATAGCGGCGTATGCTATGCCGCAGGTCGACTAGTACATTTATAATTCTGTGGGCATGGTAGTTTGCATACATACTTTGGTGTATTTTTCAATTCATATATATAAAATTCGTTGTCGTCTATACACGTTTCTTTTAATTTAAAGCTAATATTCATTGCACACAAAAAGTTCTCCAACTGAAATTCATCTTCTCCAAGAGGACAATCTCTTTTTTCCATCGCCAATATTAGCAACGGAAATGCAGTTAGACCGAGGACATTTTACTTAACCGTTAGGGCAAGTAAAATTTTCGCAATTATCGTTATTATCTAGTTTCATATTTTCTTCGCAATTAAAATATAAGCTGTTTGTTTTAATACATTTGTAACCCTAAGTATTATTTTTTAATTCACATCGAAAAAATGGAGATGACAAGCTTAATTTTAAAGTCGTAGATTCACAGCCAAATGTAATCACTGGTCAACTTTGTTTGTATACTCACCAAATCAGTGTCATTTTGACAAAGCAGTTTAAAATCCCTCCAAAAATTGTGTAAATTTAAATAGTCAAATGTTAAATTTTTCTGACATTCCAGGAAGCTGTGACAATCAGAAATGTCTATGCTTTCATAAACCACGTGTTTCTCATTTTCTATTACAAATGATCAAAGGTGCACCAAACTCTGACTGACCAAATGAAACCATGTCGCATTGTACTATATTATGTCTCAGACACACATGTAAACATATACATCAGTGGTTCCCAAACTTTTTTGTCTCGTGGACCCCTTGACATGTTTTATGGTTTTCCGTGGACCCCCTCCTCCCCCCCCCCCCCCCCGTTTAAGTTATATTGAATTTTTGAAAATTCATCAATTTCAAATTACACATTTTGTTTAAAGAATCGTCTTCTCATGACACACATAACGACATGACTGTTGTTCGAATTTTTCATCAATATTGCTTTTGTACAGTAGCTACGCTGTGGTTGTCAGATCAATAAAAATTATCTTATCTTATCTAATTCGGTAAACTAACAAACGAGACATGACGTTTAAAGGAATGACGGCAGAAACAGGTACAGATGTACATATACAGTGTTGATTTACCTATAACTATTTTATTAATTAGATAGCCTACGCTTTTTTTTATGAATACAGAAGAAAATAAATTATGCTTTGTTTTGGAAGCAGACACTCAAAGATTTTTTAAAGATGGCTGGTATTGTGTAAATGATTGGATTCAAAGCTGAATTTATTGGCATGACAAAGACAGCGATCCAGGCGTAAACCTCACGATCAAAGATGTAACCTTTTAATGAAAGAAATCCAAGTATTCCAACAGGGAACCAGCACATGAAATCTGTCAGTGCAACAAAAGCAAGTTTTCTGGCTATATTATAATCTTCTTGTCTTCTTCTGGTATCATTCCTGACAATTCGAATTCTTTCCCTTACAATGACAATGCAAACGAAAATCAAGATTTGACCAATTCCTATAAAAAGAAATAATATAAAATTTATAACAACAAAAACAAGAAAAGAAAAAATCCAGCCGTTATGTTTTTTAGATCCTAGAGGAAGAGCCAGACACAAACCATTAGATGAATAAACATTCAATTCATTAAATGAAATAGGAATTAAAGCCAACATAAAACCAATGAACCAGACCAATGTAAAAGAAAATATTTTGCCTGTTTTTGTGAATCTATATTGACCAAATGGAAAAGAAGTTTTCAAAAAACGATCTATTGTTATCAAACAAATAAAAAATATAGAAGTTTCACTTGAGATTGTTGACATAAATCCTGCAAATTGACACAAAACACTATGTCTCCATTTTGCATCTTCTAATACATAAATATCTTTATAATGAATATCTACTGAAGCTATTAACAGCAAATAAATTCCCATAATAAAATCCGAAACAGCCAGACCAGAAACAAACAGTCCATAAGCTTTTTTAAATATCTCTCTGTTCCAACCAATTCTATAAACCAACACAATGCCATTTCCAACTAAAGTTACAAGTCCTACGGTCCAGATGGTAATTCTCTTTAGAATGTCACCAACAAGATGTTTACATGAAGAGATGACATCTACAGGTGCATGACATTTGTCTACTGAGATATTTGAATTTAATATTTGTGGACAACAAAGTTTATAATCACTAGCTCGTAACTCAGACTTTATAGTAAGACCTCGGAAATAATTTTCAGAAATATTTGTCATCTCGACATTCTCTATGTATAAAGTTTGTAGTGTAAAGTATTCCGGTATTCCCATATCTTGAAAGGTAGAAACTAAAGTATTACTTAGATTTAAATGTTTCAGAAAAGTTAATTTTTCAAAGACATTTAATTTTAATGATGAAGTTTTTGTATACGACAGATCAATAATCTCTAATGAAATGGGAAAAACAAAATTTTGATCTATTGTTAAATTTATGTTTTGAGAAATATTTAACACTTTTAATTTACTGAAGTTTTTTATAGACTTCATATCATTACCACTAATTAGCTCATTAGAACTAAGATCTAATACAATAAGATCCAAAAGATTCCAATATTGAAAAGCGAAGTCAAAGTTTTTTAATTTACAATCTTGTCCATAGAACTCAACCTTTCGAAAAGGCGAAGGAATTTTTGCGTATATCCGCAATGGATAGACCAAGTTTGATATGTTATATACACTGAAGTTTATTGTATAAATATGGTCAATGATTTCTGTGTCATTATTAGTATTTAGCTTTTTCTTTCTACTAGAAACACAGATGTAATTATTCGGACATTTAAGATCACAAAGAAAAGGATGTTTCGTACCGAGCTGAAATTCTGCTATCCATTTTCGAGCAAGGCTGTCGGATTTATAGTAACAGAATTCTTTAATAGTCAAACTAAGTTTAACGAAACCTAAAAAGTTAGTTAGTTGTAATTCATCTTCACCAAACTGACAATGTCGAATGCCATCGTCAATATACGAGCTGTGAATGCAATAAGAATTCGGGCATTTAATAAAACCTTTTGGGCAGCTGAACTGTTCGCAGTGTTGTAAATGAGCGTTGTCTAAACAGAGTATATCAGTGATAAAACTATCTTTGATACATTTGTAATATCCACACTAGTAATGCTCATATATGTTTTCACAGTCATATGATCTCATACCACATTCACTATTGTTTAGGTTGAATACCTTTTGCATAGAACGAGGTTGTCCACTATTCCCTCCTTTTGCACAATTCAAATCAAAGTCTTTATTAAAACGCAATTCATTCAGACTTGTTTTACTTTGTTCTTTATCTTCGTGGCTCTCACAGTCAGCTAGGTCGAAGCTTTCAAAGATATAAAAGCGTTGAAAAGTTGTTCTAGAAGGTGAAAGAAGGGTTATTTCGTTTGTTATTTTGCGTGAGTTTCCACTAGATTTATTTCCACAGACGTACATTTGTAGGTAGTCTCTGTCAGTGGAGTTGTTTTGTACGCATTGAATAGTTCGTAAAGCGCTATACATATTATCTTTTCTTTCGAAGATATTTAGGAAATGCTCAAACAAGAAAAAATCAAGTATATGCACATTTTTAGATGCTGCTTTTATTAAATCATGGGTTATATTTGGGTTGGGTAAATGTTCATGACATTCACATATCACCAATGACGGTTGAACTGCTTTCGAACAGTCACTACTAAACATATGAAGTATTAAACTCTCATTTTGTTCCACAAAATCAATATTTTTAATAACTGAAATATTTAAAAAGTAACATTCTCTATGTAAAAAGGTGTACATTTTTTTTACGTATACAAACGGGTTACCAGAATGCCAAAATATTCCTTCCCTTTTCATGCTTATTCCAAGATGCAGGCTCTTTTCGTTTAGTTCTTGTACATCAAATAATTTGTTTAAAAGATTAAACAAAAAAGTAATTTCTTCAGACGACTCCAATGAAATTAAATAACTATTTGTCTCTTTTGCACAGTACTGGACACTTTGTTCATGACTCATATCATACACATTGGCTATATGGTAATATGACTTCATTGAACTTCCACTAGTAAACATATATGGTTGCTTTAAACACTTCGGCTCACAAATTCTTTGAAACATCTCAACAATGTTTAAATCACGAAGAGATTTATAAAGGTACACAAAATTAAATTGCGATATATCGTTGAAAACTTCCCTGTACCTTTCTGGTATTATAAAAAATCTGTCAACTTTGGTTTCTTGTTTTTGCATTTTGACAATGTTTTCAATATCGTGAAAACGTGACCACTGGTGGTCGAAAATTAGAATAATTGACGCCAAAGGTCTGTCCCTAGATGTGAACCACACTTCAGACGCGTTAAATATGTCTTTATACGGAAATAATTGACTACATGAGATTTGCATGTCTTGAAGTACTGTTAAATTATTTGTTTCAATCACCCCACTTGTAGAAAACACCATAAATGTGTGATTATTTTTCATGTTTTTAGAAATATTAGATGACATTGATTGGCCTTGGTTAACATAATTTTCTGATAAACTAACATTACATTTCATGTTTTCAGAAATATTATAAGACGACGCTTGGTCTCTAGAGAGACAATCAACTGGTAGACTAAGATTTTTGTCCATGTTTTCAGAAATATTATGTGACATTGATTTGTCTTTGGAAAGATACTGTTTAGCAGATTTGATAAAATGCATCTGTTCTTTAATTTCACCTCGGCAATCAATTATAAACAGAACATCTTTACTTCTTGACTGGCAATCCTTTAGTGGAAATGTCCAAATGCCACCTGAAAAAAACAATTTAGTAGATTAAAGACAAAAAGATAAGAAAAACAAGATTACAAAGAGAGTTTGTGTAATACAAAAACTCAGAGGCGGCCCCCGACGGAGTCGGATCCCTGTCAGATCCGCCTATTCGCAAGATGTTTCGGATGTTCCTTCTAAGTTCCTGGCTCAATTCCTGTATGCTCCCATCCTTAAACTATCGCAATATTTCTGAAAGAACAGTAAAGGTTAAATCATATTTTCAAAACTCTTTAGTGTTTTTTCTAACCTTGACGGACAGACCAACCAACAGACAAAACGCACAAAAATATGCTTCTTTCATTCTAATGGGGGCACTAAACAATTTTTTTTTAAATCTGATTTTTTTTAAATTTAAGAAATTAGTTTAGAATCATGTCATTTCCGGGCTTTACGCTAGTACACGAAAGCCGCTGCTAAGAGTTCATTTTAAGAAATGTGCGTGATATCTGTCTGCTAGGGGTATTTCTTATAGTAACATTTCCTCCCTTACATTTACGTAATTGTTTTAGAATTGGTGTTTTGTTATTAAAAAATCGCTTGCATAATTAATTTTATAAATTAAACGGTTTGCTTTTAGAAAACTAAAAGTAGCCGTTGCACCTAAACTTTTCAAGCCGCATTTAATGGTGAAAAATATTTTTCGTATCTCTTCTAGTTTTGGCGCCCTGAGTTTTACAGACGGACTGACGGACATTTTGCACTAACCTAGTAGCGGCTTTTTCCCCTTACGGGGGCCGCTAAAAAAACGCATGAAGTTCAACAGAATCATCTATACACACTACACTAGGACTACATGTGTAGAATCACTATGTCTATATGACCAGGTTGTTACAATCAGTCGAGCACAAAGTCTATTTATGTTGTTTTTTTTTTTTTTGTAGGGAAGGTGTGGATTTTTTTCTTCTACAGTTGGTTTTCCTAATGCTCTTTGATATAACAGTAGATCTAAACATAGATATCAATAACAGGCCTACAGACTACAATTAAATCTACGTGTCACAAGTCTCATATCGATGAATGATGATGTCACTAACTTTATCTCGAGGTGCAATAAGAAGTTGCTGACCGATAGGAGAGTAGTCTTGTGCTGCCGGGACTCTATCTTGAATTAATACAATAATGAACAGAGACGATCTAGGATTCAAAAATGGATAATTCTTTTGTTGAAACAAAACACTAGAACTTAATTCGAATTTAACTTAAGTACAGCTTATGTACACAATTATAATTCAATGATATAAAATGAAGAACATAGGCATCTTTCTTATAATGTACAGAGCTATTAGAAACGCGTCTTTTCACAAGCACAAAACAAACATCGACTGGTCCTTCTCAAATATTCTAGCCGGGGTCTTGATGACGGTCTTCCTTTTAAACGATCAAATCAACGCATCCAGCACACGTGTCCAGAGCCTCAAGTTCCTGGAATAACTAAAAATAACTATTTCTTTGTTAGCCGAGAAAATCGGCCTTGACTTGTGCAAACTAGCATCAAATAAACAAGTTGTTTATGTGACACTACGCATCGCAACATTTAATGGGAAACTCCAATGGTTTTGACAATTCTTTATATCAAATATGTGTTTTGATTTACGGATAATGAATATATTAATCTTTTTTTTTATTTGCAAGAATAACTTAGTAGGCCTAATTGATGTTTTTCTTAGGGACCTGCGAATATTCGATATTCGATTCGAATTTCGAATATTA
>JADKLZ010005243.1:28474750-28505374 GCA_021533235.1 Biomphalaria straminea
ATGTTGGGAAAACAAATGTATGATCTACTGTTAAATTCATGTTGTAAGAAATGTTCAACACTTTTAATTTGCTTAAACTTGTTATTAATTTGATATCATCACTACCAACGAAATCATTTCTACTAAGATCCAAAACGAGCAGCTCTATCAAATTCCAGTACTGAAAAGCAAAGTCGAAGTTGCTTAGTTTACAATCTTGCCCATAAAATTCAACAGTTCGAAAGGGAGGACTTATTATTGAGTATATATTTAATGGATATATAAAAGAAGTTGCGTTATACAGACCAAACCTCATTTTAAAAACGTACTCAATGGTTTGAGCTCCTATACGCCTGCTACTGGAAATACACATGAAATTTCTGGGGCAAGGGAGACTACAATGAAACAACATATTTTTTGAATAGGTTAATAACATTCGGTTAACTGGGTCCAATGTATAAATACAAAATTCCTCTATAATATGACTAACTTGAATTGAGCCTAGAAATGTATTTAACTGAAATTCATCCTCTCCGAAAGGACAGTCTAGTACTCTGTCACCTATAAATGTGCTATAAATGCAATACGAATTGGGACATTTGACTAATCCTCTAGGGCAGGTAAAATTTTCACAATTTTGTAAATGTGCGTTATCTTCACATGTTGCATTAAACGGAAAATTTAACATCTCTCTACTTTTAATACATCTATGAACTAATTTTCCTTGACACCGAAATGCCGGGAATGGATAGGCACATCCCACTGACTTTGTTCCACAATGAAAATCATCAATGCCAAACATTTTCTGGGCATTGGGAGATTTTATTTCATTCGTTTCTTGATCACAAAACAAGTTATTGTTATTGAAACTAAGTTCATTTAAATTCACCAAGGTTTCATTGTTTTTATTTTCGTTATAGTACATACAGTCAGAAATGTTAAAAGTTTCGAAAACAAAATGGCTTGCTCCATTTTGTAGTGAAAGTGAAAGATTATCATTTGTATTTTTCATTTTTTCCACTTTGCGTTTTAATATTCCGTCACAAACGTAGGCATGTAGATGGTCGTTTCCAGTTGAACTATTAGCAAGGCATTGAATGGTCTGCACAAAACTAGAGATATAGAGAGGTTCATCAAAAAGGAACATCATCGACAGAAAGTACTGTGTACGCTGTACAGTGTTCTTGTTTCTAGAAGCTTCCTGAATTAATGTGTACGCCACTTTTGAATTGGAAACAACTTCATGACATTCACAGACCACTAAAGAAGTTTTGAACTTTGTGGAGCAATCATCAAGAAACAAATTTTTGGTTAAAAACTCAATACTGTTGTCCACGACATACTTAGTAGTCTCCACATTAAATATATGAATGAAATAACAATTCCTTTCGTAAGCATTTAATGCATTATAAGGAAAAACATAGGGATAGTTTGACTGCCACAATAGATTGTATCTGTTATATATTATTCCAAGATGTAATCTGAAATATCTTTTAAAATCTTGTGGCAAATTAGATTCTTTTAAATGATTAAATAAAAAAGTGATTTCTTCGGGAGACTCTAGTGAAACTAAGTAACTGTTATTCTGATCTCTACAGTACTGGTCACTTTGATCATGGCTCATGTTATAAACATTGGCAATATGGTAATAAGAGATCATGGAACTGTCTGTGGTAAAATTGACCTGATTCTTTGTACAAGACGTCTTACAAATGTGGGCATAGACGTATACAATGTTCAAGTCACGTAACGATTTGTACTGGTAAAAAAAACTAACGCCCAGAATTGTGTACACGCTATCTCTTTCAGGTATGAAAAAAAGTCGGTCCAGTTTGGTGTCTTTCTTTTGCTTTTCAATTATTTGTTCCACATCAGTGAAAAGAGTCTCAGTAACAAAAATCATTGCCACAAGTGGTCGATTTTTGGATGTGAACCAAACCGCTGATGCATTAAATATGTCATCAATAGGAAACGACTGACCACACGAAAGCTGTATGAATGGAAGGGTTGTTAAATTATTGATCTCTATTATCTCATTGGTAGAAAATGTCATGATTGAGATATTCTGTTGTTGTGAATGTTGTGCTATAAGGTAATTAGCTGTAGATTGTATAAAGTCTATTTGTTCTTGCACATTGTTTCGACAATCAACTATAAACAAAATATCTCTACTTCTCGAATGACAATCGTATAGAGGAAATGACCACGATGCTCCTGAAAAAGAAAAAAAACACAATTGTATTGGCTTAGGTTTGAAAGTTAGAGCTTAAAAGTAATAGGCAAATATAATAAAAAATTAATTAATTAAATCCTTTAAAGGTTAAAATACAACTGTTCACATTCTAATATTGTTTTTAATACATGTAGATAACTTTTGTACAACGGTATTTTCACTTTTCAACAAAAGACATAGAAAGTTTTTCTTAGATCAATAACAAATATTTTTTTTTAAATAATTTATGACTACTCTTTTTTCCCAATGAAATAGACATACAATAATTAAAATTATAAGATTTGTAGATATTAAATGTAAGGAATAAGATTGAAACTAAAATAAGTTATGTACAATTAATCCTTTTTTATCTGGAAAAGTGTCCAACCTGATGGCTGTATGGAATAATTTAAGCCATTGGTTGAAATGCATGACTACATTGTCGTATAAACACGCGCAGGTCATAATCCACTTCCTTTTTTTTTTAAGAGTTTTTTAAGATAAAGAATGTGACTAAATCCGCAAAGTCTTGAAAGAAAATGATATCGACAATAATTTGAAAAAAAAACACTGTGATTTTTAAACATGAAATGACCCATTCATTGATCTCTCCTTTGCATAGTAAAGTTAGCAAAGTCGCCGACTTCTGTTATGTACTAGTAAATAAAGTATGTTCGTTTCGGTACACAAATATATTATGTATTGTTTTTAGCGACGGTAAACGTTGTGATCATAGACATAAATAAAATAGAGTACACACCATTGCAATTCACAAATTTTCACTTCATAAAACTCTCTTATTGGCCAGTCTATATTTATTTATGTCTAAAAATGTGTTTAATCTCTAAGACTGAAGATCATGCAATTTTTTAATTTTTCATAATTCAGAAATCCGAATACAATAGATATACATGTTTTCAAGTTACATGAAGTTACTTCCTTTTTTTAGTCTATAATATCAGGTGGCCGAGCCTTGCTCGGTTAGATAATTTATACTAAGAAAGGTTATATACTACTGCTACTGGTGCTACAGCCCATGGAAAGATATGACCTGCTCTTACACATCCCTCCATTCAGAAAACTCCTGGGCCTTTCGTCACCACGCCCTAACGGTAACCCCAAGTTTTTTACTGAGGTTTATAGTTAAATCAAAAGTGCCTGCAGCGTAGCAAACTCGTTGACCGCTAGCTAGATATCTTGTTCAGTGTGAGAAAGTAAGGAGCAGTAGAGCAGCTGTATAATCACCATTTCCTTTGTTTTGGTAATAACTAATCATACATCGGTACATTTAATTTCATTACTTTCCTTCCATAGTTCTATAATAAATCAATCTTGCCTAGATCTAAACTTCTAAATCTTCAATAAGATGGTGCGCAAATGTTTAATTAGGTCCATTGATACTTTAAAACTCGTTCTTGTTTGCATTGTAGTAAGGTAAGCCTAGTGACGTAAGCAGCGTTTTTCCCGTTTACGTCATGGAAAACTTTCATTCATAAATTTTCCATTTCATTCATAAATTATTCTGACCAAAATTAAATTGAGACATTTTCATATCGAAATAACGGTCGAACTCGAGTTTTCCCGATGTGGCCAATGAGTTGAGAATTTTTTTCTCACTAATACGCACATACCTTGAAATTTTAAAGAAAATCGTTAGAGCCGTTTTCGAAATAAAATTTATAAATAAATAAATAAATATATATATATACAAGAATTGCTCGCTTAAGAGTATATGATTCATTGATGTCTATGATAGTGATGTAGTGAGACAGACGAATGACGTAGTAGAAGAGATGAATAAGAAGACCAATATGGCGATAGCGAAGAAGGTTGTTCAGTAATTATAGGTAGATGAATAGTGACGATTCAGAGGACTAGACAGACTACCCAGTAATGAATAAATGTACCAGTTATAGTAAAGTAAAGTCTTCATCAAATTAGTACCGTTAACTGAATTGTTCTATGGCTAAAGTGGAAGATTTAATGAATTAGAAGTAAGTTGAACAGGATACTTGACCACAACACTGCCTAGTTTTCTCTAAACGTTTGCAATTAATTGATCATTGAATCGAAGTGGGAGGGTTTCCATTCACCTTCTTTTCCAATCGATCAATGCCTAATACTTTTGAAACAAATGAAAAGAAAACACGAATAGTATATTTATAATAGGATTATATTTTTTTTTTTTAGGAATTGTAATCTTATTTTTTAATGTGTTAAAAGAAAAACTTTAAAAAATTAATTCAATCATTATTTTTCTTTGTATTCCTCCTAAGAGTCCTAAGATCTGATTCTAATACTATTTTAACACTGGACGTATGGAACCTTGTCTCTCTGCCTGTCAGAATAAACTTCTATTTGTTGAAGATACTTTCAGATGTAAATTATAACATCCCTATTACCAATAGCTCGTATCTAAGGACGCTCGTGTTAAAAACGAGGCCAAAGGGCCCTTAACTTCCACAAGATTCCCCTTGTTTTGTTTTCTGTACTCACCATGCAGTTGTCCGCCATAAATAGCGCCCCCAATGAGGAACGTTGGTTCGATAGTGACATGTTTGAACTTTCTCCTATCTCCGCCAGTGCTACGGACTCGAATATTATGCACCTCAACTTGCAGGGACGGATTTAAGGGAGGAAAGGCTGGGCTAAGCCACAAAGGTTTTATGAGTTGTTTTTTTTTCCATTTTTATTGACACTGCTTATAAGAAAGAAAACGATATAAAATGTTACCTGTTACCTATCCCTTAGTCTGGTGGACCGTTGGGACACAAAGCAAGACTTGTAGACCGCCTTTCTCCATTCCTCTCTATCCTTTGCCCTGTTTCAAACCTCTTTCAATGGTAGACCCGTCCATTCTATGATGTTGTCTTCCCATCGCTTTCTCTGTCTGCCTCTTCTTCTTTTTCCTTGTACTGTTCCCTGGAGGAAGGTCTGTGTGAGTCCCGAAGATCTTGTTATATGGCCATACATTTTAAGCTTTCATTTCTTCGCAGTAGTTAGCAGGTCATCATGGGGTCCGATCGCTGTAGTAACCATGTCTCTAATCTCTTGGTTTGTGATGCGGTCTTTAAATGTGATGCCTAGGATCCTTCTGTAAAATGTACTAGTACTCCTTCCTTCTATTCTTTCTTCTTTAATGTGGCATGCTTTTAGATGCTGTCATAATTTAATGGATTTTAAATTCAAAGTTTTCCAAAATATGTAGGGATCGAATTTGCTTCTGAGCCAAAGGCTTCCAGACGCGAATCTTGGTGTGTAGTGTTATTTTTTTTTTTGTTTATTGTTTCGACTCCTCGAGTTCACTTTCATCAAATAGTACCTGCCGTAAGTAGATCGTTTTATTGGTAACTCTCTCGTTTACCGTGTGCAATAGAAACTGATTACATTTACAGCAGATGTTAAGGTCTGAAATGGGTATTTTACTTTTTTAGCGGCCCCCGAAAGAGGAAAAGACGTTATTAGTTTTGTATGGCCTGTCTGTCAGTCCTTCCCGTTTAGATCTCATAAACTAGAAGAGGAAATGAAAATCCGACATCATGATATTTTAGATCATTCAAAGTTCTGATGCAGCGGCTACTTTTTATTTTTTTAATGCTGAGCTGTAAGCAGCTCTTTTTGCAGACTGTGCGAAGGAAAAATAGTGTGCTGTTTTCTTCAGTTGTTCAGCACTGTCGTACAGGGTGTTGGTTATGTTGGGCTGTAGTGGTAGTAAGGTCTGCCTAAGGTGTATTAGGGAGGGGCATTTGAGGAGGATATGGTTTACGGTTTCATAAGGGTGGGCGCAGTGTCTACAAAGGGGGAGTTGTGTGGGATTAATTTTATTGAGTCTGTAAAGACAACGATATCTTATGGTGCTTGTTTTCCTTCATGTAATTTATTTTCGACTGTCTGCAAAGCTATGGTAATTGCCTCAATTTCAGCTTGGAAGTTTGAGCACAGGGTGCAATTATTTCAAAGTGTTTATTTTTGGTGAAGACCAGGAGGGCACCAAGACCAACTTTAATGTTGGCTTTGCAGGCTGCTCCGTGTATATATGGGTGGTTGTTTTGGACAGGGCCGGTCCTAGCAATTGCGGGGCCCTATGTGAAACTGATTGCGCGGGGCCTAGTTTGTGTGGGAATAAGGATACTAAGCAACAAGATTACAAAGAGAGTTTGTGTGATACACAAACTCAGAGGCGGCCCCCGTCGGAGTCGGATCCCTGTCAGATCCGCCTATTCGCAAGATGTTTCGGATGTTCCTTCTAAGTCCCTGGCTCAATTCCTGTGTGTTCCTATCCTTAAACTATCGCAATATTTCTGAAAGAACAGTAAGGGTTAAATCATATTTTCAAAAGCCTTTAGTTTTTTTTTCTAACCGTGACGGACAGACCAACCAACAGACAAAACGAACAAAAATATGCTTGTTTTATTCTAATGGGGGCACTAAACAATTTTTTTTTATCTGATTTTTTTAAAAATTTAAGAAATTAGTTTAGAATCATGTAATTTCCGGGCTTTACGCTAGTACACGTAAGCCGCTGCTAAAAGTTCATTTTAAAAAATGTACATGATATTTACATGACTGAAGCATTTCTTATAGTAACATTTCCTCCCTTACATTTACGTAATTGTTTAAGAATTGGTGTTTTGTTATTAAAAATCGCTTGCATAATTAATTTTATAAATTAAACGGTTTGCTTTTAGAAAACTAAAAGTAGCCGCTGCACCTAAACTTTTCATGCCGCATTTAATGGTGAAATAATATTTTTCGTATCTCTTCTAGTTTTGGCGCTCTGAGTCTGACAGACGGACAGACAGACAGAAAGTAATTTTAAAAAATGTGCGTGATATCTACATGCCAAGAGCATTTTTTCTAGTAACATTTCCTCCCTTACATTTACCTAATTGCTTCACAATTGGTGTTTTATTATTAAAAAATCGCTTGCATAATAATTTTTATAAATTAAACGGTTTGCTTTTAGAAAACTAAAAGTAGCCGTTGCACCTAAACTTTTCAAGCCGCATTTAATGGTGAAAAAATATTTTTCGTATCTCTTCTAGTTTCGGCGCCCTGAGTGTGACAGACGGACATTTTGCACAAACCTAATAGCGGCTTTTTCCCCTTACGGGGGCCACTAAAAATTAAGATTTTGTATAAGAAAAAAAGTCGCCTTGTAATTTTATTAATTCTTTACTAACTTAAAAATTGCGATCTGTACTTTAAGAACCTTGTAACCAATGGCATATTTATATGCCAATGACTATAAAAGTAAATAAAGCATTGGAACTTTCGATAAATTTAAAGGTAAAAATTTGCCCGATTATTGCATTTTATTACATGAAAGCTGACAATGCCTTTTTTCTCCTATCGCGCATAGGTTTGGCGTTTTCCACAATGAATGACACCCACAAATGACAATTTAGTCTATTTTTCTGGGGATTTTTAAGAGTTTTCAGATTTTTTATAAATTCAGGAGATTTCCAGGAATTTTTCTTACATATTTTGCAATTTAATACTTACAACTTGCATTAGCGCGGGGCCTATGAAAGCGCGATGCCCACTACGACCGCATAGGTTGCAGTGGCCTAAGACCGGCCCTGGTTTTGGAAAGCTTTCAATAGTTTCAAGCGTGTCTACTTTTAGCTCCAGTGGATTTGATTCTTTTCTTAGAGTATTATTTATTAAATATGTTTTAATTGTTGGTTGTTTATAGTTAAGTCCAGTAGTTATATTTGGGAATCTGGTATTTTTTTCTCTGTTATTTAATGATGGTGTTTTAGAGCTAGTTCGTCAGTAAGTTGGATCAGTGTTCTTTGTTGCTATTTTTTTTTTGTTGTTTTTCCTATTTCTCTGTGTTAGTAGTTTATTTGGATGGTAATTTAAAACAACAATTAATAAGTAGTTTTTCATAGTATCGTGTAAACTAGAGAGCGTCCATGCTAAGTGGGTATAACAAACTAAAGAATTTTTATTTTTTTACGAAAATGTTTTTTTTTTCTTGAGGCTTTAAATAAGAGATCGACTGATTACAAAACAATTAGATCAATTAGATACTCATTATAAGACATTGGTTAGGCCAGGTTCACATCTAAGTTTCACATTCAATTTCGCCTATCTCTTTGGCTGCTGGACTTTTGGTGCACCACACATGATCTGTCAACCTTCTTTCTCCATTCTTCTCTGTCATTAGCCTTAAATAGAATTGCATTATGATATTCTTTCTGAAAATATTAAAGCCTGCCTTTTTTATCTGCCTTGGTGGACCACTTTTGATAAAATTTAATTCCGATACTCTTCTGAAAATATTGAAACCTGCTTTTTTTCTGCCTAGGTGAACCACTTCGATGGCCGATTTTGAGTTTTGTGTTCTCACTCAAACTGTCTTTGTAACCTTATTTTTTTTTTACTTCTATGCTTTACACTTAGTTGGTCAGTTTGGAAGGAAGAAATAGGATAATTAGAACAAACGAATTTCGGGAAAGAGTAAAGCTAAAACATATTTAAAACTATGACTTAGCTATATAAATATTTGTAATGTTAGTATTGTTATTGCGGAATTTATTGTTGGTATATAAATAATAAAAAAATCTAAAACAACTTGCCCTGGTTCACAAGACAAAACTCTTTTGTCTACATTTAGCTTTTGTCAATTTTTTTTTAATCTCCTTTCAGTGTAAGTGATAAAGTCTGTAGTTTGTAGACGTTAACTTGTACATCTTGTAACTTTACGTTTTTCTAGGATAGCTTCATATTAATTCTGATTATAAACATTATGTGTGTCCTATACACAAAGATAGCAGTTCATTCTCACTATTGCATTGCTTAACAAGTCTTAAAAAAACATACAAATATTAAGAATTAAAAAAATAATTTTTGAACAAATAATAAAAATAAGTAAGATAAATAGGGGCAAGTTGTCTTTAGGATTTAGCACTTGGTTTACAAATCTAAATTCATGAGTTCCAATGTCACCGAAGAATGAGATTTCAAATTTCTAGATTTTTAAGACCTCTTTTATTCCGCCCAATCTGTCTTTTTTTTAGGGAAAGTCAAGGCGTTTGCTGGTCGTGCTAGTCACATGGTCGTTTACCGTAGGTCAAAGAAATAAATGACCTTAACGTCATCTGCACTATAGACCGTATGGTATGGAAAGGGAACTTTAAGTAAGTTGCGGCGATGCATACTTGTGTGATTATTTATTGTCATGTTCTTGATATGGACATCTAAATCTAAAACTAGTCCTAAACTTCTTACTTTAAGCCCTTAAGTTCTAAATCTAGTAGATGTGATCTATATTAGATTTCCGTTGGCCAAAGAAACAAATGACCTCAACATTATTAGCCTTATAGATCGCACGGTTTGGTTGGGAATTGTTTGAAAAGAAATTAATATTCAGTGTGTTTCATATATTTGATATGTACTGATAACTCTAATGTTCTCTTGTGTTGTAAAAGGGCCTTATCTGGTCTTGTTATAATGCTCTTTGTTCAATTAAATATCTTTATCCTCATCAATTTCGTTGTTGCGTATCTCTACTATGGTACCTGAGTAATAGCACCACAACACAAACAGAATGATCAATGAACACAGCTGTATCAGACTTACATTTATTAAGCAAAACAAAAGTTTACAAAAAGTCGACTTCAGCTATCAATAACTTGAGTACTACACATAAACCAAGACTACACAATTATTAGTAATTTAAGATGAATACACAATATGCATTAAAAAGGCATTATACTCTACAGACCTAATACGTCTGTCTCATAACAAAATTATGGCGTGGACTAAACCTTGCCCATGTGGTCTGCTCTAACCATAGGACCAAATATCCCATGATACCACTGTTGAGTCCCCAATTTCACGTGTAAAAAACAACATATTCCTTATTGTGAAGAAACAAGTCCCTTTTTATTTACAAGTGCCTTTTAAATTGAAGCATTTCAACATAACATATATACAAAGGTAACATTCTATGCAGAACAGCTCTACTAGGTGACTTCCCTTT
The DNA here is from genome assembly GCA_021533235.1 of Biomphalaria straminea. Classification (NCBI taxonomy): domain Eukaryota; kingdom Metazoa; phylum Mollusca; class Gastropoda; family Planorbidae; genus Biomphalaria; species Biomphalaria straminea. Next base: position 28,484,935 of record JADKLZ010005243.1, read on the forward strand.
CTTTTTGTTTACAACACACTCGTACCCTTCCCCTAACTACCCAGTGCCCAACACTTGACCGTGGGTCATGAATGACCACACATAGTAGCCCTGTCACCACACTTATAAACTCACGTATCTCGTTGTTCTCAACCAACCAATGTCACAGTCAGGGCCGGTACTAGCGATTGCGGGGTCTTATGCGAAACTGATTGCGCGGGGCATAGTCTGCGTGGGAATAAGAATAATAAGTGAAAAATAAGATTTTGTATAAGAAAAAAAAATTATACTTTGAATTTGAATTTTATTCATTCTTTACAAAGTTAAAAGCTGCGATTTCAGCCGTTCGAACCTTGTAACCAATGGCATATTTATATGCCAGTGACTAAAGAAGTAAATAAAGTATTGGAACTTCTGAATAAAGTAGAAATTGCATGAAAGCTGTCGATGCTCTTTTCTTTTATATCGCGTATGATTGGCGTTTTCCGCAACGAATAACACCCACAAATGACATTGTGTCTATTTTTCTTGAGAGTTTTAAGAGTTTTCGGGAGATTTTAAGAAATTCAGGAGATTCCCATGAATTTTTCGAATATATTTTGCAATTTAACAACTACACGGTACACCTTGAATTAGCGCGGGGCCTATGAAAGCGCGGGGCCCACTGCGACCGCATAGGTTGCAGTGGCCTAAGACCGGCCCTGGTCACAGTCTACCAAACAATGGTGTGGTGTGGTGTCATCACATCCTAAACTATGTGTTCCTTCTTAAACAAACATTTTGTGAAATACAATTTTGGTAGATGGCAGGAATAGTGTAAATAATTGGATTTAGAGCGGAATTGACTGGCATTACAAAAACAGCAATCCAGGCGTAAACTTCACGGTCAAAGATGTGACCATTTAAAGAAAGAAATCCAAGTATTCCAACAGGAAACCAGCACATAAAATCTGTCAAAGCAACGAAAGCAAGTTTTTTAGCTATATTTAAATCATCCTGCTTTCTTTTGATATTTATTCTTAAGTTAGTAGTACCTTTCCTTAGAAGTACAATATTAACAAAAATTAATATTTGGCCAAATGCAATAAAAAGAAACAATATAAAATTTAAAACAACAAAAACAATAAAAGAAAAAATCCAGCCATCGTGTTCTGTAGATCCCAAAGGCAGAGCCAGACACAAACCATTGGAAGAATAAATATTCCATTCTGTGAATGTAATAGGAATTAGAGCTAACAGAAAACCAAGGAACCAAACTAATGCAAATGATAAAATTTTTCCTGTTTTTGTAAATTTATGTTCACCAAAAGGAAAAGTAATTTTCAAGAATCGATCTATTGTTATCAGACAAATAAAAAATGTGGAAGTTTCACTTGAGATTGTTGAGAGAAATCCTGCAAACTGACACAACACACTGTTTCTCCATTTAACATCCTCTAATACATACATATCTTTATATTGAATATCTACTGAAGCTATTAACAATAAATAAATTCCCATTATAAAATCTGAAACAGCCAGACCAGATACAAAAAGACCATAAGCTTTTTTAAAGATCTCTCTGTTCCAACCAATTCTATAAACCAACACCATGCCATTTCCAACTAAAGTTACAAGTCCTACGGTCCAGATGGTAATTCTCTTTAGAATGTCACCAACAAGATGTTTACATGAAGAGATGACATCTACAGGTGCATGACATTTGTCTACTGGAATATTTGGATTTAATATTTGTGGACAACAAAGTTTATAATCACTAGCTCGTAACTCTGACTTTATAGTAAGTCCTCGGAAAAAATTTTCAGAAATATTTGTCATCTCAACATTCTCTATGTATAAAGTTTCTAGTGTAAAGTATTCCGGTATTCCCATATCTTGAAATGTAGAAACTAAAGTATTACTTAGATTTATGTGTTTTAGAAAAGTTACATTTTTAAAGACATTTAATTTTAATGATGATGTTTTTGTATAAGATAAATCAATAATCTCTAAGGATGATGGGAAAAGAAAATTATGATCTACTGTTAAATTCATGTTGTAAGAAATGTTCAACACTTTTAATTTGCTTAAACTTGTTATTAATTTGATATCATCACTACCAACGAACACATTTCTACTAAGATCCAAGACTAGCAGCTCTACCAGATTCCAATACTGAAAAGCAAAGTCAAAGTTGCTTAGTTTACAATCTTTTCCATAGAATTCAACTATTCGAAAGGGAGGACTAATTATTTCGTATATATGTAATGGATATATAAAAGAAGTTGCGTTATACAGACCAAACCTAATTTTATAAACGTACTCCATGGTTTGAGTCCCAATAAGCCTGCTATTCGAAATACACATGAAATTTATAGGGCAAGGGACACTACAATGAAACAACATATTTTTTGAATAGGTTAATAACATGCGATTAAATGGGTCCAATGTGTAAATACAAAATTCTTCTATACTAAAACTAACTTGAACTGAGCCTAGAAATGTATTTAACTGAAATTCATCCTCACCGAAAGGACAATCTAGTATTCTGTCACCTAGAAATGGGGTATGAATGCAATACGAATTGGGACATTTGACTAATCCTCTAGGGCAGGTAAAATTTTCACAGTTTTGTAAATGTGCGTTATCTTCACATGTATTAAATGGAAAATTTAACGTCTCTCTACTTTTAATACATTTATGAACTAATTTTCCTTGACACCAAAATGCTGGGTATGGAAAGTTACATCCAATTGACTTTGTTCCACAGTGAAAATCATCAATGCTAAACATTTTCTGGGCATTGGGAGATTCTCTTTCATTAGTTTCTTTTTCACAAAACAAGCCATTTTCATTATTGAATTTCAATGCTTTTAAAGTGTCCAATGTTTTATTGTTTCTACCTTCGATTAAGTAGATGCAGTCAGAAATGTCGAAATTTTCGAAAACAAAATGGCTTACACCATTTTGTAGTAAAAGTGAAAGATTATCATTTTTATTTTTCATTTTTATTTTTTCTACGTTGCGTTTTAATATTCCGTCACAAACGTAGGCTTGTAGATAGTCGCTTCCAGTTGAACTATTAGCAAGACATTGAATGGACTGCACAAATCTAGAGACATGGTAAGGTTCATCAAAAAGAAACATCATAGACAGAAAGTACTGTGTACGCTGTACAATGTTTTTGTTTCTAGAAGCTTCCTGAATTAATGTGTACGCAACTTCTGGATTGGAAACAACTTCATGACATTCACAGACCACTAAAGAAGTTTTGAACTTTTTAGAGCAATCATCAAGAAACAAATTTTTCGTTAAAAAGTCTATAGTGTTGTCCACGACATACTTAGTAGTCTCCACATTAAATATATGAATAAAATAACAATTCCTTTCATAAGCTTTTGATACATTATGTGGAAAAACATAGGGATAGCGTGAATGCCACAATAGATTATATCCGTTATTTGTTATTCCAAGATGTAATCTGAAATATTTTTTAAAATCTTGTGGCAAATTAAATACTTTTAAATGATTCAATAAAAAATTGACTTCTTCAGGAGACTCTAGTGAAACCAAGTAACCGTTTTTTTTATCTCTACAGTACTGGTCACTTTGATCATGACTCATGTTATAAACATGGACAATGTGGTAATAAGATACCATGGAACTGTCCGTGGTAAAATTGACCTGATTCTTGGTACAAGACGTCTTACAAATGGCAGCATAGACGAGTACAATATCCAAGTTACTTAACGATGTGTACAAGTACAGAAAACTAGCGCCGACAATTGAGTACGCGCTATCTGATTCAGGTATAAAAAAAAGCCGGTCCACTCTGGTGTCTTTCTTTTGCATTTCAATTATTTGTGAAAAATCAGTGAAAAGAGTCTCAGTGATGAAAATCATTGTCACGAGTGGTCTATTTCTGGATGTGAACCAGACTTCTGATACGTTAAATAAGTCATCAACAGGAAACGACTGACCACACGAAAGCTGTATAAATGGAATGGTTGTCAAATTATTTATCTCAATTATCTCATCGACAGAAAATGTCATGATTGCGATATTCTGTTGTTGGGATTGTTGTTCATGAAAGTAATTAGCTGTAGACTGTATAAAGTCTATTTGTTCTTGCACTTTATTTCGACAGTCAACTATAAACAGAATATCTTTACTTCTCGAATGACAATCGGTTAGAGGAAATGACCACGTAGCTCCTGAAACGAAAATAAAAAAAAATAAAGTTGTATTGGCTTAGGTTTGAAAGTTAGAGTTTAACAAACGAAATAGACCTAGCAACACGCGCAGGACATACTCCACTTCTTTTTTGTGAAGAGTTTTATAAGATAAAGAATGTGACTTAATCTGCAAAGTCTTGAAAGAAAATGATATTGATAATAATTTGAAAAACACTATGAATTTTAAACATGAAGTGGCCCATTCATCGGTATCTCCTTTACATAGTACACGTAGCGAAGTCACCGACTTTTGTTATGTACTAGTACATATGTCAGGCTTTAAACTGACCAAAACTGCAGAAACAAGAACAGAGTTTAATACACTCACTAGACTTGTAAAAGAGACAGAGGCTGAGTAGGCGTTGGACTAATGAGCGAGTCTATTGGGCATGCGCAATCCCTAAAATTTGAACATAACTATATTGCAGAAACGTACGTAGCGCACTCATGCATGGTCTTATATTTTGTTTTCAATAAAAGCTTTATTTCAAGTATTTCAAATGATAGTTGAACATTTATGTTTGATACAATTTGCAAAATTAACACACAATTTATGTATTAACCCTTTCTCTCCTGACTGACGATACCAACGTTGATTCCATCAGAATGTGGTAAATAATTATGAAGAGAAAGAGTTAATTAATAAAATAATTTACTGAAAACTTTGTCAAGATAAAAAAAAAATAAGTATGTAGAATTGAAATTAAAAAGTAAGCATACAAGAAGTTAGGAAACTAGAATAAAATTATCCAAATACGAAACAATCCACCTTTTAAAAATGTTCAGAAGATATCAAAATCAATATGTATTTTGTTTTTTAACTAATACCACCAAAATAGAATAAAAATACAAATAAAAAACATGTACATTTATATGTCACAAACATTTACGCAGCAATAAATTCAGATAATTTTTAATACACAGATTGGCAGAAGACAGCCTTCATGTTATACTGAAACATTTATAAAGATCAAACAATCTTTAAATTATATCAGCTAAATTTCCATTACCATGATTTATTTTAAACCACTGAATAGATTTTTAATAGGACTTTTTTTTATTTGGAATCGTAATATGATTTTTACATGTGTTAAAAGAATAAAATAAAAGGTCATTATTTTTCTTTGTATAAGTCCTAAGATCTAATAGCCTTGGGTCTATGGAAGCTTGCCTCTATCTGCCTGTCTAACTTCTATCTGGTAAAGATACAAACAGATGTAAATTATAACTTTTATATTACCAATGCTCTAATTAATAGCGAATTCGCAAGCTTCCATTTACTTTTTTTCTGTACCCAATCAGCTATGCAGCTGTCCGCAATAAAATCATTCCAACGAGGAACGGTGTTTTGAGACTGATATGTTTGTTTGGGCTTTCTCCCATCTCCGCTAGTGCAACGGGTTCGATTATTAAGCACCTATTGGGCAGGGCCGGATTTAAGTGAGGGCAGGCAAGGCTACTGCCCAGTGGTTTTCACAAGATTTTTTTTTCATTGTTATCGACAATATTTTAAATAAAGAAAACGAGATTCAATGATCTAGAACTCTATTTCTTTTTTTCTATAATATGGCACGCTTTTATATATAGTCATTAATAAATGGTTTTTAAAAGTTTTCCAAAATATTTAGGGCGTCAAATTTGCTTCAGAGCCGAAAGCTGTGGTGCGAAATTTGGTGTATACTGGGATTTTGAATTTTGCGATATTTTCCGACGCCCAATGTTGGTCTATTTGTACCCGAAGTCTGTATGTTATAATGTTGGCAACTCTCTCTTTAACCGTGTTATAGAAACTGATTACATTGACATTGGCAGGCAAGGTCTGCTATTTTTTTTTACTTGTTTACTTTATGTTCAGTTGCTCAGTTTGAAAGGAACAATAAAGATAATTAGAACAAACAATTCAGATTATTTGTTTAAATAGCTAAGGAAGTGATTTAGGGGCGCGGTGACTTTGTGATTAAGCGCTGGCTTCCAAATCTTAGTTCCAATCATACCGAAGAATGGGATTTCAAATTTGGGGATTTTTGAGGCATCCTTTAGTCCACCCAAGACTAATGTGACTTTAGTAGGGGAAAGTAAAGGCGGTTGGTCGTCGTGCTTGTCACATAACGCCCTAGTTGTTTACCGTTTGTCATAGAAACAAATGACCTTAGCATCATCTGTCGTGTAGATCGCATGGTCAGAATTTATTATAATTGATGTGTTCCTTCTTAAACAAACATTTTGTGATATACAATGTTGGTAGATGGCAGGAATCGTGTAAATAATAGGATTTAGAGCAGAATTGACAGGCATTACAAAACCCTAACTCTGACAGTCTGACTTAAATAATATGGAGCTGTGTATAGCAGGACTGTTTTCTGATCATACCATTGCAAAACGCTAAAATAGTAAATTTTTAAAAGTTGATATAGATATATTTTTTTCCGAATTTGTTCGAAGTCATTCTGAACGAGTAGACTCTAGACTAGGTAGGTTTCCTACACTACAGTGCCACGTTAATATAAGACCTACACTTTTGATAGATAGCTGGAATAGTGTATACGATTGGATTTAGAGCTGAATTTATTGGCAACACAAAAACAGCGATCCAGGCGTAAACTTCACGGTCAAAGATGTGACCATTTAATGAAAGAAATCCAAGTATTCCAACAGGGAACCAGCACATAAAATCTGTCAGAGCAACGAAAGCAAGTTTTTTGGCTATGTTTAAATCATCTTGCTTTCTTTTGATATTTATTCTTAAGTTAGTAGTACCTTTCCTTAGACGTACAATATTAACAAAAATTAATATTTGGCCAAAGGCAATAAAAAGAAACAATATAAAATTTATAACAACAAAAACAATAAAAGAAAAAATCCAGCCATCATGTTCTGTAGATCCCAGAGGCAGAGCCAGACACAAACCATTGGAAGAATAAATATCCCACTCTGTAAATATAATAGGAATTAGTGCCAACAGAAAACCAAAGAACCAAACAAATGCAAATGATAAAATTTTTCCTGTCTTAGTAAATTTGTGTTGACCGAAAGGAAAAGTAATTTTCAAAAATCGATCTATTGTTATCAAACAAATAAAAAATGTCGAAGATTCACTTGATATTGTTGACAGAAATCCTGCCAACTGACACAAAACACTATGTCGCCATTTAACATCTTCTAATACATAAATATCTTTATAATGAACATCTACCACAGCTATTAAAAGTAAATATATGCCCATGATAAAATCTGATACAGCCAAACCAGATACAAAAAGACCATATGCTTTTTTAAATATCTCTCTGTTCCAACCTATTCTATAGACCAACACAATGCCATTTCCAACTAAAGTCATAAGTCCTACGGTCCAGATGGTAATTCTCTTTAGAATGTCACCAACAAGATGTTTACATGAAGAGATGACATCTACAGGTGCATGACATTTGTCTACTGGAATATTTGGATTTAATATTTGTGGACAACAAAGTTTATAATCACTAGCTCGTAACTCGGAATTTATAGTAAGACCTCGGAAAAAATTTTCTTCAATGTTTGAAATAGTAACATTTTCTATGTACAAACTTTCTAGTGCAAAATACTTTGGCATTCCCATATCTTGAAAACTAGAAATAAATGTATTACTTAATTTTAAAATTTTTAAACGAATGCAGTTTTTAAAAGTATTCAATTTTAATGATGAAGTTTTTGTATAAGATATATCAATAATTTCTAGAGATCTAGGAAATGCAAAATCGTGTCCAATTATTAAATTTGTGTTATGGGAAATGTTCAATACTTTTAATTGACTTAATTTTGTTATATTTTTCATTTCATTGCTGCTAGTCATCTCATTAAAACTAAGATCAAGGACAATGAGATCTGAGAGTTTCCAATATTGAAATCCATAGTCAAAATTTTGAATTTTACAATTTGGACTGTAAAATTGAACCATTTGGAAGATAGGGAAAAGTACGTACACCATATCGAAATGATACAATATATTGTATATGCTAAACATTTCTACTGATCTTTTGCTAATGTAGCTAATGTATCTGTCACCCGTAATACCATTGGTTGTCAACTTTCTACTGGAAAAACATTTGAATTGGACAGGACAAGGTAGTTTACACAAAAATGTTGTGTAGTTACTATGTAAGTAAAGTGAATTGTAAAATGTAATCCTTTGAAACAGGGCTTCATCAATACAAGTATCACCTATTCTAAAGCTAATATATGCATTACATAAAGATTTATTTAACTGAAATTCATCTTCCCCAAAATCACAATCGTAGTATTTATCAGCAATGTATGCACTTAAAATACAATAGGAGTTTGGACATTTCATGTAACCCTTAGGGCAGGTAAAGTTTTCGCAGTTTTGTAATTGTTTCATATTTCTTAGTTTAAATCCTTTTTGTTTGATACATTTATAGTCCATTGTATAAGGCTGATACTCGTACGGAAAATTTGAAGTGTTTAGCTGCACAGTTTGGGATTTGCAGCCACGGTGACTACTGTTGACAACATTTTGTGTACTTACTGAATACATGTCAACAGTGTCTTCTGTACAAAATATTTCAACACTATTTAGAAAACTTTGGTGATACGGAATATCATTTGTTAAATTTGTTGGACAGTTACGGTAGTTCTTACAATTGGAAATGTTTATGCTTTCATGAATGAAGATATCATTTTCACTATTTGATATTACAAGAGAAATAGATACCACCTCCCCTTTCTCCGGTATATTATCCTCTATGTTTATGCCTTTACTGCATGCGTACATTTGTAGATAATCATTCTCATCAAACTTGTCAGAACATTGAATGGTCTGTGTGTATACAGTCTTACCCAACAGATCTAGAAGTGTTTCTTCAGAATTAACAGATAGCATGAAATCAAGAAATGGTTTATTTCTTATTGTGTTGTCATTGGCCGAAAGTGTCTGTAGTAGTTTTTGAGTTAAATCTTGATTTGAATGAAATGTCTCACATTCACAGATTACCACCGTTTGTGGATATGCATGTGAGCATTTGTCAAAGAAAAATCTTCTCTCTAGAAAGTTGGCATCTACATCTAACAATCTTAAATCAAGTTTGCTATTAGACATGTTGATAAAAAAGCATTCGTCTTGAGATATGTTGCAAAAACAGTTTATAGACTGACTCTCTGAATCCCGAAAGAAAGTATCAGGTCTTACGCCAACTGGCAAGCGAAAATTATTGAAGTTTTCTGGAAATAAAGTTTTATTTATAAGAGTAAGCAAAAATTTCATTTCTTTGAAGGAATCTAACAAAACTAAATAAGTATTGACCTCTTCCTTGCAGTACATAAAGCTTTGTTCATGACTCATGTTATACAAAGCAGCAATATGGTACTGTGACATCATTGAATCTCCGTTTGTAAATGTTGCCCCATCTTTGGCGCATGTTTTGTTACTTGCACAGATTTGTGTGTAAAAAAGTGAGATATCTAAATAGTCATAGGAGCTGTGGTAGTGAACGAACTCATCGCTAGGAAACAATAGATATGAGCTTTCTTTGAATATGAAAAATCGTTTCAATTGGTTTTCTTTTCTTTGTTCAATCAAAATATTATTGATAAAATCTAATTTGATTTTTTGATTGTCTTGTAGAAGTGTTATCAATATAAACGAAAGCAGCGTTCCGTTTCCTGATGTGAACCAAACTTTTGTAGCGTTGAATATATCAGTGATAGGATATCTTTCACTACACTTGAATAACTCATCTTTGTAATTTTCTAAATGTATGTCAGTCATTCCAGTGGGTGAAATAGACATTACTGAGTAATTAGCTATATGCCAATTTTTTACTTCAGAAAGATATCTCAATGTTTTCTTTACGAAGCTCACTTGCTTCATTGCCTCTTCGCGACAGTCAATTATAAACAAAATCTCTTTCTCTGGAGCATTGCAATCTTCTAAGGGAAATAACCAAATGGCACCTGAGAATAAGAGAAAAGAGTTAAATCCCATGAATTTTAATTTTCATATATTTGAATATTTTTTTTTTCTTTTAAAGTCTTTCAGTTAATTATATAAATGCCTTATGGTCAGTTAAATGTGTATTTAATAGTAAAATCGGTAAACTAATTAATTAATTAATTCAGTTTAATAATGGTTATCGAACCAGGAGCTAAGAAAGTTTCTTTAACGTTTTAGCAGAGGCAGAATGGGTGACAAGATCGGCCTGGACTTTTCATATAAATTGGCCCATAATTGTATGTCATACGATAGGCATCATATTTGCCTTATTCACCGTTTAGTATTCATGTGTAATAGACGTTTAAAAAAACAAGAAACTATTTACGGATGTAGGGTATTTACAACAATGCTTTAAGATTTGAATTAGACTTTAAAATGAAAAATATTTTTTTGTTGTTGTTGTTTTAACTCTTTCTCTCCGAACTGACGATACCAACGTTGATTCCACCAGAATGTGGTAAATAATTATGAAGAGAAAGAGTTAAATCTAGATGCTCAAAGTGTTGCTTTTAAATTTTTAAATAGAATATTATAAAATCTTAAAACAATGTACTTGTTTTCATGCTGTACCGGCCCTTCGGGCATTTGCCCGAATGCCAATATAGCCATTCAACCCCTGAGTTTTAGTTTCTGTGTACTAAGTGATCTCGTCTTAAAGAGCTCCTGAAAGCTAAGTCCAGTACCTTACCTGTGGCTTGAATTCTAGTTCATTCGAAACTGCTCTTACTAACAGGTGAGGGCGGGTACCTGATTTTTCTTTCATTTTTTGGCGTATACGACCAGGCACTCTTCCATTACATTTTATTTTTAAATGGTTTTATCTAATGTTGTGTTGGCCCTGACTTATTTTGTCCCAGATATAGTTTGGCTCTTCAAAATATTGTCACTACTGTTGCTGTAACCATTAGGCCTATATATTTTGGCATTGTGCTGTCCTTTGTTTATAAGAATTACAAATCGAAACTATCTCCTTGACTTTTGTTTATACTATGAGTATTAGATTAGTGTCTTCTATTGCAATATAACACTCTTACATCGACCCATCTTTTTAAAACTATTTTAACTATTACCTTCTTCGTTTCTCGTTTTCTGAAGTTTAGAACGGTGGACATCGATAATTGTTTTTAAAGCTTACAGAATATTCAAATATATGGGAGTTACGAATCATGGTATTTAACTCTTTCCCAGCTTGATGGGGAAAGAAACTGCTGCTTTGTCAATTCTACGCTACTTTCAATCAGTATGTTTTTAACGCTGACAAATTAATAGTACATATTGTTGTAACTCAAGGGTAGGTAACTCAACGAAGCTCAAGAAGAAAAAAATGTTTATTCACTAGGACAAACACAAAACATCCTTCAGCTTCCTCAGAGTCTTGTTACTAATTCTACCAGTCTCCTGCTACTTAACCCTAATTCGGACCAACGACAGCCTTCCCCGCTTCGCTCTAAGTCCCTACTACTACCTTCAGGCAGCACAAAAGTTGGCTTCTTAGTTGTCAACAATTCAGACTCTTCACAATCACCGATGCACTGTAATTTTCTCTTAGTGTCTTCCTGTTCTGGTTCAATAGTGCGCTAGTGCGCACCACAAGCACTGGTGCAAGGCAGGGTTACAACAATTTTATAGTTATTTTTCTTGGTGCGTAACCTTTTATAAAAACTTTATGTAGAATTGCTTGATCTAGAAACAACTGCATAGTTCATCCCAGATATAGTATTTCTAATATGAACCCTCCAGATTAAACAATGAGAAGGAAGAAAAATAAGAATACTAAAGAATACTAAATAATTTTTTTTTCAATAAAAAAAGGAGCAGATTCTAAGTATTGACAGAAGATGGCCACGTTTGTGATTTGATACCAGCAGCAAGACTCTGTTAGACTGTTCTAGTCACTTTCAAGTAATTCGTTTTTATTATTTATTGGGGTGATGGTTTTAAACTGGCAAAATGTTTTGAGAAAAACTTTTGAATCGGTCCAAGTGTGTGCATGGCTGTTTCGTACGCATCGCTGTATATGCCTGTGTTTGTAAAGGTGCATCGCTCTATATGTCTCTATTTGTATGTGTGCATCACTCTATATGTCTGTGTTTGTATGTGTGCATCGCTCTATATGATCCCCTTCAGACACTGCTATCTACTAATTATTCTTTTTTTCTTAGGCCCATTGTTAACAAGGGTGACACGTTGCCAGCATAATGACCAAAGGCCCAATGAAATGATAGGTACCCTTAGATTTGTGTGGACTCAAATTAAAAATCTCATTTATCACCAGGATTTTAACACGGGACCCCACTGTTCGAAAGCCGAGTGCTATACCAATCAGCTATACCAATCAGCCACCTCGTCTAATAAGTTGACAGAAGATATTCTTCAAAACCTTCTTTGAAGTATTTGTATACACAGAAAATATTTCATAGTGTCATTCTGGAATATTAATGTAACGAAACGATGAAATCCAAACCAACATTTTTTAGATTTCCTAAGGGATGATTTCTTTTTACAATGATTAATATTAGCGATATAAAACGAAGAAATCAGATATGACACGAACTTATAAGGTATACAAACAAGAGACGAGATGGACTCTACCTTTAAGTTATTCATCTATTCTTTTATTTAAAATGTAATCAAACGATTGGACGCGCGGATACTATGTCAAGTCTAAAGAGAGGGGGGCATAACGATTACATACAATATTTTACAATGGGGGGGGGGGGGTTGTCAAGATTTTTTAAGTAACTGTTCAAAGGAAAAAAATACAGGAAAAAAAAACAGGTAAGGTCATCTGTTTTCATTGAACAACTGTTAACGAGCAGGGTGTCCTGTGGCCAGCACAACAACCAACCGCCTTTACTTTCCCCCAAAAAAGTCAGGTACCCATTAGAGTTGGGTGGACTCAAGGGCGCCTAAAAAAATCCCGAAATTCAAAATCCCAGTCTTAACTGAGATTTGAACCCGGGACCTCAGGCTCAAAAGCCAAGCGTTTAACCATTCGACCACCGCGCCCACACAGCTTTGTAAAAGGAAAAAAAACTGAATACGTCATCGAAGAGTCGATAGAAATCGAAACTTGTTTATTTCGTACTATTGTACTCAGTAAATAAATGTAATTTGGCAATAGGATATTAAACGACTTCTGTAAAATTCTAATTCGAACATTTGTCTCCCTTCACAAAATGCCCTGAAATCAAAACTTTTAAATTCTTATATGCGTACATTTTTAGCGGTCCCCCGAAAGGGGAAAAGGCGCTGTTAGGTTTGTGTGACCTGTCTGTACGTCTGTCTCTCCGTCCGTCCCGTTTAGATCTTAGAAACTACAAGAGAAAATGAAAATCGGACATCATGATATTTAAGATCATTCAAAGTTCTGATGCAACCTCCTTTTTTTCTTTTCCGAAAGTGAACCATCTAATTTTTTTTTTAATTAGGCCTATATAAGCAAGCATACTTTTTCAAAAAATTAAACTACATTTCAATGAAACACTTCAGGGGAAGTAAGTCATATTTAAAAAATTACAAGCTTCTTCCTTAATAAATCAAGCTTTAAGATTCTTGCATTTGTACAAAAAAGTGCATCTAAGGCAGAGGTAGGCAACCCGCGGACGTGAGCCACATGCGGCTCTTTGGGTCTGAAGCTGTGGCTCTTTAGTTCCACACGTAAACATTATTTAATTTGTCGAAAAAATTTATAAAATAGTTCTGAAAAGTTTAACGAAGATTAGGCACAGATACTCTCAGCTACTTGTACTCGCTTCTCACCACACCTCCATACGCGTCGTCGATGTTGTCAGTCCGTCAGAAGCTCTCAATTGACGCCATCAACGTATGCTTCTATAAAGTTTTCAATCCACTTTCGACGCAAGACGAATGGCGTCTTCACTAAGTGCTTTGGCTGTGACGGAAAGTTTGTTGTTGCAAGTAAATTAGCTAGAAGCGATTTTTTTTTCTCAAACTTAGAAGCAATCTACAAGTAATGCTAATCGGGCAAGCATTGTGGTACCACTAGAAATTGCACAAATTTGTCAAAGACTGCTTTCTACGTTCATCTGAAGAACTGTTTTGTGACTTCAAAAACAAACCAAAGATGTTTTTAAAAAAATCAGATTCGTCATTATCCGCTAAAACAGTACAAGATAGAATATTTAAAATGTCTTCAAGTGTAGCATTTTTACAGGTGGAAGATATACAACTTTCTTTTTTCCTATCACTTGCTTGTCTAGCAACATAAAGACACGGCACATGTTGCCCATTTTGTCACGTATATGTCTTCTTAAGATCCAAAAGAAGAACTTAAAGGATTGTTACCGCTCTTGGGACAAACTAGAGGGAAAGATATAGAGCATGGCGTACAAAAATACATTGAAAACAATCGATTGAAATAAAACCGTTTCAATAGCAACTGATGGAGCAAAAAAATATGAATGGAAAAAAAAATAAAGGGGCAACAACAATTTTTTTCGAAGCAAAATAAACCATGAAATTCTTATGTTCACCCAAGAAGCACTTTGTGCCCAAAACGATTAGAGCCAAATAGTTAAGGTATTCAATTTGGCAATCATGTTTGTTAACAGCATTTTGTCAAAAGCACTCTACCATTGTCAGTTTAAATAATTCTTAAACGAAATGGAGATTCAGTATTCTGAGCGCCTTCTTCCCAATAAAGTGCGATAGCTTCCAAAGATATAATAAGGTGTTGAGACGTTTTGCTTTGTGCTTGAAATTAATATATTCTTAACCCTTAAAATGCGTGTGGTAGTTTAGCCTCTTAACACCAGAAATGTAATTCCATTTGGTATGCACTCATTGTGAAACAGCTCAGCACTTTAAGGGTTAATGATAGAGACATTTAATTCCCTGTATTAGAAAACAACAAATATTTGCAAACATTTTGTTTTATGGTTTATCCAATTAAATGAGCTAAATCTAAAAGTGCAAAAAAAGGGAAACCCGTCATATTATTTGGTAGAAGAATTGGTTTGTTTTGAAGAAAAATTAATTCTTTTTGCAGATGATATTCAGAGAGTTAAGTTACTTATTTTTTAATGTCTAACTTTAAAGCAGTATCGCAATAAAATCAGAGCTACCGTTGACACGAATTACATGAGTGCAGTTTAAATAATCAAAGATTAATTTATTGACAGATTTGAGCATTTCAAAACCAACAAACCTTTCTAGCGTTCCTAATAAATCCTCAACAAAAATTTACGAAATCACATTGAAATTAATACAGGATCTCTAGAAATGCAACTGATAGATTTATAAAGTAAAGCTTTATGAGATTGACAATTTACAGTGTTAAAAAATCAAGTTTGAAAAGTTGGAGCTCCAGCAATGTATGAACGTAAGTCAGCAAAAGTTTTACAGCTTTCAAAGAAATGCCGCGAGTTGATTCGCGTATTGAATAAATCATCCAGATTGCTAAAGTGTTTGGAGTGCTTACTATCTTCGGATCGAAATATTCTTGCGAGAAAGCGTTTTTTTCTTTAATAAACATAATTAAAAAGCAATGTAAGAAGCCAACTAACAATTGATAATTTAGAATCTTGTTTGAAACTAAAAACAACAAGTTATGTGCCAAATGTATCCGAACTTTTCTTAAACCATGGGAGCCAACGCTCCCATTGAATTTGTCGAATTGTTTGTTATTAAAGTTCAAATTAGTATTTAAGAAAATATTGAACTGCTATAGTTGTTACCAAAATATAAAATAATTATCTAATAACGCCACATATATTTTTTAATTTGTTGTGAAAAACAATACTTATATATAAATATATTTTTTTTATTAAAAAAAATGTGCGAGTACTATTTATTTTTCAAGAAAAACTTTGAAGATCTGAAAAACATTTGCGGCTCTTTAAAACTTTAACATTTTGTAAAGTGTAATTTTTGGCTCTTTCGACTCAAAAGGTTGCCGACCCCTGATCTAAGGCCAGGATTGAAAAAGTTTCAATGGATCATTATAAAATATATTTTTCATTTATTAACTAACTCATGGATTGGAATACTGATTCAAATGTTTTTTTTTTAAATAATTTTAATACGAACTTAGTTTCAATTGTAAGTTTGAAAAAAATATTTTATACCGCAGTTTTCACACATCGTCATTAGGATATAAACTAGTAAAAAAAAATCTTAATTACAATAAATTCGAATAAATAGAGGCCAGATCTACATAGATCTATATTTATAATACGAGTTTTAGTCTAGATATAGTAGATTCTATATCTAGATCTAGACTTAGATCTATTTCTAGATCTATACTTAGATCTTGAATCTAGATTTAGATCTAAAACTAGGTCTAGATCAATGTCTAGTTTGCATGACAAATAACAATGGAGATATTAATTTTTATTTGCGAGGGGAAAGTCTTGTTGTGATCTGTACACAGTTGTACCTTAAATGCTTAAACTAGGTCAAGAATTTTTTTTCGTGTCGCCAATTTATCTAATAATAATCTAAGAATAAATCTTTTTTAGTTTCCCTTAATTACAATGTAAATATCAGGTGGCCGAGCCTTGCTCGGTTAAATAATTTATACTAAGAAAGGTAATATACTACTGCTACTGGTGCTACATCATACATCGGTACATTTAATTTCATTACTTTCCTTCCATAGTTCTATAATAAATCAATCTTCAATAAGATGGTGCGCAAATGTTTAATTAGGTCCATTGATACTTTAAAACTCGTTCTTGTTTGCATTGTAGTAAGGTAAGCTTACTGACGTAAGCAGCGTTTTTCCCGTTTACATCATGGAAAACTTTCATTCATAAATTTTTCATTTCATTCATAAATTATTCTGACCAAAATTAAATTGAGACATTTTCATATCGAAATAACGGTCGAACTCGAGTTTTCCCGATGTGGCCAATGAGTTCAGAATTTTTTTCTCACTAATACACACATACCTTGAAATTTTAAAGAAAATCGTTAGAGCCGTTTTCGAAATAAAATTTATAAATAAATATATATATATACAAGAATTGCTCGCTTAAGAGTATAGGATATGCTATTAATTTTGAATGTATGGTGTTAGCTTCTCAGTTGATAGTTTTAGTTATTTAGCGACGGACCATAGAAGACGCATATTGAACAGGACTATGACGCTTGGGATATGCTCAGTTAGTGACTAAAATTCAGTTAACGATAGAATTTCTTTGTGGTTATTCATAATAATAATAATAATAATAATTACTAATACTCGCCACAAGAGGTTCTCGAGTCTACTGATTATCTGCTGTACTGGGATAGACACATTTTGACCGATAAAACAATGGATTTTAATCGACCTGATCTGCTGCTCATCGATAAAAAGGAAAAAGCCGCTATCATCATCAACATTGCTGTACCACTATCTCACAACGTAAGAAAAACTGAGTTATAAAAACAACGAAAATATGGGAACCTAGGCTTGGAGATTAAGCGTCTATGGAAGCCTTCTAAAACAACAATATACCCCATTGTTATATCAACCGAGGGGATAATAACAACTGACCTCACAGATACCTTCAAGGCCCTTGGCATTCCTAGGAACTTTCTAGTTGCCTGTCAGAGGGCGGTACTGCTGCAGACCTGCCACATCACCAGAAAATTCCTCAGTGGAAACTGATAAAGGGACTACGATGAATTTTGTTTCCCTTTAACGAAACTCGACCCTGGCTGCGCCAGAGAAAGAATACTCGTTCTTTTATCATAATAATAATCGTTATTGTCCGTAAGGAAATTTGTCTTACAATTTGTGCATTACACCAAACAAAACATCAAACCTAAAAAAAAGATTTAAAAAATGTACATTCATACCTGACTAATTTAAAATGTAAAAGTAAAAAAAAGTTTATGTTTATACCAAATTATTTCTATTCAATGATTTCACTGCCTAGGGAACAAAAGAGAGCTTGTGTCTGTTAGTCTTTGCTATCGGTGTCTTGTATCTCTTTTGTGATGGTAAAATAACAAAATCCTGAAGAGTGATTTTGTATTTCTAGAATCTTTTTAGATTTTTGTAAGGATGTTTGTCTCAAACAGCTGCCCAAATGAGTTTTGGTTTTTGCCAATGACTTTACCAGCAGCATTTAGAATTCTTTGGAGTTTCTTTTTATTTCTAATGCTCAGATTGCCATACCAGGCTGTCATATTAAAACTTAAAATATTGCAGATGTGAGCGTCATAAAACATAGCCAAGGCTTTTTCACTGACATTAAAAGAGGACAGTTTTCTCAGCAATCGTAATCTTTGTTGCCCTTTTTTGCTGATATAATCAGTATTTGCAGTGAAATTTAGTTTATTGTCTAGGATAGTACCAAGGTATTTAAAAGTTTGCACTATCTCAATGGTCTCTCTCCAACAACAGAAAAAAAAAATCATTTTCCTTCTTTTCCCTACGAAAATTAATTATCATTTTAGTTTTTTTGACATTTAATTAAAAAAAAATATTATTTTTACAGTATTTTTCAATGTGTTCTATTTCTTTGAAATACTTATTTACGTCTGAGCTCTCTGAGAGCAGGGCAAGAAGAGCCGCCTCATCATGGCAAAGACTTAGATTGTGGTCGTCTTATTGGATTAAATATTTCATGAACTGTTCACCAGTGTTGACCCCATCTGTTGCTAGTTAAAACCGAGAACTATGTCGGTCTGTTGTTTGTTCAACTGCATCAAATACACCCGAACACGAAAACCCAAACGCCTGCAGAATAATTGAAGCTTTCAACAATCATCGTTATTTGATCACAACTCAGACTCAGCAAAGATCATCACAATGGATAAGGTTAATAATTATTATTTTAAAAAATGTAAGTGTACCCTAAATGAATATATGGAAATACTGTGGCTGAGGGGTTGACACAGTCTCGGTTGACATTGCGTGTTAAACGTTCACTTCGGGTTAAAAGGGTGAAAAGACACTAGAAACTACTGATATACAAACAGGAATTAAGATGACTACATTTTAGTTCAGTCAAGTAGTATCCTTTGGACCAGGCAGTCAAGTAGTATCTCTTGGTCTGGTACCGACAGTAAAGACTTAAAGAGTCAATAGTAACAATAGTTACAAACTTTTGGGCTGTTGAAGCCAGTATACACTACGTAGATCTATATATCTGTTAGTTTTTATCTATACTGAGAGCTGGATATGTATCAATAAAGTATGTGTTACCAGCTGTGATGTGGGCGTTACTTGTAGTCTATTCTGGATAACTTAACATGTTGGAATATATTTGATACCACTGTTATGCGGATGTGATATGCTTAAGATTCAGTACAATGTATATTTGTCTTAAAGAAATACACACTTTTTGGAGTGTATCTTATTTTTAACATTGTAATATATAATGCAGATAACCTGTTAAAATATTTTAAATATGAGATTAAAGTGACAATGGAACTAATTAAATAGCAAGAAATATTTAATTACTAGCAATAGTTAGATGAATTCTTAACTTACCTATAGACAAAAACACAAGAAATGTGAACATTAGCATTGTGTTTAGTTGATTTCTTTTTACGGGTTCCTAGAGCTAGTAACTACATGAACTAAATGGCTTCAAAATAAAATGGAATCTACCACGTAGTCTTAAAAAGAACACTACAGTTTATCTCAAGAATCCATTTTTTTTTTGTTATTGCGAAATATGAGAGATTGGATGTGAATTATTTAACACAAGATCAAACATTGATGGTATCAAATATCATTAAATACCTTGCCGCGAAAGTTGCTAAGGAGTATAAAAAAAGTGGGGAAAATTTGAAACCGTAGTTAGAAAATTTAACAATGTATCAATGTATCTTTTTTCGTAGAACAGTCAGTGGTGTAGCTAGAAATTTGCCATAATTTGGGGACCCGCAGGGATGATCATTTTGGAAAGGAGGTCTGCATTTTGCGTAATATTTAATATTTATTATAAAACAAATTCGATTCGGACACTCATTTGCCCCCCCCCCCCCAAGTGAGGAGCCGGTGAAATTTTCTTCTTCTTTCCCTCCTTCCCCACTCTAGCCTCGCCACTGATGTAGACAATTCTTTTTTGTCCTTTCATGCTCCCATCGCTGTCGTATTTCTTTTTGTTTTAATTGTAACTTTGCATTTTTTAACGATTGTAATGGAAATGAAAAGAAAATTAGTCTTAATTAAACACATTTTTCAGATTTTTATTTGGCATTTATTGTAAATTAATTGAATACTATGAAAAGAATCCATATCCTATCCTATCCTCTTAAGCAAGCAATTCTTGTATATATATATATATATATATATATA
>JADKLZ010005243.1:28505474-28525142 GCA_021533235.1 Biomphalaria straminea
CTATCAACTGAGAAGCTAACACCATACATTCAAAATTAATAGCATATCCTATACTCTTAAGCGAGCAATTCTTGTATATATATATATTTATTTATAAATTTTATTTCGAAAACGGCTCTAACGATTTTCTTTAAAATTTCAAGGTATGTGCGTATTAGTGAGAAAAAAATTCTGAACTCATTGGTTACATCGGGAAAACTCGAGTTCGACCGTTATTTCGATATGAAAATGTCTCAATTTAATTTTGCTTAGAATAATTTATGAATGAAATGGAAAATTTATGAATGAAAGTTTTCCATGACGTAAACGGGAAAACCGCTGCTTACGTCACTAGGCTTACCTTAGTACAATGCAAACAAGAACAAGTTTTTAAGAATCAATAGACCTAATTAAACATTTGCGCACCATCTTATTGAAGATTGATTTATTTGGCGCCTAAGCTGGTCTTTTAAGCATTTCGGTGTTACAACGACCACTTTATTAGCTCACCAAAAAAAAAAAGACCGCCTTTGGCTTACGTTTGTCTGAGATTCGTCTCTCATACAGGATACTGCTCTATCAAGCGTAACTGTCGGACTCCCTAGAGGAATTTCCTCTATACAAAGGCCAAGGATACATATTTGAGCCCAACAGAAAATTTGCTGCCGAGGACAGACGCAGACGCGAAAAGAAAATCTTAATCGACCACCGGAGGACAATGGTTATGCTTGCCCTGGATGTGGCAAAATATGTAGGTCACATCTGGGGCTGCGTAGCCACGGGAAATACTGCATTTCTCATTAATCTTCGGATTTGATGTCAAGCCTTATTATAATTATTATTTTGCTGGTAAAATGAATTATGAACGAAGGTTTTTTCTTATTAACCAAAGGCAGTTCCGTAAAGTGCTCAAAGATTTGGAAACAAAACTTTTTAAGCTTGATACCACTGTAGTATTCGATTGTCTAACGTGGGCTAGGGTACTGAGAAGAATATGGAACCTTAAAGAAGAAATTGTTATGTTCTTTGAAGGACATTGAGAGTGACTTTGTTTTTACTAATTCTAATAAAGAGCAGAATATATAATTCCTGTTTTCAACGGGTTGCTTGCACATAAAATGTATGTGCATAATCAATCTCTTCAAACAAAGCTATCCCATTATGCGTCCATAAAAGTATCAAGCCTGTCCTTTTAATGAAGATGCTGTCGGCTTTCTGCAATGAACATCTCACTAGACTTTAATTATAAATTCAAGCTTTATTGTCAAACCGCAACATGAGTGGATACATTTTACATTACATCAAAAACATTTTCTACATATGTGCATGCAACAAAAAAAAATGAGAAAGATATCCAATCGAATATTTCGTTAAACTCGTTACATAAGTTAATATTGTCTCGTATTTATTATGTTTGTTTGCCTTGAAGATCTTGATAAGATAAACTTGTGACATATGCAGGTTCCGAGGTGCCTTAATTATAGTTCAAACATTTCAATTGATAATGAAGTAACAAAATGCTGATTTGCTTTTCATAAGTCTTCATTACTTTAAACACAAACTTTAAATAATAAATGTTTGTACATTTCAGAGCAGATTCATTATTCGGTCAATTATCAATAAAATAAATAATTATTTACTTATTTACTCTAAGTCTAATTTTCTAGCTCTCTCTCCTCTGTCTTAAGCTAACACGCCTCCTTTTATATCTTTCCTTAGAATAAAGGACAATGACATCTCAATACCCATCCTTGACTTCTTGACCTTGTTTTACATTTAATTTTCCTTTTAATTTTTTTTTAAATTTAACCCACGTTGGATATATTTCCCTGCTGTAGCCTTAAACTAAGTATAAATTTGCGTCTCTCTCTGGCATTTAGGCGTGGACACGCGCGACCTTATTTGACCTTGGTAAACTGTCCTCATTTTGTCAACAATGGGGTGTCATTAGGGATGTGACAAATATCAACTTAGGACTGATTGTCTGGTAAAAATTATTTCTTCCACTACAATTCACTGATCAAGTTGAAAATTTGCACAATTATTCATCGGCTCAAATCGGCTCTGGACCGCTTGAAATTTGATTCATCCACACATTTTATATATAAAAAGGAATATAATTAAAAAAAAAAAAAACTAATTTAAAATATCTATAAAATTTCTGAAACTTCTGTTTACAGTGCATATGCTTCTTATATTTTATATTGTCGATTATGATGATTAAGAGGCTAAAGACAATATTCTTCTAAGATCTATAATGTTTAACATAAATTTTTAGGTTGGAATAGCACTTTTCTCAACCGATAGGTATTTTTTTCACTTTGTTTCATAATTGTGTAAAACAAAAAGTGATATTTGAATAGTTTAAGTTTGGATTGGAGATTGTCTTGTTTGTTAGTTTTAAATACTTTTTAAAAAAAAGAAAATAAATATCTTTATTTTAAGATGAATGGACGACTAAATATTTAAAGAAAAAAAAAACGTTCGTGATAAATCAGTATGCTTTCTGTGTTGTTAACTGATAGCGGTTTGTTAAGAGTACAATTTCAAACGACACTACCACAACGAAACTGATTTGGAATGCAATCTCAAAATTGAAGAAAAAGAAAGAAAACAAGGTAACAGACACAGTTTGTGTGGAGACACAAACTAAAAATCGGCCCCAGGGCTGGTAAAAAGGCAGGTTTCAATATTTTCTGAAAGAGCATCATAATGAAATTCTATCAAAGACAAATGACAGAGAAGAATAGGGATTGAAGGTTGACAGATCCTGTGTGGTGCCCCAACGGTCCAGGAGACAAAAGGATAGGTGAAAGTGAATGTGAAGTTAGATGTGAGCCTGGCCAAATTGATGTCTTATTTTGGATATCTCATTGATTGTTTTGTAAAATGTCAGTCTCTAATTCAAATCCTCAAGAAAAAGAGATTTCTATTGCTTTTGATCTAATGACTCTGTAAATCACGCGATAATTTGAAAATCAATAGGAGATAACCTAATGAGGAACTTATTTTTTTTTTCAGAACGAAAAAAATATTGCAATTAAATATTATCTAGTAATCATTTTTTTTTGAAGTAACGTCTGTATAATATGAGAAGACAAGAAGAAATCATTTACCAAAAATTCACCAAGAAGCGTGGAAAGCGTGGTCGAGAGGCTAAGTGCGCTTGAACTTGCCTTGGCTTGGCTACCTAGAAGGGGGCTCGAGGTTCGAGGTTTACTCAGCGCCTAAAGGAAACACGGCAAAACCAACTCTTAGATACACCCTCCCCCCACTGGTCCACAAATGAAATTGGACCAAAGCGCTCTGGGCATGCTATAAGCATGAAAGTAGAGCTATATAAAAGCAATAATAATAATAATAAAAGAATTCAAATGTCTAATTGTATAGATATATATTCTTAAGGTTAAAAGCCATAAATAATTTAACAGAATTTCAGATAATAGACCCTACCGACTTGCATGAACATGTATGTCCATCTTCAGATGTAATCGTATTCATGCATGTATATCATTGACTTAAGCTCTGGTAGTTCTTTGTTGTTTTGTTTTTCTGGCCGATAAGACAACCCATTCCATGGTTTAATGGTATTAAGAATAAAGGAGCACTTGCTCAAATTATTCCTAGATATACAATAAGAAATATACCAATAACATTAGATGAACATGATATTTTATATGGGAAAAAATACGAACTCTTTACTTTTGTTAAAATATTCAAAAATCATTAATTTCATATGTCAGTGCACTTTTAAAATAAACTGTGAAAAAGAATCAACTAAGTCTAGAAATTAAGGTTAGGGTTGGAAAACAAAACGGAAAGTGAAAGTATTGTATTAACTTGAAGTGAAGGCAACTCAACGAGGACAACTACGTTTATTCACATGACATGACAGTTACACAAATCAACAACTTCATTTAGCACTGTTTCTCCATCTTGACTCTCAACGTGGGCGGAAGTCGTTATTCTCACATGTCAACATTCTGTTCTAGTCTGTTCACTAGAGGTGCGCACCTGTGCACTAGCCTGGATGGCGGTGCGCAACGCAGAGTCATAACAGTATGATTCTCCTTACAAAGAGCTGGCATTCAGAATAACGTAAGCTTTGTGCATTATACTACATCCAATATATGTGGATCTATTGTTATAGTAAAAAAGAGAATGTTTCATTTTTTTATTCTTTTTTTCTTTTTTCATATTTACGTAAATTTATAAATATTAATAAATGAAAAACTGTACAGGAATCCAATATTGATGAAACTATTGAAAAATTAAAGTATTAGAGTTAATTTAAGGAAATTTTTTAAATCAAAAAAGATCATAAAACTAAAACGTAGTTTCTTATCTTATCTTACACAATACAAATGTTACTTCAAAAAAGATTTAACCTTGGTTATGCCATTAATAGAATTTACACTTCCTATCTGGGACCCCTTAACTCAAGAAAACATTAAGAAACTAGAACAGACACACAATAGAGCAATGAGATTCATAACAAACGAATATTCACAGTTGAGTAAGACCTTCAGTAAACTCCATAAATTGAGAAAGCCTTTTGTTAAGTAAAGTAGCAGTTATACATAAAACACCGAACCATAATCTTCAAATACATAAACAAAATTTAATAAAATACCCAGAAAAACACAATCATACATAAAGAATCTTCGTTCCACATGCGAGGACAAATTCGTAAAAATGCTCCTTCTTCCCTAGTGCTATTAGAGCATGGAATGGGTTGTCAAAGGTAGCCAGGAAAAACTATTGACTTGGCAGAATTTATGACGTTGGTTAATAAGCATGACTAGATGCACGACGCGTAGGACGTAATCATCATCTTTTTTTTTTTTTGACGTAACTTATCTTATATAATACAGACGTTACTTCAAAAAAGAAGATGATTACGTGTGTATGTTATCGTATAAAACATGAATAGTGTATGCCTGTTTAATATTTATGTATCGATCCATAAATCTCATCTATATGGCCCTACATTATCCTGCATGTGTACATTACACACAATAATCAAATTACAAGTAACCCTCGCATACACACTATTAATGATTAAAAATGTCTATTTATAAAGAAATAGGCCATAGTATTTCCGACGTAAACATGCTTAGTTTCTATGTGCATGAATAGAACGTGTGTTGGCCCTGGTAGTGTCATGGTGAACTGGTGAAGTTGTGGTATGCTATACTTTTTTTTCTTTGTTAATAATGTTACCAGCGAATTGCCTTACGATTATTTTAAAATAGTATAGTTTGCCAAACGTAAGTTTTTTTTCCCAGAATACTAAGGTTTTGTTTTTTTTTAGGGGGGGGGGGGGTTAATATGAAATTGCATTGTATATGTACGTGACAAAGCATGCATGTTTTTTTTGTTGTGTTTAATGTTTTATGGTTATAGGAATCGGTTGATCTGTGTGTTGTATGATTCATAACCTGGATATTTCAGATGTTTACTTACTGAATAGTTGTATATATATATACGCATCTAGGAATAGTTGTGATAAAATAAATATAACAAAGTAACTCTGTGATGCGGTGACAACAGTGCCTATAGATCTAGACCGGGTATAGATAGAATAGATCACTGAATGTATGTATAGTTTGCTTGTGCTAAATAAAAAAAAAAGTCAAAATTAGATTTGAATAGCAGTTGTGATAAAATAGTGACAAAACACCAATTAAACAAAATTATTTAAAAAAAAAAATAATAACGTGATTATAAATTGAAATTTTAAATTTACAAATAAAGTATTTTAAAAAGTGTCTGCGTGTTAATCATAGGCATAAATAAATATTGACTGGAAAAAGGAAATAAAAAGGAAATAATTTCATGTAACTTGAAAACATGTATATCTGTTGTATTCAGATTTCAGAATTCTGAAAAATTGCATGATCTATATATATATATATATATATCCTATACTCTTAAGCGAGCAATTCTTGTATATATATTTCTTCTATTTCGAAAACGGCTCTAACGATTTTCTTTAAAATTTCAACGTATCTGCATATTATTGAGAAAAAAATTTTCAGCTCATTGGGCACATCGGGAAAACTCGAGTTCGACCGTTATTTCGATATGGAAATGTCTCAATCTTAGAATAATTTATGAATGAAATGGAAAATTTATGAATGAAAGTTTTCCGTGACGTAAACGGGAAAAACTCTGCTTACGTCACTAGGCTTACCCTAGAACACTAAAATATTTCTTTGCAAACATTTAGAGATATGAATGAAGGTATGTGTAAAACTAAATGCAGACTATTAATTTTGGTTAGAATAATTTATGAATGAAAGTTTTCCATGACGTAAACGGAAAAAACGCTGCTTACGTCACTAGGCTTACCCTAGAACACTAAAATATTTCTTTCCAAACAAGAACGCGTTTAGAGATACGAATGAAGGGATGTGTAAAACTAAAAGCAGACCACGGGCTGTAGCACCACTGGGATGGATGGATGGCAAAAGCCGGCATGAACTTCTTATTGTCCGACAGTCAGGCTGGGCAGGACATTTAATTAACCGAGCAAGGCTCGGCCACCTGATATTATATATATATATATATATATATATAGAGAGAGAGAGAGAGAGAGAGATTATGGCTGAAATAGATATAGACCAGCTTAGGCGTCAACTTTCCTTGGCTGACATAGAAGAGAGCACCTGGCTGCATGCGGCGTCGGAACGAGACAGCTGGAGGTCACTCACAAAGGCCGCGGGATACACATTTGAGACCAAAAGAAAATCTGCTGCCGAGGACAAACGCAGACGACGAAAAGAAGATCTAAATCCACCACCTGCGGACAATGGTTTTGCTTGTTCTGGATGTGCCAAAATATGTAGGTCACAGCTGGGGCTGTAATACTGTATTCCTCAATAATCTTCGGACTCGAAGACAAGCCTTATATGTATATGGGTTAGGGTTAGGATTCTTTATAAATATATATGCTGTATAATAAAGTACACAAAACTGCAAGTCACAAATTTTCGTTTCATGAAAATCTTTTATCGACCAGTCTATATTTATTTATGTCTATGGTGTTTATTGGTAGAAATACAGCATGCATAAAGTACTTTGAAAACAAATATTGTCGCAATCGTTAAAACTTTAAATAGATGATTACCAGACAATTTATTTGTAATATTTAAAAATTACAGGTTTTCCATTCAAAGATAATATAACTGAGTTTTATTTAATTTAGCGATTTTTTTTTCTTAAAAATAAATACTTCTCTTTTAATGTAATTTTAACTTATATTTTAAAAATTATATAAGTATTTTTTAGTATAAAAAGTGAAACAAAAAGATTTCATGTTATGGCAGACACGTACGTTTTTCCCGTGAGAAGAAGGAAGTAAAATATAATTGGTTGAGCGCGTCGACTGCTGATTGGTTATAATTTTTTTTAAAAGTGGGTTTATACTAGGAAGTCAAGGGTGATAAGTGATACAATCTCTGGGAATTCAAGGTGTACTGTCTAACTTTAAATGTTAAGAACAATCGTTATATCTATTTATATTCTAGGCCAGGGGTGGGCAAATTACGGCACGCGGGCCACATGCGGCCCGAAGTGTTTTATGCGGCCCGCGAAAACCTAAATAAATCAAGTGTGCTCACACATTACACATATAAAAATGCAAACATATTAAAAATAAATAATTGTAAATATCTATAGAAATTATTGAAACTTTTGATTCTTATCGCTTATAATGAAGAGGCTAAAGAAACATTGTTTCTAAACGTCCTTCTATTTGGTTAGAAGTAAACGAAGATTATATTTAAAGGCAATATTTCGATACATTCATTAACTTAAATAAGCCCAGGCCAGTATTTATTCAATGCTATGAAGAACTGTGTTCAAAGACTTGGGTTGGCTTTTACAAGATGGCAAGGGTAACAACTGATGGAGCTTTGACGGAGAAAAATAACCTTTTTAATAAAATAAAGAAAGTATCCCAACCATAAATTAGTAACTGGAAAGTTTAAACAAAGCTACATTAAATTTGTACATCAGTTGAGGAAACTACATAAAACTGGAAAATGTTCATAGAGTTTCTATAGGGCCTAGGCATAGTCAAAGTATGCAGCTGCAAAGGACCATGATATATAAATATATATATATATATATAAATATATTAATTTATATGCGGCCCGCCTAGTCCCCAAATTTTATTAATGCGGCCCTCGGTTGAAAAAGGTTGCCCACCCCTGTTCTAGGCTGATTGAATATTAAAAAAAAAAACATTCTTTAAATGTATACAGTTCATATGGCTTCTGTTTTACATCCTAGATATTCAAAATAGAAAGACAAATTATGTATTGATTCTCATTCCAAATGTTATGAAACTATTTAAAAAACAACAACAGATACCCCTCGCAACAAGTGCTAGATAGTTTTTAAAATATCTGTTGAGAAATATATTAAAAGGATTATTCAGTTCAATGCGATTCTAAAAATGCTTGAAACTTGGCTACGTCTGAGTCTAGCTGTTGCATAAATATTCGATATTCGAAGAGCTAATCCGACAACAGCTTTGAGTTTCGCATTTAATTAGAACTCCCGTTCCTTTTTTATGAATAAATGAAATCAGCTTTAATTTTAGAAAATCAACAGGCTTTCAAACCGGTGTAGTAATGCACAAAATGCAAATATATGCACACGATTTGAAACATTTTTAACGGTAACGCATTACTTTCAAATATTCTATCACACCATTTGTAAGCCTTTATGTACTTTATGTACTCCGTACTGGGTTTAATCCCTTACAGTATGGCCAGGTACCTGGCATAGTTCTATAGGGTCTGCCTGTCTGTCTGCGAGACTCCCGCATACACCAGTTCTGTTTCAAGACCAGTCGTATCTTTGAAAGTGTTTCTAAGCAACCTGCAGTCGTAGAGGATGTGTGCAATGTCGAGATCTGGGATGCTGGCTTCCTTGTCGTGTAGTCTGCTCTCTAGACTGTTATCTCCTTCCGGGCTGCCCCCCGCCATCCGTTGACGTTGTTCAAGATGTTTGGGCTCTGATATGACCATCTTCAACTCTGAAAGATTATCCGAAACATGAACGAAAATAAAACAACTTTTACCATCAGTTTTTTGTATACACCTTACATGCGATCTATCCTTTTAAAAATAGCATCTTAGTCAAAGTGCATTTATTGGATGAGCTTTTATGCTCACATACACAAACATACTATAAAACATTGTTTCCAAAATAATTAATTTAACGGAAAACCTCGGCCATTCTGAGTATATTGCGGAACACTTTGCTTATTTTCACAAAGTTTATATCATCTCTCTTTGTCTGTCTGGTAAAAAGTTTGTACACGCTATTTCTTCCACTCACAATCTCGGATTAAACTGACAACTTTGCGCCATTATTTCTGTCACCTGACCAACAATAAAATCAATAGAGTTAAATACAATAACCAATTAGTTAATTAACTATTGGTACTTCGTTATTTAATTTTTTCGGTATCTAGATCAAGGAAAAGATGTTGTAGTTCATGGATATGGTGATATAAGTTAGTCCCCTCAAGGAAATATGTATTTATATTCCAGCAGTTCGTGGAACACCTATATCTGGCCTAGCAGAACACAAGGGTCCGCGGAGCACACATTGCTCTGTATCTTCAGCCGAACACTGATATGTTATAAAACAGTGAGGGAGCACAAGTAAGAAATAGCGATCTTACTAACTGTAGGCTAATATGAAAAAAAGAGAGTCGAAAAAAATAATATATTTGGATATTATGAAACGAAATAAACTGAAAAACGAAATAGAGTAGTGTACGTTTTCACTAGAAACTTGAAACAACCCAACTTGTATTCCTGATAAGTCGGTAAAAACACGCTTTGATTAGCAGATAAGAAAAAAAATCGACCTCATTAGTTGTTTTTCTTCACTGAAACAGAAAACGATTTCTTGTGCAAGGAAAAGTACTATCACTGTTTCGATACCTACGTTGTAGGCCGAAATATAAAGATGCTATTTATTTCATTATCTATCTTTGCATACGTCATGTAGACTTGTATAAATATGTATTATAAAAATGTCTACACTACACTACACTAATGGTTTTTAAATAAGTCCTTTCTTAAAAAATGTTGTTTTTTCTACGTCATTTGTACATAAAGGGTTTTTTGTTTAGGAGTCTAAATGATGTTATTCTAAGATTTGGTAGCTATTAAGCCTATTGATAATAAAAATAGAATTTTGGGAAAATCCGATATCAATAGTGACCTAGTTTCAGTTGTATGAAACTTTTTCCCCAATTGATAAAGAAACTCAATACAGCTTTTTAACGGGAAAAAATGCAGCATAAAATTTCAAACAAAAAAAAAACAACAACATACAATGAAAATCTTTTTTAACCGCAATTAGATCTGGTTGAGACTGGGAATTTCAATGGAGACTTATTTAATAGAGCAACACAGTGTTAAAAACGTTAGAGCATTAAACGATTCAGCAAGACGAAAATCGTGTAAATGGCAATTTTGTGATATCATATTTGGTACATGCATTTTTTTTTAAGTTATAAAATAATCGGCATTTAACTAATGAAACATTTTTAAAATATATTTTTATCAATAAAAAGAAAAAAAATAAAAACATTAGTGTGCAATAAGTTCTACTCGAAACAATTAGAATGGGATTGGAAAGGGAGGAGGGGACTTACTTGGAGCCCATCCATTCTCAAGCTTTAAAAGACAAGATTAGGCGCCAACTAGCTTTAACTGAAATAAGAGCACCTGGTTGCTTGCGGCTTCGGAACGAGACAGCTATATGACACTTACAAAGGCAACATATGTAGCTAGGGCTGCGTAGCCACGGCGAATTGTACATTCCTCATTTAATCTTCGTAGTTTAATAACTACAAAGGAGCGGAATATCTGATACAGTTTGGTCTCATCAGCTGCGCAGAGAGAGGGAACTGCTGTGTGGGTGTCATCATTCCGACCATAGACAACGCCCAGACTTTCATCTTGCTGTTCGAGATGAACTATAGTCGTTCTACGACTGAAAGAGGCCAATACTTAGAACTACACAAATACTTCTAGCAAATATAAGTTGTTGTTTTTTGTATCCCCTGGAAACGCTTCGCAGGCTCAACGTGCTAACAAGGAAATAAAACAGAACTCCCTTTAAAGTGCCTAACAGAGGCGGTCTTATGCAGGACTCCGGCACGGTTGAGGTAGTTAAGGGAAGGAATATGGTGGTTTTTCCCCAGTGTGCTCTGCCTCTAACACTTAGGATACTAGCCATCGCTAATAAGGATGTAAAAAAAAATATAATTAAATGCTTGGATCCGCCCAAAACAGAACAGTAGCTTCGACAGGCTAATAGACCGTGGGCCTAGAGTTCCAACAGTGTTCGAGTCAACTCTTAGATCAATTAGACAGGAAACGACAAATTATTTAGTCTTACGGTTTTGTTCCTTCGCTAATAAACTCGTACGTCATTGTCCGAATTTCCTACAGGACGGCAGGTTGATGGAAGGAAGCGGGGTTTAAACTAGGACCCTCTAGGCGATAAGCCAAAGCTCATACAATATGTATTCTGTTCATATTACATTGAAATCCTAAGCTCTTTAAAAATATAACTTATCAATGCGTCCGTCTTCTCTTACCAGATACATTCAAGTTTACCCTTAATGAAAACCCGCTTAAGGATTTTAGCTCTTGTGTCATAGTATTATGTATGTATGACTCTGATATAACAAGGACAATCTTTCCTTACTTTCTTTTTAATGAAATTTTAAATTGTGTAGGAGATTATTTTAAAAATCCTAAATCAAAAGCAAACTCAATATGTACTTAATATTTGATTGTTATGTTTGATATATTGGTATCTAAATGTGTACAACGTTTTAGCTTAGAATTTATTTTGTTAATATTTCAGTTAAAAAAACAATTTTTGTGATATTTTTATTTCAGATTCTTTACTAACGAACAGCTTGGAAAGAAATGATTATAGACAGATTATTTTTAGTTATTATTTTAATTTTTTTCATAATGGCCTACGTGTCACAACAATGTTGTGAAACACGCATCATTTCAAATCTCTATAACATTATCAAAGCAAGGGAACGTCCTTCGTCAAGACATGACCAAAGACAAGAAATGTGCTTCGAATCAGAAGGCGAATTCAAGCTAGGAAACCAAGTGGCTGCACAAGATGGAATATCACTTTCTAAGAGCCTAAGTCTGGAGACATGCACATTTCTAAACGAGGCATCAGGTGTCGAGCTAAAAACTAACCCAGAACGTCATCTAAGTTTCTGGAGAAATCAAAATGATTTCAAAAAGTCGGACATTTCCTTCTTCTCTTTGATAATAGCCATTTTATTCTTAAGATTGGTGTCAGCATCAAACAAGCGTATCGATAAAAAAAGTTATTGGCATTCAGTTAATACTTTCATTGACATTTTATCCTTTCGTAAATTTCTTGATAAAATAAATGATAAATTAACATCAGCCGATAACAAATGGATTTCGTACGCCGAAAAGACATTTCAGTCCACTGACGTCATAGTGTTTCCGTTACAAATCGGCTATTCCCGTAGATTGGCGTCGTTTAGTTCTCTACGTTATAGCAGCGTACTCAACGATAGAGTTTCTTTCCTCGCACTGTCTAACGCTGGATTTTATTTTTCCCATGATGACCAGGAAATTAAGTGCGAAGGATGTAGTAAAGTCTTAAGAACAGAAGCACTGAATGACGGCGGCGACCCATCGGATGACACGTTTCACTACGAGGATTGCAGCTTTGTGCATAAGTTTACCTCAAGCCAGGTACAGACAAATATCACTAGCCAACCGAACAGCGAATTAGCTATTGACGGAGGAATAGATAGTGAAGCCTGTAAAGATATTAGCGATAATGATCTCGTTGCTAAATCAGACATACGGTCAAATACCAACGTTAGGCCTGCAAATAACTTCGATTCGCCATATGAACATTGCTTAGAAGATGACAACTCGCTAATTAGGAGTGCTGCCCCACTAAGACACGAAAGCGATGTTTCATCTACACTAAGTCACCCATCTGGAGATACCCTGACACCTGAGTTGTGTCAGGATCATATAGGTTAGAATGTCTTGTATTATACTTTATATTCATGTTAATTAGACGCATATTTCTTTATCTGTTAGTGAAAACAGAAATGGTAGATAGTAATATTTGAATGTGTATCACTCAGTAACAAAACGTTACAGAAATTGCTTTTCCCAATTCTTTTTCTTTTACAAGCGTTGGTTTAAATTCTATCCATTTTGACTTGTACAATCCTATACTCTTAAGCGAGCAATTCTTGTATATATATATATAATATATATATATATATATATTTATTTATTTATTTATTTATAAAATTTATTTCGAAAACGGCTCTAACGATTTTCTTCAAAATTTCAAGGTATATGCGTATTAGTGAGAAAAAAATTCTGAACTCATTGACCACATCGGGAAAATTCGAGTTCGACCGTTATTTCGATATGAAAATGTCTCAATTTAATTTTGGTCAGAATAATTTATGAATGAAATGGAAATTTATGAATGAAAGTTTTCCCATGACGTAAACGGGAAAAACGCTTCTTACGTCACTAGGCTTACCTTACTACAATGTAAACAAGAACGAGTTTTAAAGTATCAATGGACCTAATTAAACATTTGCGCACCATCTTATTGAAGATTGATTTATTATAGAACTATGGAAGGAAAGTAATGGAATTAAATGTACCGATGTATGATTAGTTATTACCAAAACAAAGGAAATGGTGATTACACAGCTGCTCTACTGCTCCTTACTTTCTCACACTGAACAAGATATCTAGCTAGCGGTCAACGAGTTTGCTACGCTGCAGGCACTTTTGATTTAACTATAAACCTCAGTAAAAAAAACTTGGGGTTACCGTTAGGGCGTGGTGACAAAAGGCCCAGGAGTTTTCTGAATGGAGGGATGTGTAAGAACAGGCCATATCTTTCCATGGGCTGTAGCAACAGTAGCAGAAGTATATAACCTTTCTTAGTATAAATTATTTAACCGAGCAAGGCTCGGCCACCTGATATTGTTCTTCTATTTGTATATGTGTACCAATTTGTATGGAAATTATAGCATTGCTGATAAGGTTTTCACGTTTTATAAAATTAAAGTAATCAATTTTAGAGAAAGACTATTAATACTTTTATTGTATGTCTTCTAGAATCGAAATATGACTCGGCTTCTTGTGATTCAGGATACACCTCTGACCAAGATCTAGCGTTCGGTACGTATTAAAAACGTGATTTATAAAACCTGTTTATTATTGAAACAAAAAATATGAGCGATCTTAAAGTGCCTTCTTGGAATACGCTGACATTATCATTTATAAGTAGTCTTAAATCTTTTGGACATGGTTAAGTGTTTGATCACTGAATCGAAGCGTATCCAGGTAGAGACTGAAACTTGAACTTCGGATTAACCCAAGTCATCCAACCAAGTCTGACACATGTATGGGAAGTAAAACCGATAGGTCGGTGTGCTGGTCACATGACTCCCTCGTTAAAATGATGCCCATAGAAACAAGGAGCCTTTCAATAGGTCCCATCCCCAAAATAGATCGCCAGGTTTTAAATGCTGTTACCTACCCTGTTACCTATCCCTTAGTCTGGTGGACCGTTAGGGCACCAAGCAAGACCTGAAGACCGTCTTTCTCCATTCCTCTCTTTCCTGATTAGAACTTCTTTCAGTGGAATGCTACTGATATTTAAGTCATAAATCTGCTGGAGATAGTGCTGAATAATATTTTGTGGGGGGTTATCGCATAGGCCTGTAATTTTACCATGACATGACAACATCTAAGAAGATCAAGATGACAAGTAAAATACAAAATGCGCTTTTTAATCCTCAATGTGCATAGTTGTTCAGGATGAGTGCATATAAAATGGAATTGCCATTCTGATGTTTAGAGGCTAAACTACCCCACGCGTTTTATGGGTTAAATCCGTTGGAGTACATCTAGATTAATAATAAATGTATGCAATGGGAAATATTTTCTCATACATTGTATTCGTTTAATGCAACTTTCATCCTTATAGAATGCTTAGAGCGCTATGGTTTAATTACTTTGTGGTCGAGTGTGTGTGGGTGTTAGGGGGGGGGGTCCGACGTTATCTGGGAGAAGATTTCCGTTCTGTCCTTTTAAAACTAATTATTAAAAAAGTTGCTTGACTGTGAATTCGAACTCCACAATGGGAGGCCAAGTTGTTGGCCACTTGGCTATCCATGTACTTATAACATAGCCTTGAAAGTAGTAAAATGGCATGCCTATACTCCGAACAGTTGTAACCAGAGATATTTCTTCCTCTAACGATCTTCAGTTGTCATTGCTATAATGATGTAAAAAATCCATACTTCTACCCATCATCATTTAACAATTAATATGTGTACCTATACATTTCTGACAAATAAAGTCTGGTTAGAACAAACACTTTTAGCATTGTCGTTTTAAATATAATTCATTTAACTTTCAAAAAGATAATTATTTCTTTTCATCATTTGTATATTGCAGTTGGAGCTGAAAATGTTGTTTACGAATCTCAAGTCAAAACTTCTGCCTTCAACGGCCCTGGAGATTGTCCCAAAAATCCTGGCCACTATGCGTACTTCCCAATCCATCGATTGAAATTAGAACAGCTGCCATCTAAGACAAGGTGTCCTGAAGTCCTGGAATTTCTCAAGCAATTAAGCAGGTTGACGGTTCGGTTAACTGTTAATTGTACTAGCCCCCGACGTCATAAGAAAGACTCTCTATTCGGATCAACTGTCTCCAGATTCGGAACTGGATTCATATCTTTAACCAATAGGGACAATGAAATTGGGCAGATTAAAAACACGGATCATCGAAAGTTGAAGCACCTTAAAGCGTATATGAAACAATTAGTTAAGAAAGATAAAGAGTTTATTTTTATTGAGACAAGCAGGCACTTGGTCTATGACGAAGATGAAGCTGTCAGTACTGTTGTCGAGTTCCTCTCAGATGATGAAAGCAAAAAAGTCCTTAAGTCGCTTAAAGTCGTATCTTTGGAAAAATCAAATGTAATCGGGGACCAAAAATGTACTCTAGTTTGTCAGACGTCTGACCAGACTTTCGTGCGACAGATCCAACAGATTAAGCAGGACGTGCTGGAACTTGCCAATAAACTTCCTCAAAGATCTAAAAAAGCGATGACCAAGAAGCTCTTCGTAGTAGAATATCCCCATGGTGGAGAGAAAGTCTTGTCTTACGGCGACTCGGTGCAAGTTAAATATCAACTTTTAAAACATCAACAGACGAGATCACTCTCCTTTGAGAAAGTTAATAACAAGGATCTAGGTATGATTTTGTTTCTGTTTTAAGTTTTCAGACATTGCATTTAAATAGTACAATTACATCTTCATCCAAAGTTATTTCGACGCTTGTGCATTTTGAAGCCTATCTTATAAAACAAACAGCATGTGGGTAAATCAAATGAAACTATACAAAATGCTTTGAACCAGAGAACATAGAGTGGCTCTTTAAAGCTACTTATCAATGACATCTCAATTTTATATCGAGATATAGATCTATACATTTGAATCATAATCTTCAAATTCAAAAAGAAAATTTAATAAAATACTCAGAAAGACACAAAGAAAAAGGCACATTCCTCGTACCATATGCTAGAACAAATTTGTACAAGGGCTCCTTCTTCCCTAGCGCTATTAGAACATGGAATGGATTGCCTGAGCTAGCCAGGAAAACCAGTGACTTGGCAGAATTTAAGCCATTGGTTAATATGCATGACTGAATGCATGACGCGTAGGACGTAATCATCTTCTTTTTTGAAGTAACATCTGTATTGTATAAGATAAAATAAGAAGTTTCATTTATAAACATTTTTTGTAATACTGATATACTTGTCATACTCCATGACTTAAGAAAAAAATAAAGTAGTAAATTAATAGCTTTAGAAACAGAGATTTAGATTTTAATTTCAATTATTGTGTTAAAATTTTGATGCCCAAATTATAACCCTGGGTCCATACCCGTCCCTTAACGCTGTGCTAAACTGCTAAATGAAGCGTCTTCCAACAAGGCGTAACTAATTCACAAAGACTCAGTTTGGCTCGTCGACTTTGATGAGGGGCCGTGTCTCGTTACAAGCACTAGGGTCAAAAATGTTTGGGAATCACTGAGTAGAAACATATTTGTATCCAGTGGATGTATGTCAGTGATATGTTATTATTCTCTCTACTAGCTACCATAAATATAGCCAGTCTATGTCAGTGATATGTTGTTATTATTCTCTCTACCAGCTACCATAGATATAGCTAGTCTACGTAAGATGCTACTATATGCTGCTGATACATGTGAGGGCTCCTCTGGATCGCCTGTTATCACTTTTGTGAAGAATGCAACTGATGGTCGTTACGATTTGGATATTTGGGTGCACAACGGACAAAACAAAGTCCATGGATTGGGCTGCTCCATTATGAAAGGTAAAATTCGTAATTGGAATACAACTTTTTACGGAGATATAGAGTATCTGACATGAGCTCTCGGCATGGTATCCTCCTTTTTAGTAGAGGATTTATACAGAAAAGCAGATAACTTCAACTGACAACTTGAAGTTTGTTACGTTAATACGAGTGGCTTCGTACGACTTGTAATCTTTCGTTGCCCTCATCTATAAAGCATTAAATCTACCGGTAGTCAACGATCAAGAAAGGATTTTGGTGGTTCTTTTTTCTTGCTGTTGTGGTGCACAAAGTCAAAGAAATGTAAGCCATAAATGTAAATCATTTTGTAGTTTTGGCTCTTTAGGATATAATTATCGTGTTCATTTTTCTTTCTATCACCATTCTGCACTGGTAATCAGAAATCAAGAATTGCTGGCTTCTATTTTGTTATTAAGACATAAGCTTCCATCGTTTTCACACAGAATGTACAAGACTTGATATTGAAAGGAACTCTAGCCAAGCAGAAACTTATGAGTCTGACAGTGAAGATGAGAATAGCCCAGGTAACCAAAGGGTCCAGTCACCTGTCTTTAAGGTACTCCAGAACCCATCATATCCAGTCTATGTCACCTACCAGAAGCGCTTTGAGACTTTTTCGAACTGGGGCTACTGTGAGATCTTTGAACCAGAGTTACTTGCTGCTGCAGGATTTTTTTATGCAGGTAACGTCATTAAGAAAATGAAAACTATTTCTAAGATTTTTTTACAAAGCTATTTTCAACTCTGTCTGGTAAAAAGTCTACACATTATATTTAACACGCCATTTCTCGGATCAAGCAAAAAATTCACACAATTATTCATTGACATAGACAAGACATGAATGAAGAAAAAACAATTGGACAATTAATTACTGGTGATTTATTATTTTGTTTTATAACAAAAAGGGAATAATACTTTACTTTTTTGCATGTATGTCTAAATTTGTTGGGTTTAGTCCTCTTAAATAATTATTCTTCCTACGTATTCTTCGATCAAGTTGATCTTTCAAACAGTTATTTGTTGTACATAACAAAATGAATAAACAAAATACTCAACTAGTCAATTATGTATTGGTAATTAATTATTTAGTTTGATATCGAATAGGGGAAATGACTTGTATATTATTGATAGATATAGTTGTAAGGAGTTCTCCCCCTTTAGATAAGCCTAAGGTAAACTTTTTTTAGAGGATTTTTTTTTTCTTGCTTAATTATTTTATTATTTCAGTTCTCTAGTTACGAAAAAAATGACATTTAAGTTCAAATAAAGATAGGATCATTTTAAAGATACGCAATCAATTAATGACCTCCATTGAAACATTTTTTTTTTGTTAGTTTTTTTGGTTTACTAGATCTAGTACTTTTTAACCATTACAACATGTACATTGTACATATACTATCAGTTATTATTCATATCTACAACTAACTATTACAAATAGAGTATTTAATTCCGAAGTTAATGTTATTTAAAAAATATCTTTTGATACATCATTACTAATTAAGAAACGCTTCACAAAGGCTTAGATTACATCCCTCAAAAATTAGTAATCTCTATGTGCAGGTTATCAAGACTGTGTACGCTGCTTTCAATGTGGTTTAGGCCTTAGATCCTGGAAGGCTGGAGACGATGTCTATGCTCAGCATGACAAATACAAGCCATCTTGTCCATTTCTACAAGCTCAGTTAAAACTAAACCCCTCCAAGCAGATTAGTCAGCAAGGTAACAATGATTAATTAGTATCTAAATACAAGTTCAACAGATATTTATTTTTTTGGTTTTATTTTTACCTAAAGAAACAAAACATATTTCAAAATATCCCGTTACTTCTTTTAAAGAATCTGTCTGTTGCATAATGATGGAACTTTTTTTTTGAAAGCTTCATTGAAAAAAAGACACAATATATTAAAGTATGATTTGTAAAAATACTTTTAATTTACTTACATATGAGTGTGAAAATATAATTTTTGCCGCTTTGTGTGGGCACCAGTAATGACTCTTTTACGTCTTCACACCATTTTCTAAAACCATTTCTGATTGGAACAAGTTTTTGAAAAGGGTTGGGCGGCTTCTTGTTTCCGTGATTTCATTCAGACATATCGTCTTCCCTATTGTTGGGTTCCTTTCAACTGGTAATGTGTCCTGTAAGCTGATAATGTGTCCTCTAAACTGATAATGTGTTA
>JADKLZ010005243.1:28541992-28556873 GCA_021533235.1 Biomphalaria straminea
ATGTATCTGTCTATTTGCCCACTTAGCTTGGCTTTCCCTAAATAAATAATGAGAGCTGGGTGGAATTTCATGAGAGCTGGGTGGAATGTGTGTGCCCTAAAATCCTTGATGATTTTTAGTACTCCTCTGTATTCACCCAACTGTAATGGGTACCTGACTTTAATTGGGGAAAAGGCGGTCTTTGTGCAGGCCACGACACCTTCATTAACTGTTGGCCATAGAAACAGATGCCCTTTTATCATCTGCCCTTTAGATTGCAAGGCAATGGGTACTTAACATACTTTAAAAAATGTAATATTACTGTTCTCTCGTTAGGATACATTTTTCTTCTCATATGAATAAAGTTTTCTTATCAACAAAGCAGTAAACAAAATAAATTTTAAGCTGAAGTTTTTTTTTGTTGATAAAATTTTAACCAATGACAATTTTTTTTTAAAATTCTGAATTACTTCCTATATCTTGTTCTAATCACTAAGAAATATATTTGTTTTATTTATTGCTGCTGCAAATAAAACATTTCACTCCTGCCATCATAGTACAAATAGTCAGTAAGAAAAAGAATAGAAAAATTTACTTTGACTTTTGGCTTCTTTGTGCCATAAAATGTGTCAACTAAAGTGACAAGTCATAAATATATACAGCCATCAAACATCCACCAAAATGTCAGTTATAGTAGTGCTGTTCATTACTATTG
Organism: Biomphalaria straminea; assembly: GCA_021533235.1. Classification (NCBI taxonomy): domain Eukaryota; kingdom Metazoa; phylum Mollusca; class Gastropoda; family Planorbidae; genus Biomphalaria; species Biomphalaria straminea. The sequence continues at coordinate 28,542,687 of JADKLZ010005243.1, forward strand.
ATTGACCTATTCATATAACCTTAGATTACATACAAATACTATAACAGTGCTTGGCATTTCACATGCTGATCAACTCACAAGTTTGACTGAGAAGTATATAGTTCAGTGCTTAAGGTGTAAGCCTGTATATGTGCTGTTTTACTTGCTGATTAGATAGGACATGATTGCATAGGGAAATTTCATAGCTCACTGTTTGAATTTATCTGAAGAGGAAGTGAATTAAAAAGTAGATAGACATCCACTTGTTTACCTTTTCACTGGTATGCATGAGTGGTGAATCATTTGGATGCACTTCATTGCACTATCAGCTTTCTCTATCAGAAGTTTTAAACTGGGGGTACCAAAAGCATGTTTTTCTTAGATTTAAATTTACTTATAGTTTAGTAAGAATTTACTAGATGTTAATTAGCTATACCTGACAGCTAAGTATCAAGCCAATTTAGTTTATTTTTAATACTTTTTTTTTTTTGTAATTAAATTAAAGTTAGATGCGTACTTCTAGACATTTTCCCTGATATTTGTTTGGCCTAAATTTGCTTTTTAAAATCTCCATGTGTCATAGCAGATTAAATGTGTTTTCAGGATTTGATAGAGATTCTAATTTGGATTTATTTTTAAAAAATAATTATATATTTCATATTTACCCCAAACAAAATTGTGTACTTATATTAAAGACTGTACACAATATCTTATTTTATCCCAATGTCCTGATTAAAATAATATTTCATACTAGTCGACCGGCGGCATATCATACGCCGCTATTTTCCAAGGCAGGCCTTAGGCACTGCAACATATGTGACCACAGTGGGTATCGCACTTTCTTTGGACCAGTGCTTATTTTTAGGTGTATAAATTATTAAATTGAACCATTTTATAAAACATAACAGATTTCCCGCGGCCTCTATTGATTGACCAGGAGCCCCCTGGAAATCTCCTGAAATGTTATTAAATGCTATGCCGCCGGTCGAAAAAGTCCTGGAAATTTCCGGACATTATTAAAATCTTTTTAAAGTAAAAAAAAAATGCTATGCTATTTTGTGAATGAAAATAGTGCGGATTTGGATATATTATTTCCCATTCACAACTTGTGGCGCCATGGGATCTTCCCAATTGCTTGATATAAGTAAAGCGAATGCTTGAATTCATGAATGAAAAATACTATGAATAGAGTAAAAAAAAAATGGCTAATTGACCTTAATTTACGCGATATTAAGAATATAGCTGCACTCATGTAACAATGGTTTAGAAAAACAAATTTGAATGTTAATTTGATTAAATGGAATATAATTAGTAGGCTATGTTCATGTTCAAAATCATAAAACTATATTTGCGAAGAGTAGTTCTATAATCTTCTTAGAGTTGAATTCAAGTTTTACTATTTAGATCTAGATCTAGATCTAGGAATAGAGAGATAAGTTACCTTTCGTAATCATGTCTAATGAACGAATTTACGTAATTAAAGTACTTTCTAAAGTGAAACCTGAAAGTATACTCTATCTGTGTATTGTTGTTCTAGTTTCAATAGTCTAACGACACAATAATCTGGAAATACTTTTAATAATATGACAATAATCTGAGAAGAAGAGAATTATGTAAACACCACTTTCATTCACACCGCGTGCGTGCGCCATGGGATCTTCCCCTTACTTATTTATCTCTTGAACCTTTGAACTTTGAGGAGAAGAGAATTATATAAACCCATAGACATATATATAGACTGGCAGATGAAGAACAAATTATTCCACATTCATTCACAAAATAGCGTTGCGCCGCATGCTATGCTATTTTGTGAATGAAATAGTGCGGATTGGGTCCATTCACACCGTGGTGCGTACGCCATGGGATCTTCCCTATTTACTCGTTGTTGTTGTTGTCTGACCTAATTCTTTGTGGATTATATATATAGATGTGGTCAACTAAGATAGATGACAGATCTTGGAATAGTTCTTAACACAAGGATTTGGGTTAAATTCTATTCACCAATCATGTAAATGCTGTGTTCATCCCAGGGCTTGGTGTGGGCATCTAGAAAATTGTTCTTCTTTGTCATGGTGTATCACGTGGGATCAGCTTGCACTGCCAGGTGAAAGGAGGCACTACATCTTTTGTTGACATAGTCATTCACACTTACATCTACATTTGATGTGCTTTTACATACTTATGTATAAGTTAGAATTTTGTGTTCTTAAAGTCATGTACATATAGGGCTTCATCTAATATGCCAATAATAATTATCAGAAGCCCAAGTGTAGTGTTCATACACTCATTTACCTAGAGAGAGACCTATATATCATTTATAAAAAGCTTATGTTGCTTGTGTCTAATCTCTAAATATATCCCTATATAACCTCTATCAAAATATAATTATGATTAGTTTGTCCATACCATGGTCCTTGTTTTAATTTAAATTATAAAAACAATGATAACACCAAGAGTAGCTCTAAAAATTACTACATATAGTATAGTAGTTAAATTCACTTATTGCTCCTTAAAGGAATGTAATACTGTTATTAATTGCTGTAGCTTAAGAAACTTGGGCTGATTTTTAAAAATACCTATTACTGCAAGGCTGTGTCAACACGCTGTGTTCCTTTATTACATTGTCCACATCTAGCTAGTTATTGATGTAAGAATTGGAAGGACAGGTTCCCACATCCTCATGGGCCTCTAGCTACCTGTACCTCCAGTGACTGCCTACTAATAAATTAACGATGACATTAAAGGAAAAAAATTTTTTTTGAAAACAACCACCATCCATTCTTCAAGTCTTCTGGCCTACTTCTTTACACTGCTTTGCCTCAACTCTTATCACATTATTACATTTGAAAGCTAATATTAGCCAAATTTATAAGCCGTAGTTTAGAAAATCTTTACTTTTTTTTTTCTGTTTAGTTTCATTCTATCTTGAACTTGTTTCACTTTTACCACTTTTGTTTCAAATTTATTTCCTTTATTTGAAATTAAGGTGAGACCATAGCTTACATAATACACATGATATATTTTTTTTATTGTATCCTGATAATAAATGTATTTAAAATACTTTTTAAAAGACTTGACAAGAAAGACTGACTTGGTTTGTATATTTTACAGTAAAGAGCTAGAAAACATTAGATGTATATTTGGTGATAGTGTGGTCTAGTATTTGCAGGCTGAAGGTTTTATTTGAAGTTCAGAGTTCTTCTGGTTGAGTAGTACTTAAAGACTGTATTGTGCTTGGTTTGTTTTCGGTGACTGTGTGCTAGAGATGAGAGAGAGGTCACAACCTGAATGTTTGATATCATGTTGGATGTGTCTCAATGCTGACTGGACTGAATGTTTCTTGGTTCAAATGAATGCTTATAGAAATATTTACTTGGACTTGGAGAATGTTCATAAGTCTATCAACATCTTATTGGTTGCTTGGCAATGACACAGACAAAACACCTTCATTAGTCACTAAATGGTGAACTTTTATCTGCCTTATGATCCTTTTGATGTCAGCTGAAACTTTGTTTATTAATATATCTTTTGCCCTGACAAAAATTTAAAAAAAAAACTAGCACTCATTTTAAAATCATTTATTTACCATTAAATTTCTAATTGTTCTGGCAAACTTCCTGTTAAAATGTTCAGTATGCAGGCTAGCAATATCCACCCATTATGTTTCCTTTCATCTCTTCTTTTTGATGATGGGTAGAGATCACTATACTAATGGTAAATTTCACTTAAAAAATTGATGGATATTTTGATTATTCTTTGAAATGGTGCAGTAGGTGTTGTCCGTAAAAGCTTGTTGACGCCAAAGTATCATAGAAAAAGTTGAATAACTAGAGGCCAGAAGCGTGAGCAAATGTTGTAAAGCTCATAAGATTAATTGGCTATAAAACAATCTCACCAAATCTTTGTCATTAAGCTCTATGTATACTGAGATGGCTATAAAACAATCTCACCAAATCTTTGTCATTAGCTCAATGTTTACTGAGATGATCATGAATTTATTAAGGAAAGTAATTGTCTTGTTCTGTGCTTTTTAAATTCTTGTTGTGTTTATGGACAAACAAAGAATCTGCTGAGATCTATCATAGTAACTGAAGATGCATTCAATAATGCAAGGTGTAGCTTGATGAAAATTAGTTTTAAAATAAAATAATAAGAAGAAGTCATTGTCTTTAAGACCAAAGATTATTAGGAGCTGAATATTTTGTCACATCTTATACCAACTAAGTCATTGTCTGCTGGGAATCATTTGAAGTTCTCTTTTCCTAATCTGCACTTGTCATTGATGATAGATTTTTTTAAAGGGGTTGTGGAATCACATGTATATGACACAGTTGGATGCCAATTGTTGCCAGTTATTCTGTTATTCTTACTTGGACAGGTAACTACAACTTATACACATGCACATGGCGCACACAACTAAATAGTGTTCTTATTGCTCATCACTATTCTGAAAGATTTTTTATTTTCTATTTCTATTGACAGAGAGTCCCCTGAAGATACCATTGATGGTAATGACACCGACAATGATGTATTTCGGAGCGGCTCTGAGTCGCCTCAGTCCACATTGCCTGTGATAGTTGATGCTAAACAGCGGCGGGCCACTGTAAGTGGTGGCTCACCCACGTTTGAACGACCATCTCTCGTGGTCGAAGATCTTGATCCTGTTCCTCTTCGACCTAAGTCACAGGCTGTCATTAGTGCTGAAAAAGACGCAGCTGTGGCAGCCATGTTGGCTGCAGAAAAATCTGGCCAGAAATTTCTAGTAAAGGAAAAAGGTAAGCTAAGTGTTCTTTAATTAGACTTTTATTATTGCAAGATTGTCACATTTTTAATAATCTTTTCAATGCATGACATTTTAAAAAATTTGTTTAGCATGCTTTATATTTATGTACTCTATTGCCTTATAAAAAAGAATATTGTTTGCATTCTTAAATTATACACTAGCATGCTATATTTATATATCGCATTATGTATGCTTTGCCTTTATATTTTGTAGAATTGATTAAGTTTGAAGTGGCATCTGTATTCACTCTGAAGTAATATTGTATGCTCTCATAAAAATCATAACATTATTTTCTTTACACTAGATTCTTTACTTAGAAAAAAAATATTTTGATTTTCCATTGAATGATTTATTGATTTAACATAGTGTTTATGTTAAAAATATTTGCTGTGAGAGGTTCAATGTATTTGATTTGCAATGAGTCTAATATTTTTTGCTTCATTTCAAACTCATAATTTTATGGGATGTGCCACATGGCACAACTGGTCACTTTCACAAATCATCATCAATCTCTATGTGAGTTAGGGTTTGATAGACTTAAATGCTCAGTTCTAAAAGCCCTGAACAAAAAGACCCTGCTAAAATGCCCCATGTAAATGTCAGAGCATAAGGTTTGACTTGAAATGGAATTCAGCAACAGGATTTTCATTAATGCCATCTGTTTCAGACATCTATTCCTTCAAATAAATATGTGAAGGATATGCAGGTCAAGTCCTTAACTAAATCACTCTTGAAAAAGTGACTTTGGGTATGCTTTTAATGAAGCACACAACACATATTTGTCACTCCTTTCTCTTCCTTTGATAGGGGATTTCCTCTGTTAAAGAATCCTAGCCATACCAGTTTTTGTTGTGTTTGGTTTTTCCAACTGCATGTAATATAACAAAAAACTTATTTTGTTTTGTTTCTTTTAGCATCTAAACTTATCAATTTTCTAGACAATTTAATCTTAAGGTCTGAATTTGTTATCCAGCTTTCAACATCCAACAATTGTCACCATACATAAGTACTGAATTCTCCAGTAATGAGTTGATTTTTTATTTCTCTGGAGTTTGACGTTCCTCTGTGACTATGTTGATAAGACATTAAGATCTAGGCCAAGTCATTTTGTTTTTTATTTAACAACCTTCTATCCCTTGTAATTACCATTTCAATGTGATCAATGTCTCTACTACTTGTTCATCAAGATTCATGCAGTGTCTTGTCTTGCCTGTGCTTCCTATGTTTATTTAAGAACAGGGCTCATAACTCTATATTTCTTAATCTGGACTGTTTAACCACTTCCCTCCCCTAATGTGATCATTGTTTCTTTCCGTAATAAACACTTTGTTTTCCAAGACCTAAATCACCTCACCTCAGACAGATTTTATTGCTCTATCTGCCAAATTTATTTAACATCATTTATGATAGTGTGAAGCTAATTAGAACTTCTTGCTATTTTTCTGTGGCAAAATAGGCTTCTAGTTGATGCAACTCTTGTCTTTGACCCTTTCTTGCTGATTTCATCTTTACCTGCATCTTCATAAAGATTTTCTCTAGCTTTTATTTAAGCCATTTGTATATTATCCTTGGCATCATTCTGTGGGAAAGACATTTCTTTTCTTTTTGGGTAGTGGCATGATAAAAGTTTTATATATAATCCTAGAACTGGGCTCAATTAATTTGTAACAAATATTTGACCAAAATTGAATACCAAAAACATGGATGCGGAGAAAGAATTTGAATTTTTTTTCACGTTAAGTATATTCCAAAGCTAAATGAATTATTTCATAAAATTAATTCTTTTGTTTAATTAGATTAAAAATAAAGCATACAAGCATATTGTTTTATATTCATTTTTGCTCATTTGTTTTCTCAAGAAGACAAGATAATTGTTCATTCAAGAACAAATCATTCTCAAATATATGAGATTAAGCTAAAAAATAATTAATTCTTTTTTTTTTTTAATCTTGTTCTATAAAATGTTTTTATATTAATATTCAGTTGTTAGAGTTTCTGAAGATGGCAAGATAATCATTACTTTCATTCAAAAATAAAACGTTCTCACATGTGTCAGATTAAGCTAAAAAGAAATCAAATTCTTTTTTTTAAAAATCTAGTTAAATAAGATGTTAATACTTCAAAGTGCTCATACACTTTCATTACCTTTGTTGATTTTTGACTCATATATGTTTGTGCTTTGTAACATGCATTTTTACTACCTAGATCCAATGGGAATAATTCTCATTTTAATAGCATTATTATTTAGATGTTTCTATTTGAATATATTTAGTCTTGCTTAGATTTAGTGTTTTATATTGAATGTTTTCACAATATAGTAACTTTTACACTATCACATGAAAGGCTGTATGTTTTTATATGTATTAATATGCTGCCAAATCAAATCTTGTTTTACATCAACTATAAATGAATCAACATTTCCTAAATAAATGTCATGTAGTTTTACCTTATCAAATAATGTAGAAGCCCCCTGTCTTTCCAATATCACTAATGTAGTTTTAGAGCACATCTTTATGTATTACAGAAAGTTGGATGTTGACCTGTTACATCTACTTTCATTTAAATGATTCTACATATTCCCCTTGATCTTAGGTGTAAATAAATAGTACATAAAATAACCAAATATTCCAATTAACAGAGTTCCAAATAACTGTGTGGAAAATGTATTCCTAATCAACTGTTATTTAAAGATACTGTAATTAGGTTTGCTTATCACATATGACAAATTAACTTTCAAATATGAGTAGACCACTTACACTAGGTATTGAGTACATTCAAAAAGATTTTATTTTTTGAAAAGAGGCTCTTTTTTTTAATCTTTGAAACATTATAAACATATAGCAAAATTAATTGTTTTGTGTCTGTTTTTATTGGTTTCTGAACTGCATTCACTATTCAATAAATGATAAAATTTATCATGATTGCCTTATCAGCATTTGTTTTTTTTAAGTTTCAAGGGGAAATAACTTAATATATGTATAAAAAAGTGGTCTACTCAAATTGTTTTTGTTATTGTTTATAACTGTTTTAAAAATCTAAAACTGTAAATATTTCTCTAGTTGAAGCTTTTAACTATCAATAAAGCTCTCTCAACAAGACTTTTGTCTTTCCTAATTTGTTTTATTGTATTTTTAAAAACTGTATTGAGATGACTACACTTCCTCATAACATCCCCCATTGATTTATTCTGACATATTGATCGTAGTGATTTAATCTTATATTTTCATTAAATATGAAGACCACTTAGGAGTATTTGTAGCTGTCTTTAAAAAAAAAAAGAAACTTATATAGACTCACTCTGTTTGTCTGCCTGTCTGGGTGACTTCTTGTACACTTTTTTCCCACATTCCATTCTTGGATCAAGTTGAAATTTTACAGTTATTAACTGTCAATAATAACACACGAATTTAGAAAAAAAAACAATTAGTTAATGAAGTAGTGGTAATTAATTACTTAATTTTGTTTTATATAGGAAAAGGGAGATAAAACTTGTGTACATATTGACATAATAATAAAAAAGTAAAGTACCCCTTTCAGACCTTTTGATCTATAGTGCAGTTGATTTAAAGGTCGTTCAAATTAAAGCATGTTAACGTTTCTGGCAGAAATTTTTTTCTATGATTAGGCTATACCTGACTCCTCCTCTAAGTTAGCTAAAATATATTTCCTTTGGCATACTGTCATCCCCATACTGTACAGGAGTCTCAATAAATAATGCCTCTACATTGTCCACACCAGCATTCAGCAGAAATTTGTAAAGTAACTTTGCCAGGATATGCTCCATTATGGGAACATATTTAAGAAGTCTCATAGCCAAACAGCTTTATAGATATTGATTTCTTCTAGTAGGTGTTGGAACCTAGTAGGAAAAGTGTTATTTATTTAGAGTGATAGGTAATAGGATATGATATTATAAAGACCAACTCATGTATTAGTCTGCCCTCATTGGTATAGTAATAGAGGAAAAAAGCTTGCTGCAAATGACTTTATAAAGAAAAGATCAAGGAACACATATATACCACTTTAAAAAAAGTCCTTGGGCATTTTTGGTATTGCTTTATATTGAATATTTTAGCAATTTGTAGGAAAAAGCAACAGCAATTTTAACTTTTTTTTTTTTTTTAGACAAGCTATCATACAAAATTTTCATGTCCCCTTTTTTGTTTGCATTAAAAGGATCAAAAGTTTATATTAAGCTAAATACATTTTTCTCTCCTATATACTGCATTGAAAATACACATAAATAGTCAAACCAGGTTATCCAGAAGTTATAACAGTTTAATTATTTCATTTGATTCTTCTTAACGTTTGTTCTTGTGTATCTTTTCATTAAAGAATGTTCACACTTGACACACACATTAAAGTACTTACTAACAAAAGTAACATGACTCACTAGTCTATGCAATTTAGTGGCTTCAATGTTGGATATTTTAGAATATATCTTTCATGTTCATCACTTTATTAATTAAGTCACTGATGGACATACTAGTTTCTCCTTCAATCAGCTGTCTATACTGTCAAAAGTTTCTTGACAAAAGTAGAGCAAATTATATTTAAGACACCTTGATAGACCTCTTCATTCAGGTCTGTCCCAAGTGTGAAATGTTAACTCTTGAGTCTCAACTTTAGCTATCCAAAGCAATTTTTAAAATGATTAAAGCACATCCTTTTTAATACTTGTGTAAAATACAGTGACAAAATCCTCATAATCTAGGTTTACATCACAGGACATGAAACACACACACAAAACTTGTTCATTTCAACCAATCACAAAAAAAGGATTCACAGCGCAAGATCTGTTCAATGAGTTACACTTATTTCCTTTTTTTAAAAAATATTTATTTGAAAAATGGAACATTAGTCTGTTTTTTGGGAGATAAATTTCATTTTTGATGCATACGTCAACACACTACCAAAAATGTATGCATCCAACTTTTGTTTTTATTGTTTTTTTTGTTGGTTTTGCTAATGCCTGAGATGAACTCTGGTGGCTTGGCAGGGAGGTCTAGGCTTCCAATAATGCCCTGGTTAGGAAATCCTCATAGTGCCTCAAAGCTTCCATACAACTCTAATGATCTTACAGATATGTTTCACCACAGCTCTAGAAGCTGTGAACACTCTCACAAGATGTGCACCACCAGCTAATGCCAATGGACATCACTTTATTTCCATGAAGAGTCTGTTAGAAATACACACAATTTCATCCCTTACAACTTAGAATATTACTGGTCTGTTTGTGATTATTGAAAATATAGAAGTTATAATTTTGAAGAAATCTCAATGGGTTTAATTTCTCTTGTGTTGTTTTATTATAAAAAAAAACAACTAAAAAAAAAACAAAACAATTATCTAAGCAGAAGTAGTTTAGGTGTTTACTTTGAATTAGGATTGATAAAAATTTCCCCAGCACTTGATTCCATGTCATAGATAACAGTTACTGCCTGATAGAGAGGTGACCTACTTTAAATTATCAACAGTTTGTACAGGCTTAGTTCTCTGATACATTTGTAGAAGTCCTTCACATTGCTTAGAAGTAGTCCCCCATTTTCAGTCCTCTTCATTTATACAAATATGAGTTAGGACATTCATCTAAAACAGGGCTTCTAAGTTTTTCTGTGGAGACCAAGATGGGTAAATTTAATTGGATTTTTTGCAGACTTAAGTGTCCTGGGGGCTTTTACAATAACCTTCTGGATTATATGTTAACTCATTGCTCAGAACATTCTTCAAAATATTTTTTTAAGATTATTTTTTTTTTCAAAGCTCTGTAAATAAATATGATAGCTATTGTTTGTTTTTGTTGCTAATCTGAAGGTCTATCAAACTAATTCTGCATCCTTTATCCATCACTTATCAAAGCAAGTGAAACTACTCTTACAAAAACATTGTGAGTCATTTGACTTCCTTCAAGTTAGTGTCACCCAAGAATCGCTACTTTGTTATCAGTAGTCTGCAGTACTTATTACTAGTCAAATACTTTATTGTGTGACTATATTGAGCTTTCTTCAACAACAACCTGCCAATGCTAATGTAGTTCACTATTCTGTGGTGGGCAGATAAGGATTTGAGATTATGATCTGAAGCAGGAGTTAGTCAAGAGGATGACTATTGTTTACAAGTAGTTTCTTCCATAGTTTCTCCTTGTTTTTTAATATCCTGTCTCCTTATTTGATCATTAAACACCTCCTGCTATTTTTATGTGACTTGTTGGCAGAATGTTTATGTGAATAAATAGTGTTTGTTTCAAATGGTAATGGGAAATTCTCCAGTTTAAATGATTTCCTGAAAAACAACTAGCTACTACTAATGAAACATTTTATTTATTAGTAAGGTAATTTTTTTGAAAATTAAATACAAATACTGGTATGTTAATTAAATTATATTTTTATTTTCAGATAAGTTAGTTAACTAGTTTCTACAGTATCTTGTACAAGTATAGATATACATAATGATTTAAGTTTCATTAATTTTATTTCAAATTTTTTAGATAACCTTTACTGTATGTAATAGGAATTAACTAAATCATAAAGGTTATTCCACTTATTTTCTGTGTTTACAATCTTTAACAATATTTGACTGATTGAAGGGGAAAATAATTGATGTTAACAAAAAAAGTAAATTTCAGAATTTCAAAGATTATGACAGACAAAAATACTTCTTTTGGAGACAATGTTGACAATGTTCTAGCTCTCTAAAAGTCATGTTTGGTGGTAGTAATTTTTAGTAACTTAACAAAGTGAGGGTACTGTTTGTCATATTGTTTCCATTCCATTGACATTATTAGGAAAAATATTTAAACCTAGAGCTTTTTTTTGTTTGCTATTTTACCAGATAAAAAGGTTGTTGAAGAAGTTCCAGAAACTTCTAGTGTAGACAAGTTGGGTTGTATGCTACAGAATTTAGGAGATGTTTTAAATGCAGACTCAGAGTTCACACCTGGAGAGGTTACAGGTTAGTATAACCCTGAATGATTATTTGAAGCATATGTGAAATGTATATATCAATAATTCCCTATTGTGACAAGAGATGACAGCCATCTTCAGAGCCCTGAATATTCTTGTTGTAAGCTAATGATGATACATTTGTGTCACTTGAATAAACAATTTCTGGCACTGCAGAGAACAACTTGACACATGATGTTTTGAAATTATAAGCTTCACTACCTTAATGAAAATTTGGGTTCATAATAGTGCATTTAACACAGCAATTCTTAATAAATAACTTGGTAAAATATAAAAACCATACACTCACAATGACAATCATTCAGCAATCAGTGTGAAAAATTTTCAATATGAAAATATATGTTTCCTTCATTTATCATTCATAAATATTGATACATTATACATTTAGTCATGTTCTTTTAAGAATGTATACTTTAAAATTAAGATGCAAAATTAAATTTATCCACTTATTGGAATTCCTTTAAGCAATAAATGTTGCTTTTTACTTATCAATTAACCAGAAGCATTATCTATTTCCAATTTTATCACTTCCAGTTTTTCTGAACTGTTTTTCAAAGTTTTAAGTTTATTTATAATAGAAGTTTATCTATATTAGAAGGCTTGCTTACCTTATAATCAATTTACAAGTTAGTTTTTTGTGTGCACTGAGTAATTTATCTTTTGAATGTTCTTTACTTCTGTCCAACTTTTGATTGGCTGACCATTAGTCAGCTTATCACAGCCAACAGAACAGACAACAGTGGTTACTGGGGTAGATAAGGTCAATGACCAGGGGCAAACAGATTTGACTGAACCAGTTAAAGTCAACGATGACCACTCCAATGAACAATGCAGTCTAGATGGTAGGATATAATTTTAAAAATTTCATATTTGCTTTTTACAAAGATTTTTTTATTAGCATCTTAAAGTTTGTAAGTTGAGGGGATTTACCATTTACTCTTTCTCTCCTAATTAACGGTATCATTGTCGATTTGACCTTATTAAATTAAACTAATGTTTGGTTTAAAAAACTTTGAATTGTGTTATATAAAAGAGCATGCATTCTCCTATAATTCTATACCAAAATTAACCTTTTCTGATCACAAACAAAAAAGTTATTGAAGTTTAAACACGTTAGAATGGACAAATGTGAAAAATGAATAATTCTGTCAGAATGTGGACAAATAATTATGTAGATAAAGAGTTAAGATAATTAAGCTCATTTTACCAGTTTTTTTTTAGACTAGCAAGCGTAGTGTTTACATATGGACTTGTTAGAATGCTACTTTTGCACTAATTGTTGCCCTTATTCTGGTAATTTTTATATCTGCTTTAATTGGAGCCTGAAGAAACTAAAATGGGGTCTAGAGATAAAAGATAGTGTAAAATTTACATTGTTTCAGAATTATTTTTTTATCACTATCAGGGTTCTGGTCTTAAGCTCAAACTTTTTAATTTTTTCAAGATTTGAACAGAAGACTTCAGTATTTGTGGTTGTATTTACTATGTTCTCTCTCTACTTTCCATCTATTTTGAAGAACCTTTAGGAGTATTTTGACTGATCAGTTTGTATTTCGTAAGGAATACATTGTAGGAAATTATGCTTCCTTAATTAGAAAATTTAAAAATTCAGAATGAAGATGAGAATACCATGTCATAAGGACATTTATTAAAAAGCCTATGGTACATTTTGTATGGTACATTTTGTGGGTAGTCTAATAATTAAACTAATGCATTTGTTTTTAATTTTTCTAAATGATTTTCATATAAAAATTCTTGCCTTTGATGATCGATTATTTACTTTGACAATAAATTAGGGAAGTAAAACTTTTTTGTAACTAAATAAAAACAGCTCTAAATGATTTTTTCCTTTCTACTTTTTATAAATAAAATGTGTGCTTTTGTTTAAAAATCTAGGTCATGGTCTTTGAAGTACGTTATAAATTAAGTCTGAAAGTTTGAGATGACATCATTCCCACTCTCCCCCCTCTCCATTGGACTAGACTCTTCACCTACCTGCTCTAGACTTTGTGATTTTTTTTTTTTTACCATGATGTTTAGGTCATGAGGTTGCAGAGGTCAAGTGTCAAGAGTTCACTGTCACTAAACCAACACCATTAACAAAAGAAAGTGCTGCTAAGATACGCCAACAAAAGGTACTTCCCTAGTGATTCTTATTGAGGAAGTTATTTGCATGATAATTAGAAAGATTAATAGAACAAGCATACAAAGGAAATATTAAACATGATAAATGCATAACCTGGTCATGCAACAGCCTCAGTTTAAAACAATGGAAAAACAAAAATGTAAATAGACTCTGTAATGTTTGATTCATTCTTTGCTGGTGTTAATAGATTGTATTTAATTTAATTTAAATGAATTAGGTCATTCTTAGCTTGTGTTAGTAGATGTGATTTCATTTAATGTTAATGAATTAGGTCATTCTTAGCTTGTGTTAGTAGATGTGATTTCATTTTATGTTAA
>JADKLZ010005243.1:28565575-28586786 GCA_021533235.1 Biomphalaria straminea
TATAAAGTCATAGGAGACCAAATAACATGAACCTCTGTGAAAGGGACACTAATCCTGGTAAAAGACAGGATTAGATTCTGAAACCAAGAAAGGAATGTACAGATCATGCGTGGTGCCTTAAAGATTCAAAAGACCAAAAGACATGTAAGGGAGAAACCTGACATTACTGTTGAACTTTGCAGAGGGCACTTGACATCAAGAATAGAGTATTGGCTTATCTTTAATGTCACATACAATAATTGTCAATACAGATGTGGAGCATTGATTTTTTCCCCCTGTTCCATAGATTTTGTTTTTTGATGGATTCATTGTTTAAATATTGTGTTATATTTAATAAAGCTAATTTAGTTAGTATATATTTGATTAAAATGTTTTGTGATTAGATTACTAAAATCATCTTTTTACTGACAGCTTCTGCCTCCGCGGCTGCATACTATAGTGAGAGTGAAGGAGATGATGAAGATGGCAGTATACATGGCAGTTGTCAGTCTTTAGACAGCATGTCCTCTCCTCAGACGTCACCAGCAACCAAGAAACATCCTATACTTGCAGAAATTAAAAGTCAGTTGAGTCGCTTTTATAATGCTTCATGTATTGAGTGATTAGTTCCTGCACACTATCTTTCATGTGTATGCTGTTTGCATCTGCATCTTCAAAATATAAAATGTAATGGTAGAATGTTGATGACAAAATGTTTGTATTTAGATTAATTGTGGTGAATACAAAAAGCCCAGCAATTTGTTTAAATGACAATTATTCTATCATCTTTTCTCAAGAACAACTATCTTGTTTGTTTTTTAAAATTTTGAAATAGTTAAGTGACCTAAGAGAATTTCAATATGTGCTTAGTATCTTCAAACAATATTTTTTTGACTAATTTCACTTACTTTTTATTTGCATTTTTAATTGTATTCATCTAATCGCAACTTGTCTTGCTTTTTCATCATAAGGGGTAATGTAACCAAATCCCTCCGTTTTTGCTGGTCAGCAGCTGTTGACCCCTTCTTCATTTTCCCCCCACTATACCTTGAAGGATGACTCTTGTATTATCAAACAATAATTGTTTAAAATTTATAGATTTGTCATTCTCATTTTTAATTGTATTCATGTTCCCACAATTTGTCTGCTTACCAGATTCTTCAATAGGAACCAGTACTGAAGAGCTGCATGCCATGCTGAGATCTATTGAGAGGCAGAATCTAACTATTGATGGCAAGAACAAAATCAAACAAAGACAAAGCCAGATAACAGCATCCAATGATCTGGTGGAAGTTTCTGATCCAGCTACTGTAGAAGTGTACAGGAAGCTGCATTCCTTACAAAGAACACTGAAGGTAATTTATTTCCTAGTGGGAAGCGTGGTCGAGAGGCTAAGTGCGCTTGAACTTGGCTTTGCTTGGCTACCTAGAAGGGGGCTCGAGGTTAGACACCCGACTCTGGCAGAGTTGTGTTTACTGAGCGCCTATAGGCAGCACGGAAAACCAGCTCCTAGATACCCCCTCCCCACACGGGTCCACAAATGAGATTGGACCAAAGCGCTCTGAGCATGCTATAAGTATGAAAGTAGCGCTATATAAAGGCTATAATAATATAAAAGCTATAATAATATAAGCTTTTTAGAAGACATTTGATGTACAGTAGTCATAGTGTCACACCCTAAAAGATCCTTTGTTAACCAGTCAATAAGCATCTAAGAAAACTGTAAAACTGAAATATATTTAAAGTGTATCTTCAAGCCCCACCAATAGTCAGGCAGTAAACCGTGGCCTAAATTATCTTTAGTATAAATGCACAGAACAATTCATTTCTGTTGAGTGCAAAAATGAAAATCAATTTAAATGCACTTTAGTCTGGACACGTGGTTGCATGGTGAGGAGTCATTTTCTTTTTAGTTTATTATGTCTATTTTAAGAAAAGAATCCTTGCCTTTTCTGTAT
This sequence comes from Biomphalaria straminea, assembly GCA_021533235.1. Classification (NCBI taxonomy): domain Eukaryota; kingdom Metazoa; phylum Mollusca; class Gastropoda; family Planorbidae; genus Biomphalaria; species Biomphalaria straminea. The sequence continues at coordinate 28,567,513 of JADKLZ010005243.1, forward strand.
ATTTTTTTCCCCCATAAAAATGGATATCTCATCCCATCTCTGCCTGTGATTCCTTCTGGGGCATAGGCCACCAACCAGCTTCCTCCAGGCATCTCTGTTCTGGGCGCATCTTTCCAATTGTCCTCACATCTTGCCTCCCTTGCCTCACATCTTGCCTCCAAATCTCAGCGCCATGTATTTCTAAGCTATCACATCTTCCTCTTTCCTTGGGAGTTCCAGGTTAAGGCTTGTCTTGTTAAGTTGGATGCTTGACCTATCCATCTCCAGCGGCTGAAGGATCATCTCAGCTGCCACTTGCGCTGTCTTACCAGTCTCATATATGGTCCAGACGGTCCATGTGCTAATGGTGGTGTTGGTCCTGGTACAGATGATGGTCTTCAGACTGATGGCTTTCTGATGACTAGCTTTCACTGACATGCCGCATAAACTTTCCAGCTGGAAGTCCATCTTCCCAGGGTCTATGACTTCTGTTTATTTGCTGTTTCTGTAGCTAGTGGTTTTTCTACAGGGTAGGGTAGCTAGCCCTAGGCCAACCCTCCTCCTTTCTCAGCCAGGCTTGGGGCTGTCCTATGGCGGAGTTATAAAAATTGTTTAAGGAGGCTCTAAATGTAAAAATGACAAACCTTATGGTATACTTCTGGTCACATAAGCAATGTAAAGGTTTTCCCCCTTTGCATCAATTTGATACTGCAAATTAAGCCTGAATTTGTATACTTGTTTTATTTATAGTCATTCTTTGTTTTATTTCTAGGCCAAAGAAATGGAGTTACAGCAACTGGAAACTCTCTTGGATAAGGCAGAAATCTCAGAACTTAAAACTTTTTACGACGCACACTTGACTGATGGTCAATAAAGAAATGTTTTGTGCAAATAAACCACAATGTAAATAATAGCCATATTTGATATTAAAAAGTAGGATAAATAGAATAAATTATTTCATAAATGCTATAAAATTGATAAAAAATATTTTTACATTATTTTACAAACAAATGCTATACTTTCAGTTTGTTTAGCAATCTTACAAGCTGAAAGTGTTTAAATTTTTTGCTACAAATTTCTGAAGTGAAAAATATGAATTAATTATATATTTTTTTGTTTATTATTTTAAAACATTATTCTGCGATAGAATTCTGGGTGTACAAAACAATACAGAAGTTTCCACAACTAATCTCAAAATTACATAATGTGAAAATGGGTCTAAAGCCGGAGTATCATTTTCTTTTTATCAAATTGCACTATACGTGTACTGTTACTTGAGAAAATATTATTAAGGATTAATATTGGTAGGGGACTTTTGTTTTATTCTGATATTACCCCACAACTTTTAGCTAACAACAAATTGTATGTCATTGCAAACCGTTGACCTTTATTCATAGATTTTACATTTCTTTGAAGTAGTTCAAGACTGTTTGAAATCTACTTACAACTACGTAATAAAAACTCAATATTGACTTGTCAGCTATAGTTTTTCTGCCCTGAACCATTGTCCTGTTTATTTAAAGACCTAGTCATTTAAATATTTTTTAGTAATTTATGTGTGTAGATCAGTCTTAGTTTTCTTTGCTTTTTTTGTAAGGACTCCTGGAATCTGAAATATTTTTAATGCTTTATAAATATTTCAATTTGTGAAATGGCTAATATTTATCAATGTGAGACAACCATTTTGAAGTGGGCTTCAAAAAAATTAATCAACCAGTTCTTGTATATTAAAAGAAAAAGTAAAGTTCCCCTTTCCAACCTTGCAATCTATAGCGCAGATGATGTAAAGGTCATCTGTTTATGTGGCCCACAGTTAACGCACGGATGTCATGTGGCCAGCACAATGACCAACCACCTTTCCTTTTCCCCAACGAATGTCAGGTACCCATTAGAGCAGGGTGGACTGTGCCCAAAAATGCCGAAATTAAAAAATCCCAGGACCCCCAGTTCGAAAGCCAAAACCTCAGCCACCACACCTCCATGTATTTTAAATATAAATGAATTAACCTAAACAATAATTGCATCATTTTTTTTTTATGTTTAGTTTTCAAATAAACGGAAGTGACTTTCAATAGTAATTTTTACAATATAAAAACATAAATAACTTATGGTAAATGTTTAGTTAGTAAACTTGTGTTGTGTCTTACAAATTTTGGGTTTTAAACAGTCAGTTCATGTGTACAAGCTTACTGTGTCTTTAGGGTATTGTTTCTCCGCCTATTCGTAGGGTGAGAAGTTAATGTTGATAAAACTCTTTCTGAATAAGTCAAGTAGTTGTGTTGATGAATGAATAGTTATGCAGACCTTAGCATAGCTTTCCTCGGCCAGATATTAATGTCTGATTCAGTATATAGTGTGTATATATATACATATTGAAGATTGTATTCCGAATGAAGTGTGTTCCATGTGGAAATGATCATGGCTCTGTTTATGTAGTTGTTAATGTAAAAAAATAAACAGAATACTGTTTGTGTTAATTAGGAAGCAGGGCCATGTAAACAGTCTGTAGAGGTGAGAAAACACACACACACAAATTGATGTGCAATAGATATGTTTTTAATAAATTTTTAAAAGTCAAACTGTATTTCATTTGTTTTGTTTTTTTACTTCTAGACCTTGTGCAGAGTAGATATTTCAATAATGCCTCTATTAGTGATCATGTAGCTTCAAAACAGTTTTGTATAACATCATATTAATGAACTGGTAATGAGCATATACAGAAAGCACTTCTTCTTATTATTATTAACAGGGCACTGCTGATATTTTGTTTGTATAGAATCGTACAATCTGAATACTACACAATTGATTACATATTTAAAACCATGATATTCCCACTTTAGCCATCTACTTTTCCAACTAATATCTATTTTCCCCTATTTACTGCTATTCTGTTAACTATTCTTAAATAAAACCGTAATAGAAATTTTCTAGTCTGTCTATTACTAAAAATGTGCAATATTGCTAGTAACTGGAAGAATGATCAAGAATTTTTTTTCCCCTTTTGCTTACTCAATGGTTCTCTCCAAAGAATAACACACAAGCTTTATTTAATATATACACAAACACACACACACATTAAATGTGCAGTAGATACAAGTAAATGACAAAATGTAACTCTAATGTTTATACTTTTAAGGATTAAAAAGAAAAACATATTTACAACAGATGGTCAGCATGAGATAAGAAGGCATATACATATAAAACACTGACAATATAACCTAGTAAACACTAGCCCATTTCAGATCACAAGACTTGTTAACCACTCAAGTAAATGCTGAAAGTAGCAGACCAAATGAGCCGCTTCCCCTAATACTGCATGACTAAAGCTTGCCTCTGGATGCAACTTGGAGAAGCGTGAAGCTTAAATATCAAGTGATGGTCTGGGTAATTATAGAACTAGAAGGGGAGATAACACAAATATGAATTGAACTAAAGATGATTAAATAATTGGATCCCATACAGTTCAATAATGCAAGATTTTAATCAAGCTTCATAGTTTTAGATCAAAATGCAATTTCCATGTTAAAATCAGGAGAAGCAATAAATTAATTCTTGATCATGTCTCCCGCAGCTAAAATTTTTTAGCAACAAAACACACACAATTATTTCATACACACACACATGTACATCTCAGAGCAATAAAAGAAATTTTGCATTCATTTCTTATGGTAGAACTATAAAGGCTGTGTTATAAAACTATAAACTTTTCAAACAAAATAATTCTTAGCAATAGAAGCTAAGGAAACAAAATGTCTATTCTGTCTTTATCAAATATTTGGAGATAATGTTCAATATAACCAAACTTTTGAAGTAACTAATTAACGAATGGCTAAAATTAAAAGAGCTGCTTGGAATATAAATAAAAAGAAAATTAGATCCTTGGAGAAAAACATATTTTTGCTAATTTGGATTTAACTCAAAAAACTACAAATGAATATATACAAGTCTCTAATTGGTATAATTCAGTGATTCCCAAAGCGATCTATATAGACCCCCAGGGGTCTATGAGGACTTCCAAGGGGGTCTACAGGATAAAAAAAAGTTTGGGAACCACTGGTATAATAGATTAGTCTTAGTACTTGTGTACAAGACAAAAACAAATAGTTTAAAAAAAAAAATAATTGTTGCTTATAATAGACATGATTCTAAAATAGAAAGCCTGTACACAACAAAGATTACAGATAAGATTTGTGTCGGAACTATTGTCTTCTCAAATTGTCCAATCTGGCTTCAAGATCTGCATCTGCGTCAGCCACTGCAGCGGCTGCTTGAGGTGCCCTGCTGCTTTCCCCAGAAGATATAGTTTTTCCTGTACTTGGCAAACCTGAGCATGGGGACGAATTCAAAAGACATGACTTAGAATGGTTAACAAGGAAACTCTTGCCGCAATTATGACTAAACATCTTTCATTTTTGATAGCATTCTTATGGATAGTGAGAAAAGAAAATTTACAGAAGAGCAATTTTTAGATGTTTTTGATGGGGATTTGAGGGGAGGAGTAGATATTTTCTTCCCACTCCTTCCAATCCATGATTCACTCCCACAAACTCAATAATTATGGAGTAGACAGAATCATCTCTCAAATATTGCAAGTTTCTCTCATAAAATCTTTCATTTTCAAAATTTGTTTGCTTTTATTATTTTTGAACATTTGGTCATATGCCTATTACTACTATAAAAAAATTCCCTTTTTTTAAATTTTTTATTATGATTGAAAGAGCTATCATCTAGGCTTATGTTGCAACACTTTAGCAACACCAAAAATATGTCATTATCATCAAAATAAATTCCACTGAACAGTCGAAGAAAGTAAACACAATTGATTAATATACCTGACATTTCATCAGCCATCTGTAACCCTAATTCATCCAACACCTGCGATACAATGGCGTCACTAAAATGACAAAAATAGGTAATGTTAACAAACTAATAATAATTAATAAACTATTTTTGTTTAAACATTTTAATGTTAAAATGTCTTTAAAGATCTTCTGTTATTTTAGCTTCATCAAGTCACAAGTACACTGAATTTATCTGCTGTGTTTTTACCTTTCCTCCTCATCATCTTCATCCCCAAGAGCATCATCAATGGCGTCACTCATCATTTCTTCCTTCATGTCCATAATTTCTGACTGTTTCTCAAATTCCATCATAATCTTCTGGATCTGTGGCAATTTCAGCTAAGTAAAAACAGAACAAATGTAAAGTTATCATTTTTTATACAAAGCTTATATCACCTCACTCTGTCTGGTAAAAAGTTTGTACATATGATTTCTCACACATGCAATCTTAGATCAAGCTGAAATTTCACACAAGTATTTCTTTTACCTGACAACTGTGAGACACTTAGTATTATTAGTTGTATAGAGACGCACCATAGTTGACAGACTTTGAGCGCGACATTTAGTGACATCACAATTTGGTTGGGTTATAGATTATTTATGTCAATAGAGACAGTTGGTGTTAGGACTTTAGAGGAATAACGTGATATTGCAGACAGAAAGACGACTTGTCTTTTCAATACTAAACGTCATTCGAATTTACATAATGGTTTGGACTTAGCCTTTCTACTTGTTACATGTGTAGTTACTTGTTACTTTATTGTATCGAATACACCTTTACAAGAAATCCAGACATCTCCAGAGTAATCTGTCAAAGTCAGACAGCCATCAACAACTACAAGGGCAAGGCCTATCACACAACACAAACATCAATAAAAAAAAATTTAACCAGTTAGCTAATGGACCTCATTCACCAATCGCAAATAAACACATTTAGCCAAATCATAATATTGATAAAACAATGAAAAATATGTATCATGTGACAGCCTTTATCCATTACATTATTTGTATAGAAGATATATAGAATCACTGGCTAAATGTTGTTTGTTTACAATTGGTGAATGAGGTCCATTAACTATTGGTAAAAAATTATTTTGTTTGGTATCTCAGAGAAAGGAAAGGAATTCAAAATGACTGAAGTGGTGGTATAAGCTGAATTAGTCCCCTTTAAAAGTTATTATTATTATTATTATTATTATTATAGCTTTTATATAGCGCTACTTTCATGCTTATAGCATGCTCAGAGCGCTTTGGTCCAATCTCATTTGTGGACCGGTGGGGGGGAGGGGGTATCTAGGAGTTGGTTTCCCGTGCTGCCTTTGGGCGCTCAGTAAACACAACTCTGCCCGAGTTGGGTGTCGAACCTCGAGCCCCCTTCTAGGTAGCCAAGCAAGCCAAGCTCAAGCCGCACTTAGCCTCTCGACCACGCTTCCCACAAGTTTCTCGGCTGAATCTTAGTGAACCCAAACATGAAATAGAAACAATAGATAGCTATACAATCATCCATGTTCGTAGACTTTTATACTCTTTGCTAGCAGAGTGGTTACTGTGTTGGCTTGAGAAGGCTTTTGCCCACAAGTTGGAAGTCAAGTAGTTCACCTTTTTTTTTATAAATACATTTACAAAGTGATCCCCTTGATACCATGTTCTCTCTCACCTCACCCCTTTCCAACTGGTACAGACAAGTGATATGATCTTAGCATATTGAGAAAGCTAAAAGCACAGAATTACGCGAAACAAAACAATTGATACAAATATTTCTAATCGCACAGATTTATTATTGTTAGTCTAGATCTATTAAAGATTTAATTACATGACTGATCCAAACTAATTGATACACTTAATATAAGCTTTTTTTTTTTTTTTCGTGTGTTATTTATATAACAATAGGTGAAAAATTGTAGTCATGTAGAATTTCCACTTGTTTGAAGCAAAAAATAATCTTATTTCTAATAAAGTGAGCATATTTAACTCCCTATTGAGAGAAATAAAAGTTAATGATTTTCGTGAAAATTAGCTTGATGAAAAAAAAAGTAAAAAGCAATGATCTTATGGTAAAACTAACCTGTCTGTTCATTGTTGCCATTGCTTTGGTGACTCCTTTCATAGCCTGAGCCATTGTGTTATTAGCCTTGAGGGTTTGTATTTTTAAGGACACAGCTTGAATGTTTGCTCTTAGGGAAATGAACTTTTTAACATACCTCCGGGTTCGTACCAAGTCTTTAGCCATGATTCTTACAGCATCCTATATTTGAAACAAAAAAATGTACAAGCCTTAATGACAGATGAGTAAATGTAATCATTCCAAAGCTTTTACTTAAACTGAACACAATTACGACCAAAACTAGTATACTAAAACTACATGTTACACAGGCCTGCGTACAATGAGCGGGCTCGTAAATACTTCCCATGTAAAACACCCACAACATGGTCATGAAATGATCTAAGAAGAACAGTAATTGAATTATGGGGGGTTTGAAATATCTATCCTTGAAATATCATAGAAGAAGAGAACATATTGATCAGCACAGAAAGAATGAGCAAGAAGAATAATCACAAAAAGACACTTACCATCTGGCCTTTTTTGGCCATCGCTCTTATATCTGCAATAACTTTCTTCTCTTGCTGCTCCATCTTTTGTCTTTCCCTATCAAGATCTCTCATTGCTTTATTCAAAGCTCTCTGGTTTTGTCTCAGCATTTCTTCCGGGGTCTTTTTACGACCAAAGAGAAACTCGAGAGGCATTGTGGTGATGAATTATGTTTACAACTTATAAAAGAGATAACAGATGATGCAAACTTGTTTGTAGGCTTTTTTTTTATGTTTTAAATAAGAATTAATTTTTTTTTATACTGAGACTCCAATAGGAAAAAAAAGGGCACAGATGAATTAAAAAATTATCCTCTATGCAAATTTCACCAACCTGTAACAAAATAAAAAAAATGAAAATACTAAGCAATAAGATCACGAACCTATAGCATAGATCTGCAAAAGTACAGAATAAACATCAGAATCGCACAGCTTTTAAAAGCCTGACCCATGCAAATTTCACCAACCTATAACAAAGTTGTTTTTTTTCAAATGTAAATACTAAGCAATAAGATCATGAACCTATAATGGCACATTTTGGTTACATTACAGAATAAACATCAGAATGGCACAGCTTTTAAAAGCCTGACCCAGTAGTCCAAGTCCAATGTCAGAAATGAGTAATCAAATTTTAAGAAGTGTTAAGGAAAAAAAATAATATATTTTTTTTTTTTAAATATAAGGATAGAAAACCGAATAGCAAAAACTGAAAAAGACATGGCTCTGATTTAATAAAATGAAAATGAGATAGGTCTAAAAACTATAATTTACAGATGCCTCATAAAAAAAAATAAGATATCTATCTATAAGGAAACCAATGGTTTTTAGATCAATTCTATTAGATTTATTTATTAGGATGTGGAAGTGAAACTTGGAATTCATCTTCCAAAATTGAGAAAAGACTAAACATGGCTCAACTTCAACAAAAATGGCAAAGACAGATTTAGGAGTCCGTTACAAAGATAATATCTCAAACAAAGAAATCCTATGCTGCAATGGGACTTGAGCACTTTTACTAAATTTAAAATTAGGTTAAAGTTATAGTATTTACAAAGTCAAAGACTTCATCTGACTGACTTTAACTTTAACCTAATTTTAAATTTAGTAATTTTTACTAAGACAAAGTGACACTAAGTTAGTCAGACTAAGTAAGTCGTCTAACTAGATCTATCTTAATCTAAGTTTAAGTTACTCTAACACTACTAACAGTCTTACGACTTAAGTCAAGTCAAGTAAGTTTAAATACTAAATCATAATTAATGTAATGTAAGTAAGTTTTTAAGTGATTAAGTCTAAGATAAGTCTAGTAACTAAACTAAGACTACACACTAAGTCACTGACTAAGTATTATTTATTATTATAATAATATAGATCTAATTAAAGAAGACTAAGATTAGTAAGATCTATTAGTATTTACTATTAAAGTATTATTAAAATAATTAATAGTATAATACTATATAGTATAATCTATAATTAAATTAGTATAAATATAATTATATTATAATTATAATAGTATTAGTAGTATTAACTATTAATATTATGATCTAAATCTAAGTAACTAAAAACTGTAACTTTACTTAGTAAGTTTTAGTATTTATTTTAGTAACAGTAAGGTTAGTTAGTAATTGAATCTGTTCTATTACACATACAATACATGGCAAAATGGGAAGCTTTTAGATCTAGATCTGGTGCTAGATCTATTCTATATAATCTAAATCTTAATAGTAATAATAGATATCTAGATCTATATCTAGATCTCGATTTTCTAGACTAGATTCTAGATCTAGAGTAGAGAAGAAAACCACTTTTCTTGTGACACAATGTTTTTACTCATAGATTTATTTATAGAATGTTTGTTGACTTCCGTGTTATGACGTCAGCTCATTGGCCAATGTTTTTTTTTTATATATATATAATCTATAGATTGTTATTTTTATTCAGGACCATATTTCTAGAACTACAAAAAAACATTGAATTAATATTTTTTAAAATAATATAAAATAGAAAAGATTTCATAATTGATTACGATCTTAATTATCATAAATCTACAAGGAAGATTAAATCAAATCAGCTATTCTATAATCTGGAGAGTTATTAAGACTTAATCTAATTTAAATAGGTCTACAGTAATTAAGAAAATTGTCAACTAGATCTAGATCTAGTACGAGATTTAGGGCTTTTAGATAAAAAAACAATTATGATTACTCATTCGTGAATAGAATTTATGAAAATATAATGGCATAAAATTTAAATTATGAAATAGATCTATAAAAATAATTAAATTACAACTAGATCTAGATTTAGATCTAGGTCTACATCTGGAAATTATCTGGCAATCAAAATCGATATCAAAGATGGCGGCATCCCTGCAGTGAAGTGCTGTTTGGGGTAAGATGTGCAGACTCAAAAATAAACGTTACAAAATATTAATTTGAAGTTGCACACCTTTTCATATACGACGCTTTTCTCCAAATGTGATAGATTTTAGAGATAAAATGAGTGCACAACAATCTACTATTTGTCTGCGCAGGCTTAAAAATAACATCTGTCATTTGGCATTGCTTCTTCGTAGTTTATAAAAATAAGTTATTAATAATCTCACACTCACTGACTCAGTCACACTGCTGAGACATGACTGACATGAGTCCCTGACGCTGACAGACAGTACTGACTTGTGACTGTCATTGCTTACTTTTTGATTTCATGATTTTAGATCTAGAGTCGATCTGTTGAATTGTAAATTTGTTGTTTTAACTTTTTTGCTAATTATTCTACTTCTAGCCTTCTTCAGTTCTTGTCTTATATATAGTAAAGTGCGAACCTCGAAAGGATTAAGGCAGATAGAGCAATATTCACGTTTGGATTTTTATAACACCGTAACGGTCTGACCTATGAAAAAACTGATGGTATCTTTGAATTCCTCGTCCTTTTTTCTATAAAAATAATTTGGATTTGATGTATCACTAGGCCACTAGGCTTAGACTGGCTTAGTTAAAATTAAATACGAGGTCAAAGAGGTGTAGGGTAGGATTCGCCAAGCGTACTTTTCCTCGAACTGATTTTTCACCAGTTAGTAAGCTCGATCGGGTTGTTGGAAGGTTCGAACAGATCAAAGAAAATATCTAAAAACGTTTAAATATTTAATTTTCACTATAAAGTCATTTTCTTCTTATTCTAGCATAAGAACACTATCCATTGGCATTGCACCATTTCCCACCCTCCAGACTTTATATAGTCTTTTTAATCCGATGAGCCATCTGACTTAAAAATAGCCTTAATCCCATTACCCAGTTCCTTCACTACCGGGTTGTAAAAAAGAAGCATTCCACACCTCCTGAGTTTGACCTCACCATGAACTTAGCCTCGACAAATTTGGGCTGCTCGAACTTCGCACTTTACTCTAGTTATACTTATAATTTATTGAAAAGAATAATTGAAAGTTAATTAGTTATTCACTTACCACATACCTGTCACTACTTAGACTTAAAAATCTACTTAGTTTAGCCCTGGCCCTGAGCTGTACTACTCTACTACTAGTGTGTCTAGAGATCTAGATCTAGTTATTCTAGTACTACTACTAGATCTACTACTACTACTGGCTGTAGCACATTTAAAAAAAAATTACTTATTTAGGTCTAATATAATTTTAAATTATATATATATACATTTTTTTTTGGCTTATGAGCACAAAACACAAGTTCTTTTTGAGGGCTCATTATAATCATATATTCTATGCAATGTGTTTTCTTTAATTTTTAACGCAAAATAATCTAATCAGTAAATTCTAGTTTCTAAATGGCAAAAAAATTATAAAATACAAAAAAATATTTTGCTAAATAAAGCTTTTTTTTTTTTTTTTTAAAATTACAAAATGTAAAAAAAAAATAAAAAATAATTGATAATTATCTTCCTTCCCCCATAAAATGAAATAATTTATATTAATTATTTTCCCCCCTACCATCTAAGGTTAAATTGACCATGGCTAAATTTTGAACTATCACTGTGACATACTTGACATAGCTATCTATGGCAATTAGTCTTTTTATTTCTTATACACATGGTAGTTCAGCTCATGCTTGATCAGAAAATGCCTGAAATGAAAGAACTAGATGATTAAAACATTTTAAAAATACATAATGTTTGATATGGTTTACAATTGTTTGATATTGTTGTTGGGAAAATTTGTTTGCAGAGGGAGACACTTTGGCATACATATCCCCACCCCTCTTTGACATCAGATTTTATTTTAACTATACATGGTGAACAATGGCAACATATCTAATTTTATAGAAAAATTGATGATGAGTTTAATAGATTTTTTTTTCCTAGTCTAACCAATATGGAAAAATTCAAATGCAAAAAATTGCAGCACTTTGGCTCTTATATGTGCTTGATAAGGCAGCTTTACTCTAGGCAAGGGTTAGGTTTTGGGTCCTGTAATTTACACCCATTACAGTTATGTACAAAGGTAATCTTCATTTAGTTTTTTCTTTTGGTGCTTCTTATTGCATTATAATAAATTGCATACAAATTAATAAGTACCTCATTGAAATTTAGATCTTAGGTATTTAACATTGTCCAATTTTCCTTTGCTGTTTCTTTAAAGATTATTAAGTTTTTAAAAGTACCTTCAGAATATATTTCTTAATCCTATACCAGCCTTTATTAGAATATTTATGATATCAGCTGCTGCCTAAAGGTCCATCCAGGTCTGTGACTTCTGTTGATTTGTGTTTGGTTTTTCTGCTGGGTAGGGTAGTGAGCCCTAGACCTAACCCTCCTCCTTTCTCAGCCGCCTTGAGACCATCTCATGGCGGAGTTAAATTACACATTAACTACAAAAATATGTTCATTCAAGAGTGAGGGAAAACATACTTTACCTGTTGAGTAAAAATGAAATATTAAACTTAAAAGTTTTAAGATATAACTTATAAATTATATGTAATACCTTTTCATCATTTTTTTTTTCAGCACATTTTAAATTATTTCAAAGACTTTCGGCTAAAGCTTCAGATATTATCAAGTTAACTTATTTGTGACCCAAAGTTTAAGCAACATTGAAAGGAATTAGATATATCAGCTCGTAATCAACTTGTGCCCATTCACAAAAAGCTTTGCACTCACTGTAAATCTGAGGACCAAGACGCATACTAACCAATTAGGAAGTTAAGAATTATTATTGCTGAGATATGGACCATACCTTTGTTCTGGAAAACTGATATAGCCTGTGTCAAGCAAAAGTCTAGCTTCTATTAATTAGTGGATTTCTCTCACGTATTACTGTCAAGAATACTAATTTTAATGTCTGTGAAGAAACCAAGTCCTCAGTGGAAGGTTAGAAAATCTTGCATTGATTTAAATTTTTTTTAATCCTATAAATCTTTCATTACATTATTGTTTTTAATGCGGCCTATAAGTTGTTAATAATTTTCTTCTAAATATGAAAATGTCAGCTTTTCCCACTAAATTTCAATTCTTTTCAACAGAAATTCCAGCCGCCTGTCCAAGATCCAGCCATTATACCCATCCATCAAAATCCCAGTGTTATTAACATGAATGTTAATGCTGAAATGCAGCCAACGACGCCTGGCTTCCCAAGAGTTAGGGAAACTGGCCTGATCGACAAGAAACAGGTTGGTTACTTGATGGATAAAATTCTTTAAAAAAAAATTTTTTTTTAAACTGTGTACTTTTATAAAATAGCTTGCCGTTAGTTTACAAGTGTATTTACTTTTTAATGCTTACTTTGTTTTGGTTTATTTATCCAACATTTACAGCTTGGTAAATCAATTGAAGTGTTTACAAATGACTAAAATTGTTTAACTACAAGAAATGAACTGAAAAACTAAAATTATTCTCAATTATTACAGCATTCCTATGGGTTTATTCAGTGCTGTGATAGAGACGCAAGACTGTTTTTCCATTTCTCTGAGTACAATGGTAATGTGGAAACACTTAAAATTGGAGGTAATCCCACAACAAATTTGTCACGTTAAAAATGCTTATGTTTTGTTTCAATGCCTCACTAATTTATCTTTTTGTACCTAATATTCAAACTTTTTTTTTTTTTTTACTTATTTGACATTCCTACTTTTGCAATGGTGCTATTTTGCATTTCAGTAAAATTTCTGACCCCCAAAAAATAAAATCAAAACTTTGCCAACTATTTTTTTAATTAACTAATTGTTTCATAATCCCAATTGCAAATAATGCATAGATTGATAGTTTTCTATTTCCTCCCACAGCATAGACATTGAAATTGAAGAAGTTATTTTCTATTCCAGTTCTCATTTTTTTTTTTACTCTAGCAAGAAGTAATTCCAAATTCTACTGTCAATAATGTACATAATGATAAATATTACACAAATAGTGCATTGAAAATAAAATAAAGAGATGATTGAGTCAGTATAGTTTTAAGTATAGGACCTTTACCTTGTACATGTTCCTCATTAGAGACTAAAGTTCCTTATTTTGAAAATTACTATTTCTCATTTTAGGTCTTGCATGTAGACAAGTCTGTATTAAATCCATGTAATAATGTAATATAAAAATACCTTTTTGAAAATTGTAGAGGCAGTGGAATTTCAGATGTCTTATGACCGCAGAACGGGGAAACCAGTGGCAGTAGGTGTTGTGAAAATAGATCCATCCATGGTGTCACCAGAGATTGTGAATGATGAGAAAGTCCAAGGAACAATTGTCCAGGAAGCTAAACTTGTGAAACAAAAAAATGTAAGGGTTTAGTTTTGGTTTAAGTATTCATGTCAGGCTACATATTTGTTAAGAATCTGTAATATCTTTTTAGTACTGAATTTGTATGATTGTTGTGTGATGTAAAATACTTCTTCTGGTATTATTATAGTGTTCTTGCTTTATTAATTAAATATCCTTGTACATGCCCTAAATCTTCTGCCGCGTATGTGTACCTCTGGATTTACTAAGTGCTAAGACCACAACATGTAAATTCACTAATAAACACAAATATAGCGGACTTGATTTTTATTACACAAAAAATACAAACAATATATACTGGCAATTTCAGCTTTCACACAATAGCACAAAATCTTCCACAGAATAAACTTGTAATCCTTAGAAAATCATCACATGCATCATTATCAATACTTTTATTTCAAATCAAGACACGTCTGTCTTCTAACAATTCATGGCATGGAGTCTCCTTGCCCATGTGGTCTGCTCTAACCATGTGACCAATATATCCCATAATACCACCGTGGAGTCCTCTATTTCACGTGGTAGAAACATATTCTTTCTTAAACTCACATATCTTATGATTCTTAACCAACCTATGTCACAGTCTACCAAATAATGGTGTGGCAGAATCATTAACATTTATTAAATTTTACATTTCACTTTTTTTATTTGTAGGGCACTATTCCAGGGACGCAAGATGGACTAGGCAGAGTCACTTACGTACACAATGGAGAATGTTTCTTCTTGCCATACGGCCTCGAGGATGTGGTTAGCAACTCAACCACGCCTAAATCAGGCGAAGATGTTCTTTTTCAAATTGCCACAGACAAAAGGTAAAATAGCTATTAAAAATCTGCAAGCAAGCTAATGTGTATGAATTTCGTTTACTTTATTTATTTTGGTCGGTCTTACTTTCAGAGATGGCAAGATCCGTGCTAGAAATGTTGAGTCCCTGGAGTCAGCCACTCACAGATATGTTGGCGTTGTCTGCTCTATGAAGGACACATTTGGTTTCATAGAACGGGCTGACATTGTGAAAGAGATTTTCTTCCACTACAGTGAGTTTAAAGGTGATATCAGTGAACTTATTTTGGGTGATGATGTGTCATTTGGAATACAGATCAGAAATGTGAGTTTGTTTTTGTTTTTTTTTCTCTCTATACTTGGATTAGTTAGGGTGATTTGAAATCTCAATATCTAATTTGTTAATGGAAATTGACTACGTTCTTTGCTCTTTATTAGAATAAAGAAGTGGCAGTAGAAATTGAACGTCTTCCAGAGGGAACTGTCATTTTTGAAGACATTGCTGTGGAAATGGTGAAAGGAAAAATACTTAAAATGATTAAGTCGACTAATCGTCGGCCTAGTGAAGCATTGGCTGGTAGAATTATGTATGAAACTCCCAAAGGGTAAGTCTTACTTTAGTATGCTGGAAACAATTTAATGTACGCAAACAAAATTTTGACATTAGTGAGTTTGTCTATATCCTGCTTTGTTTTATATATCATAAAATGTATATATATGTAGTACAAATCTGTTCACTTTCAGATTAATTGAAATTCCATTTGGTGAAAAAGATCAAAGGGGGGAGTGTACATTATTACAAGGCGATACAGTAGAATTTCAGATTGCTACAGATCGCCGAGATAAACTTCAGCGGGCAACAAACATTGCACTGCTGGAGGATACTTTCGAGTATTCAGGGGAAATAAGAGAAACTGTAAGTAGATACTTACATTATTTTTTTTTTTATTCATTTCTGTTAGCATAGAGCTAAAAAAGGATATCTTCATTATAGAGCTTAGAAAGCTAAGCTATCTCCACCATATTTTATCTTGTGATAAGCAGTATATATGTATAGATATATACCTATTGAGAGAAACAGACTTAGTATATGAAGATAAGATATATTATTGGACCAACTAAAGATTTGTATAAAAGAGCATGCACAGCAGAAAACAACATTAATACAAAATTTAAAACAACTGATTAATAAAATCTTACATCTATCATTAATTTTTTTCAGTTATCTTTTAATGTAAACAACTAAGAAAAATTCATTGAATCCTAAGTTCTAACTGGATTGATTGTTTGAAGCTTAAATGCTAATTGTTTGGCTCCTTACCCCCAGGGTGTGATTGCTGCATTGAAAGATGGCTATGGCTTTATTTATTGTGCTGATCGTGATGCACGGATGTTCTTTCACTTCAGTGAATTTTTAGATTTGACTTACAGCCCAAGGCTGCAAGACGAACTGCAATTTACTGTTGATCAGGTGAGTTTATTCTGTCTATAATAAACATAATTCTGTTTAAAATTTGTTTTAAAATAAATATTTTTAAGTAGTGAGACCTGTTTAACCCTTTTCTCATCTCTCAGGATGCTTCAGAGCCGTCACGGCAAGTGGCTACCAGGATAAAACATCTGGCTAAAGGATCAGTCTCTTTTGTTAATGTTCTACCTGCTGTTTACATTGGTACAATTGATAAAGAGCCATCAACTCATAAAAATCAAGGTATTTATTCAAGTCCTGTTGTTTTAGGTGACCTAGATAGTTGTAGCACCAAAGAAGGACAGAATATTTAAATTTACCTTTTTTTTTTTTTTAAACAAATTATATTTTTAATGATTCTAGCATGTTAAAGTAATTTTTAAAGACATTATTCATGTTTACAAATTTTGAATCCAGTAAAGAAACACTGAACAACAATTCTGAAAAGAAGTGATATTTAATTTTTTTTACTAATGAATTTCTCTCTAGGTAAAACTAAAGACGGTGAACCAGGTAACATAATCTATGACTATGAAGGTACCATTCAACAGATACCCTACTATTTAAAAGATGTGACTGATCAAAACAATTTGCCTCATTTTGGTGACAAGGTTGGTTGTAATTTACATTTTCTTAAATAGTTCACCAATACTTTTTGATCAGTATGTAGGGAAAGTCTTATGAAAAAAGTTAGTAAACCGGGCTTGTTTTTTATTATCTAGTGTTAGCTCAGAGCTATATTGGGTGCAGTTCTTAAAGATTATGTTAACAGTTCCAAAATTATTGTAACCCTTCACAATTTAGTACATTGTAACCAAGCAAGTTCTAACATTTTAGCGGTATAACAGAAAATATTGTTATTATAAACAGTAGATAATCTTTCTCATATTATGGTAGTTTCTGATAGGCCATTTCTTCAAAACTTTATATCATAGTTAATAAGGACTATAGCAGCTGCAAAAAAAAAACCCAAAAAACTTTGAATTTCATTTGCTTGTCTGCTATGGCATGCCAGGTCACTTATTGCAACATTTTTCTTTTTTTTAATTTTGACATTTTTTTAGAGTTAGATTGTAATTTTTGCTAATAGGATTTTTTGTCTTAAATTATAACTTGATCTTGATGATTAACTATATATTTTGTAGGTGGATTTTCAAATTGGAGAAATCAAGTCTACAGCCAAGAAGCAGGCTGTGAAAGTACGGGTGGTACTGCGAAACATAGCAGGGCGTTGTCACGGGTATATTGCAACATTGAAAGAAAATTATGGCTTTATTGAAACAGCAGATCATGAAAAAGAAGTGTTCTTTCATTTTAGGTAATTGTAGATTTTAATACAACTTAATTAGTTAAGATTATTTGAACAGATTCATGCAGTACTAGAAAGCTGTTATATATTTTGGGTACCAACATTCCTTATTGTGTCTTTTATGTTTCTTTATCATGTTATTTATAGATATATTCACAAAAGATTATTTTGTACTTCACTTATGTGTGAATATAGTTGTTCATAAATTCAGGCTACAGTCACTGATCTTCCTTGTTAGTTCAGAAACCCATGTTCACATAGCATTGGGGAAAAAAAAGTTCATACATGTGGTGCTTGTACTAGTTAACAGAACTAGAAAAAATGTATCTACTTTTAGTTCTTTTACTGGTGACGTCAATGATCTTGAGCTTGGAGATGAAATGGAGTACACATTAGCTAGGAAAAGTAGTAAAGTCAGTGCTGAGAATATTCGCAAGCTCCCTAGAGGCACCATACCTTCTGATGTGAGTTTGCCCTTTTTTTTTTTCATTGTCTTATGTTCTAATTACACAATGTTCTGGACATTAGATACCTGGTTTGATATGCTGCATTTGTTGAAGTTATCATGTAAAAGACAAAAGCTATTTTGTCATTATTGGAAAATTGTTTGTCTCACTTGTTTATCTAAAATATTAAAGACTGTTAATATTATAGTGATTTTTTTTTTTTTTTTTTTTTTGGTAGGAAATTGTCAGTGATAAGGGGACTCTCCAGGGGCGAATAATCCGTCCAATGAGGATAGTGAACACAGAGCAAGAAGAATATTGTGGATTAGTGCAAGCAATGGATGATGGTGGGTATCTTTAATTTCTGTGTAGTGAAATTCTCAAACCTTTTTTTTTTTTTTTTTTTTAACTTTTGCATTTGCAATATATAGTTGAGAAAAGCTATTGTTATATCAATTTTGTATTTCCTTGTTCATTACAAACTTATCTTGATTTGTTCTATAGATGGCAATGACATTGATGATCCTTATCCCTATGGAATCACAAGCCTTGCTGACAAAAGAGATTTCCTTCAGAAAGATGATGTTGTCAGATTTCAGGTTGCTCGCTCTAAAAAAGATGGCAGTTTAAGGGCCATTAATATAGGAGCGTTGCGCAAATTTATTAGGGCAAAAGTGGATTCTGTCAAAGGCCAGGTGACTTTACTTATTTAAAATTCAAATCGATAAACTATTTAGTGCCATGTGACTGTTAATTTCCCTAACATTTGAAGGCATTACATTCAAAGTACAAATAAAATTCTTAAATATTACTACTTTGAATAATACCCATTTTTTTTTGTTTCCTTTTTTGCAGTATGGTTTTATAAACTTTGAAGCCGAAGAGGGCAAGAAGCTTTTCTTTCACATGACTGAAGTCCATGACAGTGCTGTGATACAACCTGGGGATGAAGTTGAATTTGTCTTGGTGCAAAATCAAAGGAATGGGAAATACTCAGCTTGTAGTTTGCGTAAAATTACGTGCGTTTTTTTAAAATAAATAACTTAATTAACTTAATAATTTATTTGAAATTATCTTGTGTTAAAGAAAGTTACAGCATGGTGTCTGAAATGTCCATTGATGTACTC
>JADKLZ010005243.1:28597487-28626776 GCA_021533235.1 Biomphalaria straminea
TGACTTTTTTTTGGATGGGGAAACAAGGCATTGGTCATAGCTTCATTTCAGGTTGAAATCTCTGAGTCCCAGGCTGAAATCTCTGAGTCCCAGGCTGAAATCTCTGAGCCCCAGGCTGAAATCTCTGAGTCCCAGGCTGAAATCTCTGAGAAGACTTGGATTTTTTTTGTTGGGGGGGGGGGGATATTAAAGGTTCCCAAAATCCACCCAACTGTATTATTTGGGAAAAGAAATGTGGTTGGTTAATCATGGATCATAAAAACAGATGACTTTTACATCACCTGCCCTATACATTGCAAGGTATTGTTACGTTTTTCTTTATCAGGCCTTGTGTCATAACTGCTCAACACAACAGCACATCTAAAACAAGAACTTGACAGCTAGACTTTCAAGTAACAAGGTGGCGATTTAATGACAGATACATCAACAGCCAATAAACACTATTGGATACATCAAATTCAAATGCTTTAACACAATAGAACTGCCTACTAAACACTGCAAGTCTTTCTGTGTCTACTTCTAGACTCATACAGCTACATTTTTAAGACTCACTCTCTTGCTGTATTGGACCCAACTGTCTCTTTCTAACACACTGCCTTTAGTCTGTCAAGGCTCTAGATCACATGACCACAATATGGGTCATACTTGGGACAGCCATTGACCTGTGTGATTGGCCTGAGTGGTGTGTGTCAGTAGGCCGCACACACATTAACCCTTTCAGTCCGCCACTGGTATTACCTCTTCTTTACCTCTACTGAGACCATTCAGTATTAAAGACCTCAACACCTGCAACGTCACAACCTCTAGGCAGACTTAGACCAATAGCTCATTGCCACATTGTACAGACCTGTGACATGGCAACGAGCTATTGGTCTAAACAACCCACAGGTTGTGACGTTGCAGGTCAGCGTTGAGGCCTTCTTTGATGATTGGTTTCACCTCAATTAACTTTAATGAGCAAATTCTATCAATGTTAAGATATCAAATCAAACAAGGAATATAGTTTTAAATGAAATTTGTAAAGGAATAGGTCTAAGAACTAATATCAACCTAAAAATGATATTAGAATCTTTTTAAAATGATAATAAAGTTAAACTATTTATGATGTACTCACTTAAACATATTGTGGACATTATCCAGATGAACTGAAATTGTCAAGTGTTCATAATATGAGGCATCCAAAGCATCTATTTGACTAGCTCGTCGACGTCTATCCCATCGGATAATAAAATTCTTTAAACAAAAAAACAACACAGAATTATTTTATTTCACTTAAAATGAAAATATTTCAGTTAAGAAAAAAATTCTATTTCATAGTGAAGTACCGTAGTTGAGAAATACCTAAATGACTCTTTTGGTTTAGTTCCATTTTTCTTCTTACTACTATTTGTGTGTTGGCTGAGTGGTAAAAAACTTGGTTTCCAAAACCAAGAGATATGAGGTTCAAATCTCAGAGAAGACGGATTTTGAATTTTGGGATTTTTAGACCATTCGTCCGCCCAAATTTATTGGGTACCTGACATATGTTAGGGAAAGTAAAGGCGGTTGGTTGTTGTGTGGACATATGACAATCATGTTAACTATCAGCCACAGAGACAGATGACCTTTACATCATCTAGCAAGGTCTGGAAGGGGAAGTTACTTTTTTTCTGCTTTTAAACCTTCCTCTCCTAATCGACGATACCATTGTTGATTTGACCTCATTAAATTAAATTAATGTTTGATTGTACAAACTTTACTTTGTGTTATATTAAAAAGAGCATGCAATTCCCTTTAATTCTATACCAAATAAAACATTTTCTGATAATAAACAACAAATCTATTGAAGCATAATCATAACAGGGGAGTGGAATAGTAATGAGCAAAATGAAGAATTTCTTCAAAAGGTGAAAAAATAATAACGGAGAGAAAGAGTTAATACTTATTTAATGAACAATTTTATGAATGCAAATATTTGAATATTCCAATTAATTCTAGTTCAGGAGTATTGTTGAACTGTTTAGTGTAAGAGTGCAGACCATGTCCTTCAAAACTGCCTTCTTTATCAAGAGGCCGAACAAGACAGCCCTATAAAAGAAAAACTATATGGTGAGCCACCTGGAAACTACTAAGCGGTTCATCTCAGATATTGGTCTAGTCTTCTGAACCCTCCAACATAAGAGAACAAAGAAGTAGAAGTTTAGTCAAATGCAAACAAAAATTATAAAACAAACACCATTAGGAGCTTATTATTTACTCGATGAAACCCAAAAACTCCATGCTTACCTCCATAATAAGAGCTGTGAATAAATTGACAACAATGATCACAGAAAGCAGCCACCAAGCAATGAAGTATAAATAGGACCACCTGGTAGGGTAGGAATCAATACGTTTATAAAGAGGACACAATAGTAAGGGGTTAGAGCATTTAATTAGTTTAGCTTCAAGACATCATCGCAAAATTAAAATATCTTAAATCAATGAAATCATCAAATATTTTTGATCAACATAATAACTCATTTACTCATGACAGAATGAAAGATTCTACTGACAAAAAAAACGACAACTTACGATGACAGTTTTGTTCTGTAAACTTTGAGGAAAACATTCCAATTGTTGACCACCATCAAGTCCCATAATACAATTAAAGATGACTAAAAGGAAACATTTAAAAAGACAGGTGAGATTTCTGATTATCTTCAATATTTCATCCTTTTTAATTGCAGAGTATTTCTAAAGTTTTCTTCCAAGAAAATAAACTATAACATGAACAAATTTCATATAGATAATATATACAGAAAAGCAAGAAGCAAAAAAAAAAAAAAAAAAAGGAAACAGTGTGGAAAAAGGTGTATAAGCTTTAAAAAAATTTGAACTTACAAAAAAATCATCAAAATTATTTGCCCAGTAGTCTAGTTGTTCATAAGTGCCACAGGGAAAAGTTCTAGATAAGGAGAAAAGTTGACAACATTTAAGGAACATTCATTCTGAATTAAACATGAAAATTGTTTTCATACAAATTATAAATTACAATTAAGTTTCAAATAGATATTTTATTGAAATAATTGGTAGGAAAGAAAGGCATGTGGCATGAATAAAAGGCACACATAATTAAAGATTGATTAATTCTTACACTCAGTAAAACAGTGAAGTAAAATACTGTAAAGATATTTTTGAAACAAAAGTTCTCAAGCATGGCAAATACATCATGAGCATGAATTGTAAACAAGTATAAAGAAAATGGGACATAGCGACCGAGAGCAAGAACATTCATTAGAGAAGGCCTCAACAGTGACCTACAATGTCACAGCCTGTGGGCAGTTTAGACCAATAGCTCATACAGACCAGTGGTGTAACAAAGAGCTATTGGTCTAAACTGCCCACAGGTAGTGACATTGCAGGCAGGTGTTCAGGCCTCCTATAACTATTGGGTCTCACCTAGAGGCAACCTACTTTGTTTCTAAGACCAATAAGAATCTAGGAAAAACAAAACTCTGGCTGAGTTGTTAGCTGAGTGCCTCAAAGCAGCAGGAAACCTTCTCCTAGTTACCCCCTTTCCCCCGCATGTATACAAGAGAGATTGGACCATCACTGAGCATGGTATAGCATGAAAGATTGGCAAAATCAATAATAATAAAAAAAAGAAAGCTTTAAATTTCTAGGGTGGTGTGGAGTTCAACTAGCTTTCAAGAGTATCGGACATTTATTAACCCAATAGCTCCTATTTCCGGTTACAAAAAACCCTTCTGTAGTCCTAAGCAAAGAGGGATAACTCTGTATTTAACAAATCCTAAAAAATATATACATTGAAAAAATAATAAAATTAAAGATCTAATACAGATAAATAAACAAACAAGTTTAAAAAATAGAACTATATGTCTAGTTTAAATAGATATATACGTTTAATACCACTAGAATATAAAAAACTTAAAAAATACTCATTTTGCCACGTGGGGGCTTATACACTGGGGCTATGGGCCTGTTTGTTTGAAAAGTTATTTAAAAAGTAAAAACCTTCCCGATTTGATTAAAAATAGAATCGGTAATCTCCAAAATGATTTTCAATCACACTTGCAACAAGACTAGAAGAAATCTTCTTTTTAATAAGTTTAAATCAAATATATTAAATAGGGGGTTTTAGAAACGTTCTACAACGGTTTAGGACAAAAACGGGAAAACGTTTCCAACTGGAGAAGGAGCTAATGGGTTAAGAATTAAAGACTCCTTTGAGAGGGTTGGGTGCCTCCAAACATTTATTGTACTAGTCAGAAATCAATGCTTAGAGTTATCTGTGTTCCCCCTATGAATACCCCAATAAGGTTGTGGGTAGTTTGCATAAGCATAAATAGAATTATTTAAATCATAAAAACAAATACTCTAGATAACTAGAATGAAGTATACTGGTAATTCTTATTTCAATTCCAAGAAAGTTCTTATAACATAGCAACTTAAAACAAAAACAGAGAACTTAAAAGCATAAGCAATAGAGACACCAAAATAAAAGAACAGACTCCTTACTTGTTGGCATATTCAGGTTGATATTTAATAACTCCATGAAACAACTGCATGCCAAATATTGCAAATGTATAAAAGATGGCCTTGAAAGGAAGAAAACATGAACATGAAATCATGTGTTGAAAAAAAATAAAATACATTTTTGTATGCTTTTTTCCCCTTACAGGTTTGAAATGAAACAACTTATTTCACCTAACAGCAATACCAGCCATGCCCAATCTACAATCTTCACCCATGATGCAGTCAACCTCATAACTCCTACCCAAAGTGTATAATAAAGCCATGCTATTACAATGGTAATCAAAATGAAATAAAACTGAACTTAGTACTTACGACTAAAATTCCAGAAAATGCTTTCAAATTTTTGAGTAGATCTACCAACACTGTTGTTATTACAGCCATGGACTTAAAGCAAACATTGAAATATTACATTTCATAGGTTTTAAAAAAAAACTTTAAAAAAAAAAGGTAATAGCAAATTTATCTTCAACAAAATTTGATCACTATGAACCGTTACAGTCATTATCATAAACTTACTCTGATATGTGGGATGGCCCTAAACAAGCGGACCATGATGAGAATATTAACTAGACGTAGAATGTTCCACATTGTGGTGCTCAGACTCACTTCCGTGATCTCTTGTGAACTGAGTCAGAAAAACATGTTCCATAAGATAGAGAAGTGAAGAGAATATAAAAATCAACAAGAAACAAACGTTTGATGAGCAAGGAAATAAAAGGAGCAGCTTTTTCTCACCTGGGAAAGTAAGGAATCCCAAAGAGACATGCAGAAACAGTTTCTCCTATCTGAAATGAAGACAACAAAGTGATACAAAATCTGTCCATTACTAGTAAAATTATAGACTTATAAAACAGTGCTGGGTACATGAAAGAAAGGAAGATGAAAGATAATACAAAGTTCAATGTAGCTGTGGTTGAATGTTTGTGTTATTAGCTTAATGTAGTTTGTCTTGCGTGCAAAAGAGTCATGCGAGAGTCAAAGTCTTAACAGTGATGAATATACTTATTATTGCAAAAACTGGAATCCATCTGCATCAACCAACTAACTGTATCAAATGTCCACAGTACAAGTAATTGTCAAAGTACTGTATCAAATGTCCACAGTACAAATAAATGACAAAGTACTGTATCAAATGTCCACAGTCCAAAATACAACTAATGAAGTGTCTTATAATGCAGTAACTGTCTAATTTAATAATGCAGTCTACATTTATTATTGTTCATTTGTTATCTATATTATCCAGGGCAGGCATAACCATTGTCTGCCAGTGGTTAATTCAGATTTTCTTTTAGGCATCTGTATCTGTCCTCGGCAGAGGATCTTCTCTTCGTCTCAAAAATGTATCCCGTGGCCTTTGTGAGTGACCTCTCATTCTGAGGTCGCATACAACCAGGTATAAATAAACATAAACTAGTATCAAAACACTTTCAGTATTTATGAAACAGGCAAAAGGGCAAGACTACAGTTTTACAGCTAATTGTAAGAACTAGAATCCTTTAAACACCAACTATAAATTGTGCTACTCACAACTAAGGCTGCTGTAATGACAGCATCAAATATATTTCCTCTTACAGCTACATATCTTCTCCAGCCATTGGCCCAGACTTTGATAATTTGTTCAAACAGATAGTACATCACAAAAGTGAAGTTGAAGATCTGAGGAGAAATATATACATTTATTCATATGATCAATAAATATTTATTTGGAAAAGAAATTCTTGAGTTATTGCTATTAATTAATGTGTCAGTACTATAGTATATGATGACACTTACTCTTAATGTTGAATGATTTTCTCTAAATGAACTGTCAAATTTAGCACCAAGTTGAACCTGAGAGAAGATTGAAAGTTTTTGACTGTTTGAATGCATCTCTATGTGACATTCAAGAAAAACTTAACATAAAAAGTCATTGATTAAGTTTGACAAAGATTTTAAAAAAAATATTTTAAAGAAAGATTGGCTCTTTATGATAATATATAAAGATGTTATTGAGAACACATTGTGATAAATGGAAATATGATTTTACACTTTGATTTATTTCCTTTTTTTAAAAATCATTTCATTGTCTTTTGTTGCACTGGATGGCTTAAATCATAATTAAGAGCAAGAATGTTATAAAAAAAACAAAACAAATTTTGACATACTTACTGTTATAATTATCAAGTTAACAAAAACCATCAGCATGCCAAAGTAAGTGAAATATTTGTGTACGAAAATTCGTTGAACTCTCTTCCATTTGGTTTGTGCAAACCATCTTACAGCGGGTAGCTACACAAGTAAACAAAGATTACATTATAATATTAATAACCATCATCGCAGTTCTATTGCTGCATTATTTTTTTATTAGGAAAGTTATTAGGATATAGAAAAGCAAGAAAATTCTAAGGAAAAGGAAAAAAAAAGTCTGGCTAGAAAGAAAAATAATAATAACTTTAAAAAAAAAAATTTAATTAACAAAATTTTGTTTGAAACATATAATGAAACAAATTTAGATTAAGATAAAGAAACTTAAATGTTTTAAATTTTGTTTATGTACAAACAAAATCAGTGAAAGTGAACATATTTATACCAGGCTGTCCTAGAATAGTGAAGCACACCAGTAACATGCTTAATAACTTAAGAGTGAGAGGAAGTTGGAAATCTGATGCAACTTTTTATTTACTAGACAAATTAACATAGTATTCCTTAACAACCTAGCTGTGATGATTTCCTAATATACATTAGACTTGAGAGTAGTTTTTTTACTGATTTTGTAATAAACTGAGATTAAATAATTTAAAAAACTTTATATCACCAGATTTTGTTGGGTAAAGCACAAGACTAGTTCCAACACTTTTGTAGGATGCTTTATTTACACATCAACCTCCAATTCCAATGATAATGGATTCAGAGAGCTAATGATGATAAGTTTTGTGTATCATATCCATCTTACCTGTTTATGTATCACATCCATCTTACCTGTTTATGTATCACATCCTCATCTAAAGAAAGAAAAAGTTCTTGAAACTGAGTGGCGGAATAAATTTTGGACTCTTTGTTTTTGTTAAGTTTCTGAAAAATACAATGATAAATATGCAATAATAAAATTGATAGCTAATAAAAACAAATTACTAAACTAGATAAACTTAAAAAAAAAACTTGCATTCACCTCAGTGAGACTTCTATGGACATGATTGGGCAGATCACTTTGTTCAACAATTCTTTTAATAATGTTTACTCCGATACCCCGTCTGCATAATGAAACAGTATAGTACATTAAGAAAACTATAAAAGGTCAATTGAATGCAATGAAATAAAAATAAATAGTAAATAAATAATAACCCTGACAAGTTGGTGTCATCCTAAAACCTTACCTAAGTGATGAGATGGAAACGTTGCTTAAAAATTTGGAGGACAAAACCTCAAATGCAGCTCGAACAGCAAGACGCCTTCTAACCAGACTAGTCTGCATTGAGCTCTGTACACATTATATAAAGATTCTCATCAAAATAACAAAAGATAAAAATGTATACATATATAATACAAGATTTAAAGAAAAATTCTAAATATTTACAAATGATGTACTTACTAAGAAATAACCTCTGAATTGGTTGTAAATGATGGCCAACAACATGTTCATTAAAAAATACATACCTTTAGAAAAGGAAGAAAATAGTTAAATTCAATTGAAAGAAATATAGGTACAATTAGTTAATAATGATAATAACTTTTTAAAAAAAATGTAATTAACAAAATTTTGTTTGAAACATATAATGAAACAAATTTAGATCAAGATAAAGAAACTTAAATGTTTTAAATTTTGTTTATGTACAAACAAAATCAGTGAAAGTGAACATATTTATACCAGGCTGTCCTAGAATAGAATAAAAATATTTTTTTTGAATCCCAAAATGCAAAATCCCAGTCTGCAACTAGATTTGAGCTTCAGACACCTTGGTTCAAAAGCTAAAAGCTTTAACACTTAACTATTATGAGCCTTATTATTGGAAGTAGATTGTGCAAATATTTATAAAAAAAAATGATTTACTATGCATCTTCAATAAAAACTTACCAATGATCAAATAAATAATGAAGAAAATAGAAGCAAATCTATTTTTACCATAAGCTGGAAGTGTAACTGGAATAAACAGAATTAAAATCAAAGAAATGTAATTACATTTATTTCATAGTTTAATACTTTAAAAAAATGAAGCTAAAATAAATAAAAAATATTGTTGAAAAAAAACAATCATTACTATAAAAACAAAATGCTGAAAAGACTTCAAGTCCAGAAATGATATCAAGCCTTCAATTCAGAATGAATGCAACAACCATAGCAAATATTACATCTTTACCAGTTTATATTTGATTTGATTTTAAGTTTCTCTGATATGCTACTTTTATATAATTTTATAATTATCATATTGATTTCTTTTGATTTAAAAATGGCATCATTACCATCTGGATGATTAGCAGTGGTCAGTAGAATGAGCAAATTGACAAAAGAATCCATTAAAGAGTTGAAATATTTCATTCCTTCATCCTACAACAAAAAAGGTTATTATAGATCATCTAGAAATGTGTATTATGAGCTTATTTATAGGGAAATTACTGAAAGTAGAAAAGTGCAGCAAGAATTTGAATAGTCTTAAAATGTGAACTAAATCATTTGTGTACTACTTATACAGCATAGTGTGAATCCAAAGCCACCCCAATAATCTTTTAAATTTGCACACTCATGGTAATTTTAATCAGCTAGGGAAATACAACCAATCTAAAAATAAGTTCCTTTAAAAATGAAGATAGCTATATTGGTACTTATCCAATCCAGTCAAAAATTTGCTGTATTGAAAATTTTTATTTACTATGAGACTAATATCTCATAAGCCCAATAGGGTTTGTTGCTGCTATTTCGTTTCGTATCGTTTTTCAAAACTATTGGGCCGGAAGTGGCTTTTTTTCCTATATAACTTTGCATTTTTCAGTTCTCTTTATAAATTAAACTGACATTATTATGATATAATAATAAGTGTGCCTGATAGAGAAAAAAATTATGCACAAAAATACGGGTGATTGAGATTAAACCAGATAGAGGCTATAAAAAGAAAAAGAGTTAAAAATAGCGCGGGAACGTGCACATTTACAGTACTTTATTTGATGAGTATTTTACCCAAGATCTGTGTTGTTTTTTTTAGTACTAGCTTATTTCAAGTACCCGGCATTTTTCGATACACAATTTCATGAAGAGAAAAAAATTTATTTTTAATGATTTTAAACTTTAAATGATTTTATTCCTTGTAACTTCTTGTGTGAGTAAAGAGGCCAATCCTTTGTTTTTTCACCATTATTTCTACTTGGCATCTGCAATCGAGGACTTTCTTTTAAAGGTTACTTTTCTTGTGGATCTATCCAGTGCCACTTTTTCCCAGCTGTTAGTGCCGACTTTGAAGAGCTTTATGTCGCGTTTGCATACACCAGTGTACCTTAGAAGTGGAAGACAAGCGGATCTCCTGCCTTCTGTTAAATCACCATAGGAATGTCTGTCACGGTCATGAGATCTTTATTCAAAAGAAGCATCTTCCAAGATCACTTACACTGTAGCATATGATACCTTTTACTCAAGCTACCTTCAAAGATCTTCTTTGACCGTGACAACCCCTCATCATCATCATTTCTTTGGGTTCCTCATAGAACATATGACCTCAACAAAAACACGTCACTCTCCACAGTCTATTGCTAGTTGTTTTGTTTTTTTATGGTTTCCCAGCTCTTTTCGATCTTCTCGGCTTTCTCTAGTATACTGCGTCGCCTGGATTCTGATTAAATCTACATCTACGTAATAAAAAAACACACCTGGAAGAAGTATTTCATTAATATTTTTTAATGGCTAAAACGTATACTCAGAATTCAGAGGCACATCCCTGTGGGCGCCCATAATTGCCTCTTCCATAAAACTTTGTATTTAAAAAATAAATATATCCAATGCTTGAGATCCTGCTTGCATACTTAGGCCCTATATAAATCGATCCGGTATCAATGTATTAAGTAGCAATAACCCCGCAAAAAAATGTAATGAAAGAAGATTGAGTTATACATATATTTTTGTGATGGTACGCACCGGTACTTGTACCGGCACCTTTTTTCAATGTCGGGAAAAATTATTACTTTTATAGTATTTCAACGTTAATTGTTAATTTATTAGTAGTTGAAAGTTAGCAATCTATCATGAGTACCGGCACCTATTTTTTTTTAGTACAAAAAAAAAAGAATTTTATATATGAATACAGTTTACTTTCAGCCGACATTCTCTCTGTGGCATTTTACGTCTCGTGAGACAATGTTTTCCCTTTGCGACTTCTTGTGTGGCTAAAGAGGCCAATCCTTGATACCCAGCTGCGGTTGCAGGTTGCCGAACTTCTGGCAAGCAGCAGATAGTTTGTAAACCAGGGTCTGGAGCTGAATATCAGAGTCAGCTACAATCTGCATCATCAGCATACAAGAGTTCCCTAATAAGTATCCTCCTAACCTTGGTTTTTGCCCGCCGACATTATTAACCGTATTACTAACAACATCTGTATGTGAAAGTCTCAATCATCTCGAGTCTTAGACAGTCATTATTTTAGACTAGATTTAAGTTAAGTCTAGACCTAGATCTAGTAGGCCTATTACTATAAAAAAAAAACAGTCATTAGAAATCATTAGCATTTTTTTATTAGGTCTAGGCATTGAAAAGTAAATTTATTATAAACTATAATAGATCTAAGTCTAAGTACTAACTTATTAAATAAGAAGAAATATTATAATGAATATTGTATAGATCTAGATTGACTAAATTATAGATAGATCTATAGATCTAGTTAAGTACATTAAGTTAAGTATAGATTATGGTAAATGTATTACGGTAGCCTAAATTATTAGATCTATGTCCTATGTCTATATATAATAATCTAATAATTAATCAACTTTAGTCTTTATTAATATCTATACTTTATTCTAATAAAAAATGACTATAGGAATAGCATAAGATAGAATCTATACTATTACTAGATCTATTCAAGTTTTATAGGGCCTATATGAATCTAGACTGGAATTAGATCATAGATCTAAATATAGGACTTTACTAACAGAGAAATGATATGTACAATTGCACAAGAAAAGAAACTGGGTTTTTCTAAACTCTAATACTTGGTATGCAATAGTAAAACAGTAACCACTAAATAAATCGAAACTCGAAATCAAAAACGTAAATTTATTGTAATATATATAGGTCTGTGGTTGAATTTTATATAGAAGATATATAGAAGAAATGACTTTTGTAATTTCCTTTACAGAAAAATTGGGCTATTCGCGTCTGACACATATATGTTCAGCAACAAACCCTATTGTACAAAGATTTATTGCCATCAGGGGTGGAAAGAGTCAAACATATATTTTCTACAATGTCTAGATGACAATTATGTCCCTTCCCAGAGTGGAACATTCAAAGAACACAGTAAATGTGGAGAGAAGATAAGAAAAGATAAGTTGAGGATCAGAGAATCAATCACATTTTCCTGTTGTTATGCTAGTGAGGTGTGGTTTTCGCTTGGTAGTAATTCTAGATCTGTATCACATGACACTCTAGGACAATGGGAGAACATTTGAACAGAGTGAAGAAACATGAATGATTCAATCGTTCAAACATGATTCTTACAACAGGACACAATATAAAGAAAATGAATAAATAAATCCACAATGAAAATTCTTTAAAATATCTAAATGATAAATGATAACAGGCCCCAACAATTATTGTCTCCCTTTACAAAAATTATTGTCTTCCTTTATATACTATCAATCCAAGTTTAGATTTAGATAACATGTAAAACAATGAGAATGGGAGAAATAAAAATTAAGTTTTAATTAGAGATTCTGATCTTTTTTTAAAACTTTCTTATATTTTTATTCTGTTAACCATAGGCGACATAATCAGATGACCTTTACATCATCTTCCCTATAGTCCACATAAGGTCTGAAAGGGGAACTTAACTTTTTAAAAAAAAATTATATTCTGTTTCTGTGGCTTATAGTTAACAAGGGTGTCATGTGGCCAGCACATCAACCAACCCCCTTTACTTTTCCCCAGCTAATGTCAGATACCCATTAGAGCTGGTTGGATTCAGAGGCACCCAAAGATTCCAAAATTAAAAATCCCAGTCCTCACCAGGATTTGAACCCCGACCTGGAGCCAAGCGCTTTACCACTCAGCCACCATGCCTCCTATACATTATAAGCAATACAATAAATGTTTTAAAAAGGAAAATTAATTTCACATGAGATAAAATTATTTATCTGAAAAAGCTAAAGAAAGAATATAATGCATTACTTACAGGTCCAGAAATGATGATAGAACTATTTGTATCATTGGAATAAGTCAACGTCGCATTTGTTTTTTTTATCTTGATAAGAAAAATGTGAAGTATTTTTTACAGAGTTTACATACAAAAAAGATGTAAAATAGTAGGAAAAAGACTAAATATACTAAATAAATAAAACCAACCTAATTATTACTACTTTTGATTAAACAAAAAGAATTTTTAAATTTACTGATATATTCCTTTTTTTTCTCTTCTTGGACATTTTCATAAATTAATCCTTACATTAAATTAACTTTAGCCGGTTATCTTATCTTATATAAAACAGACGTTACATCAAAAAAGAAGATGGTTATCTTTCATGTAGTCTTCTCTAAATTAATATAGCTACTTGTTATAATTACCTCATAAATAGGAAACAGCAGCATAGCAAACATCGTGGCAAATATAATATGTATGGTCAGGAGCACAAGTACACTGTGGAATAATGACAATAGATTTGTTCTTCATTTACTTGTTTAACAATTTAAATTTTATAATAACACAATGTTAACTCCTGACATAGGCTTTATGGACAAACAAGACTGTCTATCCATAATTCAAAACACCAAGAACTCTTTAAGAAAAGAAAACAACATACATTTAATAAAACAACCAGATTAAATTGTAAAAAAAAAAATCAAATGCTGGACTATCAGAGCTACTACAAACTATAAAACTCTCTTTTTAAGTACTTCTACTGTTTAGTCTAAAGCTCAGGCCACGATCAATAATAACACTGTCTCAAGGGTCATAAGTCCACTGTCTCAAGTCATAAGTCTTCCTTTCTTAGAAACTCAGATTCTATCGATCAACTATTTGATTTTCATTTTTTAGCACAACAGCACATTTTAGGTCATGTCATACCCTTAACTTTTAATAGGCCTCTCTTTCCATAGTTTGTCAATACAAATGGAATGCTAAAAGATATACGTTTCTAATTCAGCATTAAAATCAACTTATTTATAGTTTGAATACTTTATACAGTACAATCATTACACACATATACTTTTGCAAATTGCAAACTTTTCACAACAGAGACCTGAATAGCTGAAGAGAAAAAAAAATTGATTCAGGTTTATAACAAGAATTTTTTTTTCAAATTCAAACTTGGCATGAAGTTTTTAACAATACGTTTACTGTGTAATGCCACAGTATTATGCAATCTATATTATTAGGCCACAGTAGTCTGGGAAATTAAAATTTCCAGTCAAAAGAATACATTACAAAGAATTTTTAGATCTAGGCAAGTGATTCCCATTGTTATATTTAATAAGTCAGGGTGTTGCTGTTTGCGGAGTTTAAGGTCTGCTCCCTCAGTTTTCTTTGGAGAGGGGCAGAGGGTCAAACCAGTCAATCTATTCTGGAGTTTAGTGAAGTACCCCCCTCCCCCTTATCAGGCAGTGTTTCAGCCACAAATACATGAGTAAAAGACCAGCTCTGAGATTTTTAAGAGGTCTGACACGATGTCTTAGCTTCTCCAGGCTGTACTTTTTTTTTTACAATTTTATAAGCCAGAAAATTTACCTTAAAACTTCAGGCAGCGTTCTTTGTAAGCATTTGGCTATTTTCTTCATTAAAGATGAATTTTGCAGTATAAAGAATGGACGTAGAAGGCGACGTACCCTCACAGGCTGTAAGATCAATTGCAGAAAAACATAATTATAAGAACAACTTAAATGTGTTGATATTAAAATGTGTATGTTAAAAACATAAATTAGCTTGAAAGAAGAAACACTCAATCCATTAATTTTTTTTTTCCATGCTATAATTTTAATACATTTTTTTTTAAAAAGATTTGGAAGCATATTAAAAACAAAAACACTCAACAAGATTGAGAAATGGACTGATTTTTTTAGAATACTTAAAGTATCTTAAAAACAAACAAACAATAGCACATCTTTTACCTCACTACAGGCCATGCAAGATGACACCAGCCAATCCACGAATGATACAACCAGTAATATCACTGCTGTTACATCCCATTTCTGACGCAGGAAATAATGATAGCCAACAAGGTAGACCTAGAGAAAAACATAATCATGCCATTACCAAAAGCTTTAATTTCAATTTTTTTCTTGTAACAGCTTGACTATTTTGTTTTCTTATGTTACATTTTCTTTAAATTGAATAAATTCATTTGTTTGTCTTTTGAGATAATGTATAACTGAAACATTTAAAAATTTCAAAAATAAAACAACAAATATTACTATAAAACTTTCAAGCAATTTTCATTACATTAATAAACAGCATAGTAGAATCACATTAAATAAAATAATTAAATACCCTAATTATGTTGTCCATCAATAGAAGGGACAAAAAAATGAACTCTAAGAATTGTGTCACCCAGCAGGGAACCATTGGTCTGGGTCCTTGAGTTCGTAGGTCAGAGGTTATTGTGAGAGACGATGGGTGCTCAAGAAAGGCCAGCATGTGCAAAGCAAATATCACAACAAAACGAAATCTTAAACAAAAAAAGAGAAGGAAACAAAACTAACAAAATCCAAAGAAAAAAAATTTATTAAACAAAAACAAATATTTTGTACATGCTTTAGAGTTAAGATATTCAACAATATTTAACATTACACTATCTTCTAGTCTTTTTTCTTCAATTAAATGTTAGACTAAATATAAACTTCTTTAAAAAGATAACTATTATAATTTATTATGCTATGAATGCTTATGTTTTATGTAACTCTGTGAGTTAAAGACATTCTTAAGCTTTTTATTTATAAGGCACATAAAATCTATTTCTCCTTGAAGGTTGCAAACTGACTGAAATTGAACTTGGCCATGCTGACAGTAAAATAATGTAAAAAAAAAGCAAAAAGAAAATATTGAAAAAAAAAAATACTCAGATTTTAAGACTACTCGAAAAGACTGTAAGACTTAGGAAAACAAAATTTACTTTTGTTATAAGTGAGTATAAATATATATATATAATGTAGTGCCTGAAGTTTCCCATAACTTGATACAGTAATGTGTGTGTAAATAAGAAACAACATGGCTGTTGACATTTTGTGTACAATTCTATACTAGATATTTCAATATTGTGTGACTAGATTTTACTAAAGCACAACTATTCTGTTTCATAAGAAGTTTTGAAATGTGAGCATTTCATCCTGAGTTAGCTAACATCAGCTTTTAAGTTAATCAATACTTTAAATCATAAGCTTTTTAAAAAATTTCTTGTCAAATAATTTTATATAAAAGTATACAACAGCAGTAAAATTAAAATATATGTTACCTGTAAAGAATAACATTTAGACATACTATTGAATGCCAGGTATTAATTTTTTTTTGGAAGGGGGGGGGAAGGAAAATAATGAAATTGATACATTATTACATATACTGGCTAATACTGCCTAGGGATTTGAAATCGTGAAAGCAAAAATATATAAATGTTTTTTTATTTATAGAAAAAGTTTGAAAATGCAAAAAAAAATAAAGTTCCTTTTTAAAAAAAAACCCCTTAAATTGCAGTATTTCGTAACATTGAAGTGTTAACTACATGTAAACCCTCTCATGCACCTGTTATTTTTCCACTGCCATTTAAATAGAACTTAACAAGAAAAAGTCCAACACCCAACAAGAATTCTTTCTTTCAATAAGAGAACCTATTTGAAACCAATTAATTAATCAATTAGTCCTAATTAACTACAAGTATTTTATATAGCAGAAAGGGAGCTAAACCACTTCAGATAAGTGGTGGTAATTAGTGGTTCTTTTCCTAGGAGAATTAGGAGAAAGAGATTGCAGACAGGCCAAGAAAGCCTTAGAGATAGAGACACAGGAAGGCTGCTGAGCTTGAGACAGTGCATAGCATATTTGGAAGAGTGCATGTATGTCTGCAAGACAGAAACACACAATAAGCGTGAATGATGTAGAACAAATAAAAATACTTTTCCGTCTGTTTTCATTCAAAACAGACACAGAAAATAGTAAGATATTGTGGTGGCTGACTGGTAAAGCCCTTGTCTTCCAAACTGAGAGGCCTCAGGGTCAAACCTTGATGAGGACTGGGATTTTGAACGTCAGGATTTTTAGGACGCCCCCGAGTCCACCCAACTGAAATGGGTACTTGACATTAAATGATGGTGAAAATAAAAGTGGTTGGTCATGATACTTGGTTAACAGTTAACAAGAGAGACAGAAACCTTTACATCACCTGTCCTATAGATCTCAATGTGATAAAGGGTTACTTTTTAACTATCATGATAAAATGTCATCAACTTTAATCTCTACTAAGCTTAATTTTCATTTTGTATTTTAGAAAATACCTAATTAAATAAGGGAAATTTTAATCCAATCATCATATATTCTATCTAAAGAATTGTGAATGGTACACTTTACTGGTAACATTCAAAAAGAAAAGAAAAAAAAAAAAAGAGTCAAAAACATTTGTAATGTAAAGTAAACATTCATCGAAATTCTACTGATAAAAAATTTTAAAGAAAAAAAAAATTATTGTTACACAGTGACTGGGAAGGACTGGTATTTTCTGTAGATCCAAAGATGCCGGGGTCCAATTTTATGATTAATAGTGCGAAACTGTATGAAAAAAATAAAAACAATCACTTACTGTTTCAAACGAGAATCTTTGGAAAATAATTTCCAATATAGAAATTTTAAGCCAAATTTAGCCAAATTAATAATGGCTCAACTCATAAAAAACTTCCTTTTGCAGCTGTAAAGCCTTTTTTGGAAAAGTATTTGGAAAAATGTAATTAAGACTCATTAGTATTCTTGGAATAAATCAAATTTAAAGCTGATACAAGTTAGTGTTATTAACATGAACATATGTGTAACTATCAAGCAAAGAATATTTTTCTTGTACATGGTATTTTTTTAAAGTAAAAATAGTTTTTATAATTTAAAATAAATGTAAACATAACTAAAGTTGATACATAGAAAAAAATTAAATCAATTATTAATCAGAGTGTGTGTATATAGTTATGACACATGAAAAGATATCAAAGTTAGCAATGCTTTGATTTTGTGTTTTTAATAGAATTAGACTGTCAAATATTCTTTGCCTATAAAACTTAAAAATTTAATTATATTTTATTTTTTAGAAATGCTAACATAAAATCCTTTTTTTTTTAAAGAAACTCCCAGCAAAAACTGAATTATTTACTTATACTTTTCATTTAATAATTAGATTTCAGATCTGTTTTTATTAATGTCAATGTAACAAAACTCTTATAAAAAAAATTATCAAAATATTAATCTTCATCATCATCAAACACAATTTGAGTCAGGGCATGAGAAGTTCAATTCCTCTCTTGCAAAAGCCATGGATAGAAACCCTCCTGTTATGCATAGTTTATCTTGTGGTTTTCCAGCCTTATCAAGACAGAGATCAGTAAGTCTGGGGCAGTTGTAAAGAATATGTGACACAGTTTCTAATTACTCCCTGAAGTGGAGGAACCATGAGTTGAAGTTTGACATGAGTCACACAAAATGTGAGCCAACAGCTTTGCTCAGGCCTGGGAAGCCTCCACCATGGGGAGGTGTGACCAGGGTATCTCATGTGCTCCCAACCTCAGTGGGACTTGTCCCATCACAACATTATTCAAACCCTTGTCATCACATGTCAACTTACTTGACAGGCATCTTCAATAAACACAACAGCTTGAAGGATAGAGACATCATCTGGCAGAGAAAAAGAAACACATTGTAACAGCAACTAATCAAAATACAAAACAAACTATATGTTTAATATGTTAAGTCAAAAACATAAAAAATAGTTGCAGCATGTTGCTTTTTTAAATATAGTTATTATGTCCAGTCAATAAGCATATTTAACTTAAATAGCAGCTAAGACTGTTTTGAATATGATAAAAACCAATGGTAAAATTAGGAATTTTTAAATTGCACTTTCAGTTTTTTAGAACTAAACATGACAGTTGAACAGACTGCACAAAAAGTATAGCAGCTTTTCTCTATGGGGGAAGGGATACATTAAAAACACAACTGATAATATGGACACAAAAAAGACAGAAAGACATAATACATTTGATATTGCACTTGAATTGGACAAGAATATTACAAACTTTTGTTAAGTGTTCAACTTTAACAATAGATAAATCTCAGTATCAAGCTGCCATTTATACAAAAATGTTCTTCATGTTTTAAGTGGATCTGTTTCTTCTCTCAATGCTAATACACTTGAGGGGACTATTTCCTGAAAAGGCTTTCACATATTTTCATTAAAAAAATAATATAGGTGACCAATGAAGAGGGACATTCAGTTATTTATTTAGAATGGAGTAGTTTCTGTAATTTATATTTCTATTACAAATATATATATATATATATGGTTTAAAATATAAAAGCAGACCTAAATCAATGAACTGGTTGTGCTCATCTGTCTGAAGATCTATTTCCCCAGAAGTCTCAGCATGAGATTCTGACAACTCATATGCACCAGCAATATCTTGTGGATGCCTGTAAGACAGTATTTGTTGTAGTTTTCACAAATTTACAAATAATATATTAATAAAATTTGCTTTGTGCATAACATGTAAGGATATATAGAAATTTTATGATTCACATTTTTAAAAAATGTAATATATAAGTATATGTTATACATATTTAATTCCTTTTTATATATATAGTTTAGTTATTCTGTACATTAAATAAATATATCAATTTATTATCAATAATAAAACTAAAAATTACAAGATTTTATAAGATGTGATAAAATGTTAAAAAATTATTTATATAAGTTATCTTATGAAGTTTATTTGTATTTACATTATATTTATGGTATCAGCATTAATTGAAGCAATCATCTCTGGAACTAAAGTGGCCGGCTTTGCTTCCTCCTCCTCCTCTAACTC
Source organism: Biomphalaria straminea (assembly GCA_021533235.1). NCBI lineage: Eukaryota > Metazoa > Mollusca > Gastropoda > Planorbidae > Biomphalaria > Biomphalaria straminea. Next base: position 28,617,217 of record JADKLZ010005243.1, read on the forward strand.
TTCATGAATATTGGGCCAAATTTCATCTCTTTCAGACATGATTGTCTTGCATGCGCATCAACGTACAACTTAGAGAATCAAAGTATAAGAAAGTGAGAGCAGTCTGAGTCTAGATCAACTTGTCTATATTAGGTTCCATTGCGATACATCTAGAATCTAGAAAGAACTCTCAAGACTATGAGATAGATCCTGACCTGAAACCTAGAAATATTTCAAGTTTACTAGTTAAGTTAAGGGATAAGTTGAGTAGATTCTATGTAGAATGTAGATTTAAACTCTATAGAATTAGAAAAAGATCTTAATTCTAGATATAAAATACTTATATGCCTCTGGCTGATTCATGCAACTCCATTCCATCCTCTAACAGCAGAAGAAGGAGTATTTGTACTAATTTGTCATAGCATAGATGGAACAAGAAATGAGCCTTTTTCTTTGTGTCTTTCTGAGTATTTTATTTGGTTATAATTTTTCTATTTGAAGATAACGGTTCAGGGTTTTATGTATAATTGCACTTTACTTTTTTTTATCAGCTGAAAGCTATATCTAAATTTAAAGATTACTTTAAACAAATATGAATATTCATTTTGCTATATTAGTATCTAGACTAGATCTAGTTAAATTTACTAAACTAGACTCTAGTCTAGACTTTTTAGAATTTAGAGATCTACTTTAGTATTTAATTCTTATACATATGACACTAAACAACTCAAAAAGTAAAGTCATAATACAAGGAGAAATCTCACTGGAATTTAGGATTAAACGAGGATTAAGACGTAAGGTGACTCACTTTCTTGCATGCTTTTCAATTTGACACTGGAGAGAGTTATAAGAAATATACATATAAACACAAGAGGAACTATTACTAACTACTTCAGGAGAGAAAGCATTGGTCCACAATCAACAGGGACGATGTACAGACAACCTCTAAAATACCTTGCTTATGCTGATGACATTGCCTTTTTTGGTAAACTTCTGAAATTGATAGAGCCTTCACATAACTAGAAGAAGCATCTCGACCAGCAGGACTTGAGGTCAATGACAGTAAAACCAAATACATCGCAATGACAAGAGACAATCAAACAGGGGGACAATATATCAAAATCAAAGACCACTAATTTGAAAATGTCCAAACTTTCAAATATCTTGGAAGTACAATTGATTTAAAAAATGATCTACTAACAGAAACAAAGGAAAGAATAGCAGGAGGCAACAGAGCATTCTATAGCACCCATCATTTACTCAAGAGCAAATCAATATCAAGAAAACCAAGAAAGTAATATAATACAAAACCATTATATAAGACCAGCAGCAATGTATAATGCAAATGAGACCTGGACACCGACTAAGACATCTGAAAATTTACTTAATACTTGGGAACGAAAAATTCTTAGGAAAATCTATGGTACCATACAGGATGAAACAGGGTGGTGAACACGCACTAACCATGAGATATATATATAATATATCAATTGTATGAAGACCCACCAATAGTGACCAAAATAAAAAAGAACAGACTATGTTGGGCAGGTCACATTGAAAGAATGTCAGATAACCTCTAAAGGATAATTAATTATAAATAATTATATTCTAAATCTAGACTATTTACATATTATCTATTATATGAATTAAATTTTATTCTGTCTAATTTATAGTCATCATCTGTAGACTCTACCTTGTGAGTGCAGGACACTGATCTACAGTGATTTACCCTTAAACTAAACTTAATTGCCTTAACTTAAAATAAGTTGAATTTAAACTTAAATTGACTAAACACTAAGGTGACTAACAGTAGCCATGAGACTCAAAGTTAGGCTTATAGTAGGTACTAAACTGGTAAACTTTGAAAACTTGACTTAAAAGTTTAAATAAAATCTATTTTAATAAAATGTAAAAATAAGTCTTACTCTATTAACTCTATAGTCTATTCTAGATCTAGATCTAGTAGATAAATGGAGCTAGATACTAGATCTATAGATTATAAATCTATATAGATTTAGATCTAGGATATTAGATCTAGTTTACAGAAACGGTAGGAGGAGTGTGCAAGACTTTTAACTTTCATTGTTTTTATTAAAATGTCTTTCATTTCAAGTATAAGGTTTACCTTTCAAGGGAAACTACTCTCTCTTTGTTTTTAGGACTCATCCATTTACGATGTCCATAAAAATTTTAGTGTCAAAGTGAGGTCTAGATCTATAACCCGGACGACTACTAGACTCTATAATAGATCGACATAGATTTACTAGATTTGGAACGTATGTTTAGTTTAGTTTATTTTGAAAAAAGATTTAGTGACTAGTCTCTTGATCTAATATAAATTTGTTGTTTTTTTTACTTCAGTAATAATAGTCAATAGAAAACAGTAAACTGGGGTTATGGGACTTGGTAAAACCTAAATTAATTAATACTAGCAATAGTTCCCCTTTCAGACCTAGTGGTCTATAGGGCAGATGATGTAAAGGTCATTTGATTCTGTGGCCCACGGTTAACGAGGGTGTCATGTGGCCAGCACAACGACCAACCGCCTTTACTTTTCCCCAACTAATGTCAGGTACTCATTAGAGTATGATTAGAGCTGGGTGGACTCAAGGGCGCCCGAAAATCCCGAAATAAAAATCCCAGCATACTAGCAATACTATTAATATAACATTTAGAAATAAAAATGTTGGACAATGAAAGACCGTATATGGATCAATAAAGCAGTTCTTGCGATAGTAAGTGTATGTGTTTTGAGTGGCTAGTATAGCAGTGTGTGTGCCTGTGTATGAAGTGACCAGTTGACCTTCAGAGTACATGGTTGAGTGAACAGCATAGAAAGTGTGTAAGTCAGGGTTGTGTGTAAGGGAGGTCAGAATGAAGAACAAGATGAGACAGTGAAGAATGCAGTACAATAAAAGTGATTAACTGAACTCATTGTGTTAGACTTATTAATTTAAAGTGTTTCTATTACAGTTCTAGTCTTAGTTTGATTATTTCTTTACTACCAAACTTTGTCAACTCACTCTGTCTGTCGACTTATCTGACCAAACGTGACCAAATGTTAATATGCCTACACATTATTTCTCCGACATCCAATTTGAATCTCGGATCAATCTGAAATTTTGCACAATTATTTCTTTTACATGACAATACAAGTATAAAAAAAAATTAAAAAAAAACAGTTAATTAACTATTGCTAATAAATTGTTGTGTTTAGTATCTCAAATAAGGAAAAGAAATAGTACTTGACTAAAGTGGTGGTAGATTAATTTGTTCCTTTATAATACGTTGTCTCTGAGGCTTTGTGAAAACAAACATAAAATAGAAACAAAGATAACTATACAATCTTCCAATATGTTCATAGATACCCCCTTCTTTCTACCTCTTTCCAACAACTGGTCCAGACAAGTGATAGGTTAACGGATATAGAATGCTAAAATCGCGAAATTGAGATAAACAAAAACATTTGTTTATAAAAATATTTCTAATTGTATAGATTATTTGTTATTATTATTAGTCTAGATCTATTAAAAATTTAATTACATGCCTGATCCAAACAAACTGATTACACTTGCACCCCCCCCCTCTGGATTCTGAGTAGCCAAATTCTAGCCATTTTTTTTTTTACCAATCCTCAGACTTCATAGTAGTCAAATTTTAGCCAGTCAAAATCAATTAATTCTTCTAGGAAGCAACTTAAATTAACATGTTGTGCTTCCACTGAAATAAAGGTTATGTGGATAAGCTATTATTGTAATAAACTAGAAAAGGCTAATCTGTAGTTCATACCCGACCATGTGCCAGTGGAGTAGCTAGCAATGTGCGGGTGGTGCACGGGGCATCAAGTGATGGGGGGCATCAAATGAAGACGAACTTTCAGTAAAACTACACGTTGCAATTCCATACATAAAAACAAACACATGTATTTGTTTTGGTAAATTGTTATGTCCTATATTTTTTCTTAAATTAAATTAAAGCTGTAGACCAGCTTAAATCATTTTTTCCAGATTTATTGGAAAGTCTGGAGGCAACACACTTTTACACTTTTTTTCTATACCGTACATGAAGTTACTTTATTGTTCTGTTCATATCTGGGAGAAGGTTTTCCAACCACTTAGCAAACACGATCCTGCTAGAGTCGGGATTCAAACTCAAGCCTCTCAAACTCTTTGTGAGGTGGCCAACCTTTAGCCAAGCGATTTAGCCTCTAAGTGATAGATCACTTGCTTTGAGGGAACTTGAAGTTTGTCTGTGACTAGGTAACCCGAACTACTGGTCCGAATAGCACAGTCCACAGCAGCCCTTTCTAAACTTAAGTTAATATGGAAAGACAAAGGCTTATCCCTCGGCACCAAAATCAGACTGATGCGCTCCCTGGTCATGGCCACATTTCTTTTTTGCTTGTGAGTCTTGGACGCTGACTGCAGAGCTAGAGAGGAGAATCCTAGCAATGGAATTGAGATGCTACAGAAAGGATCCTCCTGTTATCCTTCTGCCATCACATTTAAAGACCGCATCACAAACCAAGAGATTAGAGACAGGGTTACTGCAGCGATCGGACCCCATGATGACCTGCTAACTACTGTGAAAAAACGCAAGCTCAAAATGCATGGCCATATAACAAGATCTTCGGGACTCGCAAAGACCTTCCTCCAGGGAACAGTACCAGGAAAAAGAAGAAGAGGCAGACAGAGAAAGCGGTGGGAAGACAACATAAAAGAATGAACGGGCCTACCATTAAGAGAGGTTCTAAACGGGGCAAAGGATAGAGAGGAATGGAGAAAGACGGTCTTCAAGTCTTGCCCCAACGGTCCTCCAGACTAAGGGATAGGTAACAGGTAACTATATTGATAGCAAGGAGTAGAAATCTATAGAGATTATTTGTAGAGAATCTTGGACATCATATATGCGTTTTCTCTTAACATAATCTGGTATCCGTACATGTACATATATGTACATGTCCCAGCAAAATAAAAAATGCATTGTAATATACCTAAGTGCTCACGAAAACAAAAAATTATAAAGTTAAAAAAAGCAAATATTTCTCGATTACTTACTGCAGTACACTTATATAAAATCTGGATCAAAATTTTATGGTACATTTGTCATGCAGAACCTCAAAGACGTATTGTCCCCAAGAAAAAATTGCTAGGCGATAAAAAAAGATGAACATAGATTTTCTAGGGGGCGCGGTGGTCGAATGGTTAAGCGCTCGGCTTCCGAACCTGAGGTCCTGGGTTCGAATCCCGGTGAAGACTGGGATTTGAATTTCGGGATTTTTAGGGCGCCTCTGAGTCCACCCAACTCTAATGGGTACCTGACTTTAGTTGGGGAAAGTAAAGGCGGTTGGTCGTTGTGCTGGCCACATAACACCCTGCTCATTAACCGTCGGCCAATGAAACAGATGACCTTAACATCATCTGCCCCCCATAGATCGCAAGGTCTGAAGGGGACACTTTACTTTACTTTACTATAGATTTTCTACCAACGCGCAAGAAAGAGCTTATGATGGAAACACCTTCGTTGAACCGTATTGTTCATGAAATAATAACCTCATAAGAACAACTTTATGCTCCATATGAATTTTAATTGCCTTTATTGAATCTTCAGGTGGAAATCAATTTCGATAGTTCTCCCAGTGGCATAGACAAAAACGAATTTTGTCTGGGGGCTTCAGGTAGTTGTTGCAGTACTACGTTTCTCAAGAAGTTTCCGAACTTCCAAAACAAGAATCTAATATTGCATTCTTGATTCGCATTTTTTTTTACTTGTATGGTAAATGTGGCTACATGCAAGCGCAGTTTTTCCTAACTTACTATGATGAAGAAATACTTACAGTCAACGATGACGTATTTACGATTCACTAATTTGGCAATTTCGTCTATTGAACAAGACCTAGTGGATACAATTATCGATATGGTTAGGGGTTAGGGTTGCCTTGCCGGCGAGAAAACGAGATTCACTTGTTTTATCTGTTTGTAAAATCGTTTGTTTTTTGTTTTTTGCGAAATAGCAATTCTTACATCATGAATACACTTTACTTCGAAATCAGAAAATTTCCGCTTTTTTTTTTAAATTTTTTTTTTTTTTTTGGTGGGGGGCATCATGAGGCACCTTTTTACTCAGATTGCACAGGGGCAACTTTTTAATATCTCTTCTATCGTAAACTGGTGGACCTGTTTAACCTACTATTCTATCGAACACTGACCGCAACTCCGCAAGACGTTAGTAGGTCTACAGTTAGCCTACCAAGATGACGGCACTCTTCAAGAAAATTTCACATATATCAAATCAAAAACAGCTGGCAAGGATTTATTCTCCAAGACAAATAATTATAATAATAATAAATATTCTAGGTCTTTATTAAATATAAAGATAGCTATTAATTATGTGCAAATGAAAACAAATCGTCACGACTAGCGAGTTATAGACTATTGAATTGCAAGTTGCAAGATATTAGAATGAAGCGCGCATGATTGGACATGAACTGCAGATTAGTAAGCCTATTCAAGTTTAATTGCCATTATAGCTTATCCACATTAACAATATTTCATTGGAAGCACAACATGTTAATTTAAGTTTCTTAATCCTAGCAGAAGTTAATCGATTTGAAGGTGTAAAATACTGGCTAAAATTTGGCTACTCAGAATTAAGAGAGGTGCACGCACATGGTCAACATCAATTTTTGATAAGGCTAAGCTGGACACCTACAACTATATACTTCAGTCACCTGCTACTTGTCCTGTTGCTGGTTTGATGAAAACAGTACTGAGATCAGAAAACTGTTAGATGAAAAGCACAAGCTCCATAAACTGTATCTGAACAACCCAAATTCCCAGTCCACTAAAGATGCATTCACCAACATCCGCAAAAATGTGCAAAAACAGTTACGCCAAATGCAAGATACCTGGCTTAGCAAGAAAGTGGAAAAAATACAGGAATTTGCCGACAAGCACGACATGAAGAACTTCTTCCATGCCATAAACGAAATCTATGGACCCACAAAGTCAGGCTCATCTCCTCTATTAAATGCTGATGGGACAATCCTATTGACAGATAAGGAAGAAATCCTAAAACGCTGGGCCGAGCACTTCGAAAAGGTTCTCAATACACCTTCCAGCATAAATGAAGCGGCCATAGACAGGCTACAGCAAGTACCTATAAATGAAAAAATGGATGACCCTCCCACGCCAAAGGAAACCGATCTTGCCATTCAACAGCTTGCAAGCGGAAAAGCCCCAGGAGCTGACTCCATTCCCGCAGAGGTCTACAAAAAAGGTGGACTACCCCTGATCGAAAGACTTCATGAGCTAATTTTAATTATGTGGGAAAATGAGTCAATACCACAAGACTTTAAAGATGCCACAATTGTTCATCTATACAAGCGAAAAGGAAACCGCCAAATCTGCGACAACCATAGAGGGATATCTCTTCTTTCTATTGCTGGGAAAATCCTTGCACGCATCCTACTAAATCGGCTCATGCAACACATAGAACATGGTCTACTACCAGAAAGTCAGTGCGGCTTCAGAAAAGAGCGTGGAACCATTGACATGATCTTTGCGGCAAGGCAGCTCCAGGAAAAATGCCAAGAACAAAATGCTGACCTCTTCTCAATATATGTCGACCTAACGAAGGCATTCGACACTGTCAGCAGGGAAGCTCTCTGGAAGATTATGTCAAAGTATGGCTGTCCACGAAAATTCATTACCAAGGTGAGACTATTCCACGATGGCATGAAGGCCCGTGTCCAAGAAAGTGGTGAACCATCAGAGCCCTTCGAAGTATCAAACGGGGTAAAACAAGGCTGTGTCCTAGCACCTACACTGTTCAGTATCATGTTCTCCGCTATGCTGACAGATGCATTCACGGATAGAGAAAACAAAGGAATAAATATAACATACAGATTTGATGGTGGCCTATTCAACCCGAGGCGGCTCAAAGCAAAATCAAAAACAAATTCAGCAGTAATCAGAGACTTGCTATTTGCTGACGACTGCGCCCTAAATGCCTGCTCTGAAGACGATCTACAAAGCATCGTCAGTGACTTCTCAAGAGCATGCTCAGACTTTGGCCTTACCATTAATACAAATAAGACTGAAGTCTTATATTTACCTGCTCCTGGGAAAGCCTACTCGGATCCAAGCATCACTATAAATGGACAGGATATAAATGCAGTGGACAAATTCACATATCTTGGCAGCACACTCTCCAGAAATGGAAATATTGATAACGAAATCAACCTTCGCATCGCCAAGGCCAGTGCATCATATGGCAGACTATCAAACAATGTTTGGAACAGACGTGGTATCATCACAAACACTAAGCTAGGGGTCTACCGAGCCGTCATCCTACCTACATTGCTCTATGCCTCAGAAACATGGACAGTATACAGAAGACATGCCAAGAAACTAAATCACTTTCACATGACATGTCTAAGAAAAATACTTAATGTCAAATGGCAAGACAGAATGCCAGATACTGAAGTCCTTCAAAGAGCTGGTTTGAAAAGCATCCACACAATCCTGATGCAGTCCCAGCTGCGATGGGCAGGACACGTGTGCAGGATGGAGGATCACCGCATCCCAAAACGTCTCATGTATGGCCAATTAAGAGAAGGCAAGCGCTCGCAAGGTGGTCAAAAAAAGCGCTACAAAGACACCCTCAAAGCTTCTCTAAAGGAGTTCAACATTGACCCAGGCACCTGGGAGACAGAGGCACATGACAGAGCTTCATGGCGCCGCGCTGTGAGATCCGGCGCACAGGATGCTGAGGAAAAAAGAACAACGCTTGCGAAAGAAAAACGCCAGAGAAGGAAAGCAAGGCAAACGACACTAGCTCCAGCTGGAATTACCTGCCCAGAGTGCGGCCGAACATTCCGGGCTCGCATAGGTCTCACCAGCCACATGAGGAGGCACAAAGCCCCAGTGCAAAGCCCTCAGCCCACTGGATGACAAAGTGGTCATCATCGAATCACGATGGACGAACATCACTTGTCCTGTTGCTACTTATATTTTAATTGATCTTATGGAAAAAAAATGGCAAGAAATTGGCTACTCAGAATACAGAGGGGGGGATGCAAGTGCACCACCTTGCACACCCCTGCGAGCCCCATGATGGGCCATCACCTGGCATGATCCATTCATGATTAATAACACACATAAACTATCTCTATATTAACTAGATCTATATATAGATAAATTTGTTCGTTTTTTTTTTTTTTCAGAAACTGACCAGGGAGATCACTCGGGAAATAAAACCGAAATCAATTCATAACAAACTGTTTCTACGGACATTTTCGTGTTATCTATTTAAAAAACGTAGGTACTTTAACAAAAAATACAAAATAAATATATAACAACAGAAACTATCTAGTTATGTAGTCTAGAGCTTGCTGAGAGGATTACAATGATACCAAATTTATCTTTCTATGTTATAGATCTATGACTATTATAGGCGTAAAGTTATGCGATAGAAAATATCCAAAAAACTCAAACTGTGATTAGTCAAATTTGAAATTAGTGTGATTAGTCAGATTAGTGTGATTACTGTGATCGAAAAAATGAATTTTCCTCTTTTTC
>JADKLZ010005243.1:28626786-28652005 GCA_021533235.1 Biomphalaria straminea
TGTGATCGAAAAAATGAATTTTCCTCTTTTTCTCATCGTCATCATAACTTTATAACCGTTATTATAGATAGAAGCTTGAAATTTGGAACACAGTCACATCTAATGATCTAGATCTACCCCATTATATGGTTTTTAATTTGATTATTTCACCTCACATGCAGCTAACATTGACTCACAGCTAATTGGAATTGAATTCCATTGTTTGAAAATTGACTTCGATCCTTTTTCTAGATTAGAATGCGGTTTGGTAGAAACTTTCCCAGCTTCATAATATTTTTAAATATTATGTAAACTAACACCTTGATAGCATTCTCTCCACTAGGTTGATCAAAGATTAGCTGTTAAGCAATGTATAAATCATTTATACTTCATATTATCAACGAGAATTACTAATGTCTGGCGCCACGCGTCGCTGCATCATTGAGACTTTGAGTTTGAGTGACTTCATTAAACATCGTCAGGATGGGCCCAATGTTACCTTAATAATCTGAAAAGATTTCTAACACTACTCTTTAATAGAAATATTGATTTTAATACTATAGTCTGTTAAAGGTGTGTTTCACTGTTTGTAGATATTTGTCTTGTTCCGGGTAATTCAATGCGAGCTCGTGGACACCAAATAACAGATAATATGGAATACACTCAATAACTCTGGCTAGTAGCTTTAACAATTTAATCATAACTCAAAAGGACACAGTCTATGTCGTTCATTCACTTATTTCATTCATCTCTTAGTTCCTAATTCTACTCTACTATACTATAAGAAGATCACCATCTTCATCCTTCTTGTCGCCCTAAGTCTACTGCGTCATTAGTCTGTCTCTCTACATCACTACTTTTACTGTCGCTAAAACTATACACAAAATATATCTAACTAATTAAACTAATACTCTCTACCTATAACATAACAAGTCATATAGATTGTTATGGTAGTTATAATTAAATTCTACTTAACCATTTAAAAAAATAGCCTAAATTGGCGTCATTTATAACACGTTGGGGAAGGTTTTTTTAATTTTGGGGGACAAAATTTCAATAAAAAATGATGAAATAAAAAACTTAAAGCATAAATCTAGGACTAAATTCAATAAAAAATTACCAAGCTTGCTTAAAAATGATATTAATATTATATTAAACTTTTAAAAAAAGATATATAGAATCTAGATCTAGATCTATCTTTCTATATACTAATATAGATCTACATAGATGTAACTGAAGGTTAATATAAAATAAATCTTACATCTAGATTACACTAATCTGATGTAACTAAAATGAGTATCATTTCTTCTTCACAATATTCAGTGTTATTCACAATGAGTTTAATTCATTGTGAATAACACTGAATATTGTGAATGAAATTTATCCTTGGTTGGCTTGGTTACTACATATAAAATATATATTGATATTATTAAAATTGTAAGTTTATTATTATTATTAAATAAGAAATAGACATTTATTTTTACATTAAAAATTAAAACTGTAAATGTTTTTCTTTCATAGACTTTGTCTTTTACACATTACGGAAACTCAAACTGTTTAGCATCATGCTAACTTTATTCAACCTTAAACTACCATCTAAATTATTTTAGAATATAAAAAAGTAAAAGTAAAGTGTCCCCTTCAGACCTTGCGATCTATGGGGCAGATGATGTTAAGATCATCTGTTTCTTTGGCCAACGGTTAACGAGCAGGGTGTTATGTGGCCAGCACAACGACCAACCGCCTTTACTTTCCCCAACTTAAGTCAGGTACCCATTAGAGTTGGGTGGACTCAGGGGCGCCCTAAAAATCCAGAACTTCAAAATCCCAGTCTTCACCGGGATTCGAACCCAGGACCTCAGGTTCGGAAGCCAAGCGCTTAACCATTCGACCACTGCGCCCCCATTTTAGAATATAGACCCAAAAAAATGTTCACCCCCTTCCCCCAGTCATTTGTAGGTCAAGCTTTTTTCAGTGTTTCTGGAATCATTTTCTTTGGTTTTAGTTTGCATCATTTCTTCTAGTTAGAAATCGCAGGTTAAAGAAAATAAATATAGAAGAGGTGGACAGGCTGAATTTGAAGTGTGAGAAACAATCAAGGCCAATGAACCTTCTCAAGCTTTTCCTCTGGTTTTTCCCTAGACATTTTGTTTCATCGCATCGCCCTAGTCAGCTAGGTACCTAAAAGGGGAAACAGAAGGCTCTAACAATGAGTTTCCAAAGGATTTTAAGAATGTACTTAAACACATATAATTATGGGTTCCTGGTCATTTCATCCCCAGTCACTTCATCCCCCGGTCACTTCATCCCCTGTTCTTTTCATCATCTGATCATTTTTCAAAACAAATAGTAATAGTAGAAATCATGAAATAAGCAATATTTAATGTATTTATTTTATATACATAACAAAAAGTGTCACACATTAGATAAGAATAAAATAAAATTATACTAGAAACTATAAAAATGTAACCTTTATAGTATAAAGGGCATGCAAAAATTATTTTTATACATCCTCCTGTCACTACAAGATAGATAAGCTATTGTAATTACAGAAGACGACCCATCGATTCATATTGATGAACAATGTATCTAATTCTTTTTGCCTATAGCACACTTTCCAGCTTTGATGTTTAAAAGAAATTAAAGCAAAACTTATATAGCCAACATAATATCCTATGGATGTGTGAAGTTAGCGTTTATTAGAAAAAAATAAAACCTTTTTTCAAGGCTACAAATGACGTTAGGAAAATAAAATAAAGGAAATATAGACGGCACGAGTTATCAGCGGCATGATCATTAGTATTCTAATCGCTCTATCTCTTAAATGATTTCCACTACTTCAACAGGTCAATTGAGCAACAAGTAAATAGGGAAGATCACATGGCGCAGCATGGTGTGAATTGAAAATGGTGTATCCAAATCCGCACTATTTTCATTCACAAAATAGCATAGACATAAATATAGACTGGAAAAGGGAAGTAACTTCATGTAACTTGAAAACATGTATATCTACTATTGAATTCGGATTTCCGAATTATGAAAAATTTAAAAATTGCATGATCTTCAGTCTTAGAGATTAAAAAAAAATTTATAGACATAAAATAAAATACACACAATTGCAATTCATACATTTTCATTTCATAAAACTCTCTTATTGGCCAGTCTATATTTATTTATGTCTATGTTATAGACATAAAATAAAGTACACACAATTGCAATGCAAAAATTTTGGTTTCATAAAACTCTCTTATTGGCCATTCTATATTTATTTATGTCTATGCAAAATAACATAATTCTCTTCCGGATATTTTTTTTTTACTTTACTTTTACTTTACAATAGATTAAAAAAATTTCCAGAGATTGCCAGGACTTTTTTGTAGGCCTATATTTAATAACATTTCAGTAGATTTCCAGGGGTTCCTGGTAAATCAAGAGGCAGCTGTAAATCTGTTATATGTTATAAAATGGTTTAATTTAATAATTTATACACCTAAAAATTAGCAGGGGTCCAACGAAAGGCAGGACCCACGCGGTCGCATATGTTGCAGTGCCTGCCCTGCAAAATAGCGGCGTATGCTATGCCGCTGGTCGACTAGTATTTATATTATAACCCTATTGGCGGCGCAAAAGGGTTAACTGTGTGTTACCAGCGGACATTTGTGACACAGGCCAGCAATACAGTTTAGTGTGCTATGTCGATGGGCAAAAGAACAGTACTGGTATGAACTTTGCATGTGAATATGACTTGTGTTATGGTCATCTGATCATAAGCCTGCGCAGACCAGAGACAGAGTGTGTAGGCAGAGCAGTTCAAGATAGGAAACTGAAGAGACTGGGACTGTTAGTCTGGCTATGAAGTCAGTCCTGGTTGAGTCCTCAAGTGTTGTGTACGAGTCCAAGTAGAGAAGAGACAGTAGACTTTTGTACGGTGATGTACAGAGTAACATTTTAGCATTGTAGTACTTTATTGTGTTGCCAATTGTGTTGTATTGGCTGTTTTATTTGACCAGTATTAAAGTACCAGATTATTTTGGAGATCTTGTGTTAAGTTCTTGATGTGTTTTGTGTTAAGCAGTGTCTACGGAAAGCCTGAGATAGGATAGAAAGAAACATAACAATATATTAGATAAAATAAGGGCTTAAAATCTAATCCTTTTCGGCGCAATTAAACAATGAATAAGAAAAAAATATTTAATTGGGGATGAAAAGACCGGGAATGAAATGACTGGTCACCATAATTATGATAGAATTTTCCGGTTAAATTTTTTAAATAAATATTCACATTATGTTTAGAATTGAAATGTACGTTGTGAATGTTCATTAAAAGCTTTGGCCTCATAAATGTTGATTCGTTACAGATTTTTTTAAACTCAAAAGAAATTCTCAACAAGCAAACCTATTTATTACCCAGTAATATGTCATAATGTTATGTAGATTATATATTTATAATAGAACAAACCATGAAGATGGGTCTCTGCAACATTAGCGAAAACTTTGATATGAACTTTGAACTTTGATGTGGGTCGCCACATAGTAAGAAATTGTAAAAATGGGTTATGGAACAAAAAAGGTTAAGAATTGCTGATCTAGGCCCTATAACTATAAATAAAATTAAATATTATGGACTACCGTATAACTTGAAATCTAACTAGATATTACTTTGTCTTTGTAAAGTTTCCCTTTCAGACCTTGTGGTCTATAGGGCAGATGATGTAAAGATCATCTGTTTCTGTGGCCTATAATCTAGATTAGAGTCAAGATATCTACAAATTATTTAGTAGTGGCTAGTGCTCTGGGTAATGTTTAACTGATAAAGATTGTCCAGTCAAATATAGAACCTAGATCTATACTATAGAATATATAGTCTACAACATTATATATAGATCTATCTTTTCTAGATCTAGAGTAAGTGTAATATCAAAATTAATTTCTGCTACTTTAAAATATGGGTTTCACTTGGTAAAAAACTTTCTTTTAAATTTTATCTTGATAATTATATACTTAAAAAAATTATTTTTTTTTTTTAATCAAACAAGATCTCTACTGTTCAAAAACACTTAATTATAGTTTCATGGCTGCATCTAACGTAGAAGAGGAGGTTAGTTTTGATAGCATTGTTACTTACCATCTGCGAGACATCAATGCTGTGTTGGTTGAGGAATGGAAACATGCTTTTAGTGAATACATTGATTCAGTCAAGGTGGGTTTTTTGTTTTTAATCTCTAAATCTAGATTGTACACCAACACTAAACATTGCAGTATTATACATTATAAATAATTTATTTTTATAGATCACTAGTGGTAGTTGGTCTTTTTTTAAATTCTAGGATCTAAATTTTACAGCTTCTGGCTATTACATCATCTCTTCTCTACCTGTGGTCCCTTCTTGGGCATAGGTCACCAACCAGCTGCCTCCAGGCATCTCGGTTCTGGGCCTGTCTTTCCAACTGTCCCCCATGTCTTACCCATCTGCTTGGCATCTACTTCCGAATCGCGGTACCATGTATTCCTGGGCCGTCCCCTCTTCCTCTTTCCTTGGGGGAGGGGGGGTTCCAGGCTTGGTCTTGCCTTGCAGGCTTGCAAAGAGTGTGACCAATATCCAACGTCTCTGAAGGATATCTACTTCAATGGGCTGCTGCTTTGTTCTTTGCCACAGTTTCTATTGCTATTACATACTGGTACATTTGAAATAGTTTGCCTACAGGTGGTAGCATTATTTTTTGTTAGATACATACTAAACATTTGTGATAATGTGAACTTTCTATTGGAGGATTCTAAAAAAATTATGCTATGTCATTGTAAATCTGGCTCTTCAAGGGCCAAATAGTGTGTTGTTGTGAAGAGGCTTTTAATTTAAAAGTAATTTGTGTGTTGCATGTGGGGGAGGTATATAGCAGGCAGACAAAAAGCCTACAATAATGGGCCTGAAAAGTGTTTGTGCTCAACCATAGTATCAGCTCATGCATACTAAACTTATGTAGTCCTAAGCATGTTTCTCTCATTGATTCATCACAAATTATCCCAAATAATTAGCAATACAAAATATGAAATGTATTTATTTTTTACCATGTACTTGGAACAACCTAGCACTTTCAAATAACATAAATGAATTTTTTTTTTTGTAGACATTTTTTAAAGTAAATTATATTATACATAATGTTGAAATGCAGGACATGCCATACAAAGGATACAATATTCACAGTCATTATAAATTTGTTATATGTCATATCATAGCGACATGACAAACACTTCATATTATTCATATTCATGGGAAAATGTGTTTATAAAATCTTTATTTGTGTACTTAATTATTTGAAACAAAATGTAGATTTACTTATTTCAATTATTTCTCCTACCAGATATCTCTAGGAGATATTTTTAATGATGCACCAGCAGCTGATGCTATTGTAAGTACTAAGTATTTTTCATTACAATATATATAATTAAGTGCGTCACATTGTTGATCAAAACACCCAGACTCATTTGTATCACAATAGGAGAGTTCAACAACCTTTCTATTGACAACACACTACCAAACTATAGCCAATATAATGTCTCTCTCCCCACAAGTCAAACTATTTATAAATGCTACATAAAAGTTAAGCAGGCTTATAAATGTAAAAGTTTGTTCCCACTTGTTATCAAAAGCCTTTGTTTGGGAAAAACATTTATTTTATCTTATCTTATATAATACAGACGTTACTTCAAAAAAGAAGATGATTACGTCATACACGTCATGCATTCAGTCATGCATATTTACCAGTGACTTAAATTCTGCCAAGTCACTGGTTTTCCTGGCTAGCTCAGGCAAACCATTCCATGCTCTAATGGCACTAGGGAAGAAAGAGCATTTGTACAGATTTGTCCTAGCATATGGGACGAGGAATGTGCCTTTATCTTTGTGTCTTTCTGAGTATTTTATTAAGTTTTGTTTTTGTATTTGGAGATTATGGTTCAGTGTTTTGTGTATAATTGCTACTTTACTCTTAAGTCTCTTTAATTTTATAAATTAAAGGACATGCTCTAAACAAATCCTTAAGATTTTAAGAAAAATGAAGTTGGAAGTTAATCCTATTTTCAATAGCATAATTCATTTTTAAGATAATTCAAAAGT
Source organism: Biomphalaria straminea (assembly GCA_021533235.1). Classification (NCBI taxonomy): domain Eukaryota; kingdom Metazoa; phylum Mollusca; class Gastropoda; family Planorbidae; genus Biomphalaria; species Biomphalaria straminea. The sequence continues at coordinate 28,633,880 of JADKLZ010005243.1, forward strand.
AGCTATCTTCTTTTTCAGTAATATCTTATGTAAATTAATTATGACAGACAGCATATAAGTACAATAGTGACTAAATTTTGATTACTTACTTACTTTCTTACTTAATCCTGTGTACTCCCAGGGGAGCATAATGCTACAAACACACCTCTCCACCAAACTCAGTTCTGAGCAGCTTTCTTCATCTTCTCCCATGTCATTCCAATACACTCAGCTTCACTGATGACTGACCTCTTCCAGGTTTGCTTGGGTCTGCCCACTTTCCTATTTCCTTGTGGGTTTAAATCAAGAGCCTGCCTTGCAAAATTGATAGCTGGTTTTTGCAGGGTGTGTCCTATCCAGCTCCATTTTCGTTTTGTAATGTCTTGGGCTATGGACTTTTGTCTAGCTCTCTCCCACAAATTGGTAGTGGTTATCTTTTCTGGCCACTTAATTCCTAATATCCGGCATAGGCATCTTTTAACAAAAGTTTGGAGCCTTTCCACATTTGTTTCAGTGACTCTCCAAGTTTCTGAACCGTAAAGGAGGACAGACTTAAGAGACTTAAATTTTGATTACACTCAAATTATTTTAATTGTTAACTTCTCAGATATCCAGGGAGATCACTAGCGATTAAAACTAGTTTACTTTTGAATTACAGTAAATACATACTTATTAAAAACATACATTTCTATTCATTTTATTTAGAAACTATATTATTGGATTTTGATTTTAAAAACTTTAAAAAAAAAATTGTCAGGTTAAGCACAAGCTTAACATTGCTGTTTCTCATGGATATAAAATCATGAAAAGAACTTCAGAACTGGATATTAATTATTGTTTCAGTATCAAAGCACTGTATTGTAATGTAACAAGTATAGTTTTAACTCTGTTGTTGTTTTTGTTTAACTATTAATTATATACCAAACTAAGGTATGTTGATAATGTAGAAAATATAAATAAGTTTCATAAGAAGAAAACTGTAAAATTCATTAATGATGAATATACTTCATATGTAATTATTTATTGATTTATTCCAGTAAAGTAATTGCAAATAATCCAAAACATTGAAAGACAAAAGAAATGCATTTAAAGACGTTTAACAATTCTATTTCAGGTTTCTCCTGCCAATAGTTTTGGTTTCATGGATGGTGGAATTGATTGGATTTATTCCAAATATTTTGGCTTGCAAATGTAAGTCTTTAGTTATTATTGTTGTAGCTTCAAGCTTCATTACTACTTGATCTATGCTACTTGTTTTAGAATGTTTTAGAAGGAATGTAACACAACTTCAAAAAACCTGTCCTTAAATACGTTAATTTACTTTAAGGCAAAATCGGTTGCAAAGTGTCATAAGGGAAGAATATCATGGAGAGTTGCCAGTGGTAAGTAGAGTCTAGGTTTTGATGTTTGAACATTTGAAGCTGTTGTCATTGTCATTAATATTGTTCTAATAATTTTTATTTTTTCTTCCATTTTAATAAATAACGAGTAAATGATGGATGGCGGCCTGGTTAAGCGGTTTGCTTGCTGGGCTGTCGTTTGCACTTATCAATGGTCCTGCTCCCATTCCCCATCATTCTGTGGCAGGTTTGGACTAGGAAGTAAATTACCTTTTGCTCTGAAGGAACATCCAAAGCATTTAAAACATTTTTATTCTTTCTAAACAAAACTGTATGGAGCTTATACTTGCAAATATAAACAGCCTTAATGGAGGTGTCTGTAGAAACACTCATGAAATAATGATAGTTTGAATAAGTGAAATAAAATACAAATCACTCTATAAAAATACATTGATGGCTGCCTGGCCGTGCAGTATGTGTTCTAGACTGATGTCAGACATCTTGATAATCTTTGGTTCATACCCAGCCAGCTGCCACCCCCCTGCGAGAGGTTTGAGATAGGAAGTAGATTATCTTCAACTCTGAAGGAACATTTGAAACATGTAAAACATTATTTACAATTTCACAAAATAAACACATCATGCAGTCTATCATTTCTTGCTCATATTTCATTTTTCAAATTTCACACTCCTATTTATTAATGAACTATGACAGCTCCTCGTGGTTTTATCAGTATCTATTCAGCTTACCTTGGCAACATCATAACAAATGCCTACCATGATGTAGCGTGCCGAATAGGAAAGGCAGGGAGCATTTTCCAAAGGCTGCAGCCTATTTGGACAAGCCAAGCCATTGGACTCGAGACACAAATACACCTTCTCAACACAATAGTCATTCTGACTGCAACATATGCATGTGAGACATGGAAGTTATCTGTCAAAATTGAGAAGAGACTAAATGTGGCTCGACAAAAATGGTTGAGACAGATTTTGAGAGTCAGTTACACTGATCGGATCTCAAACAAGGAAATCCTATGCCGAACTGGGAGTCAAACACTTAGTGAGATTGTGACAGAGCGTCGCATGAGGTTAGCGGGACATGTTCTACGACAAAATGAACAAAATGAACAAATGAACTGCGCATACCAAGAATTGTGATGATATGGAGGCCAATACGAGGAAAGCGCAAACAGGGACGCCCTCATATAACTTGGCATCATACCTTCATGGAGGACCTCAGAACAGTGGACACCAGGTGGGAGGAGGCTTCAGACATTGCCAGTGACAGATCTTTATGGAAACAGCTTGCCTCCCAATGCACTGACCGGCGTTGGAGGACCTAAGTCTAAGTAAGTAAGTCTATTCAGCTTACACAACTAAACCATCCACCCACCTTTACTCATGCTTACATCAGAAACATTCACATACACTCCATAACTCCTAGGGGAAAGAAGACAGAAGCATACTATAACCCTACTATACTACCCAACTTTATAATGCAACTGTATCTAGCTGTATAACAAAACTGTTTAACCAAGTCATTTAGCCTACCTATATAAACTAATAGTTTAACTGTGTAGTGTACCTGTATCCAACTGTACAATACTATATAAAGATTTGAATGTATGTGAATTACAAAAGGACCGCATGCTAACCAAGTTATCCTAAATTCAGATTTCATTGTATTTCATTTTATCTGAGAATATTCAACATTTTTTAAAACTCATTTTTTACAGGGTCAAGCTATAATTATACCTGCCTATGACCCCAGTGAACAAATACCAGACATTGAACCGGACCATAATGAAGGAGTAGCTATAAAATATCTGATCAGTGCTCCCACTATGAGAGTTCCTGCTATTGTATCGGAGACTGTGAATGCTTATCTGGCCTTCAGGGCAGTCATTCTTGCAGGTAAAGGCATTTAAACATTAAAATTGAAATAAGATAATTTTGATCAATAAGAAAAATGTTAGAAATCCATTTTTTTAAAATATTCTTGCTAGCTTCAATTATTTTTTATTCATACGTCAAGATGGGCTTATAGAGATTTTGCTTTAAGCCACATTAGAAGTCTTTTAAATTAAAATTATCATTTAAATAATAAAAAAAATGACAATAAAAATTATAGATGATTTGGATGGCTGCCTTGTAGTGTGGTATACCTGCTGGATTGTCGTTTAGTTGGCCTCATGTTTATACTGTGCCTGGTGCTATATTTTATCTTCCTGTAAGAGGTTTGGACTAGGTTGTAGATTATATTTAACTCTGAAGGAACATCTGAAACATGTAAAGCATTTAAACAACAACATTACCATGTTTTATTCTGACTTGATAAAAGGGAATTAATAGTTTAAAAAAAAAATACTCTCAAAAGTTTTTAGCCCCCTAAAGCTGCTCTTCTATTTCCAGTCAAAAAACACAACAGCAGTAAGACTCTGCCTCACATTACAAGTGTTCTTGTGCCTGGATTAGGAACAGCTGTTGGGAAGATGCCAAAAAAGAGATGTGCCTTTCAGGTCAGTTCAGACTATATTTATTACTACTAGCAAACAATACCCAGCATTGCCTGGGTAAATTGAAAAACCCAAAATAAGAACTATCAAATGTAATTGGATATGTTAGCCAGAATTTCACTGTTTAAAAACAAAACTATTTAAAAAATCACATTATTATAGAACTCAACAGGAAAACTTTAGGAGAGTTTAGAGACTATCACAGAAAAAAAGCTAATAAATTTGTGGTAATAATTTAAAAAGAAAAAGTTAATGTAAAAAGACAATTAAACTTTAATAATAAAAAATTATTGAACTCATTAAAAGAAAACTTTTCAATAATTAAATAATGAGCTTTGAATAATTTAATAATTGGGATAAATATACAGATGATTCATGTTTATTGTTCAGATGCTTCAAGCCTATGAAACATTTGAAAAGTCCAAACATAAATTCAGAACTCATCCTGCCTCTCTTTGTATTGTAGACGATGATGATTATAAAATGTCTACTGTGAGTACATTTGTTTTATTAGTTTAGCCTGTTCATTTACTTTTAATTTGTCAAAGCTTCAATAATTGGGGAAAATTAAGGTTTCATTAAAGTTTGCCGTTTCTGTAGCAATAGTGTTTTTTAAAGGGTGGGGTCGCTAGCCCCACGCCAAACCCTCCTACTTTCTCACCCTGACAGATCTTTATGGAGACAGCTTGCCGCCCAATGTGCAGAACGGCGCGGGAGGACCTAAGTCTAAGTAAGGTTTCATTAGGATATGATCTTAAAACTTAATGCTGCTAATGAAAAAAAAGTCTTCTGCTTAGGCTGAGTTGGGGAAACCTGGTCATCATGTCCAGCCCACTGTCATCCTCTGCCATACTGCAGGAGATTGTTGTCATGTGCATATGGAGTTGGTTCTTTGTTAGGTGTATTTCTTTTGTGCACCATAATAGTTTGTTGTATGCTGTTTCTAAGGACACGCTCTGTTGACCTCACTACTTCTTTCTGTTTTGCTTGGGTTGCAGATTCTTGGCTGGAGCTCTTTTTTTTTGTTGTTTTTTTATTCCCATTATTGGGGACCCAGGCTTGGTACTCTGCTGCAGTCAAGCCTGATCTCTATTTGTATGGACCATACTTGGCCATTATCCATTGGGTGTTGGCATGGCGAGCCCTGTCTGACTGTTTGCACTGTGACTAAGGTGTGCTTGCATGTTAACAATGTTGTATAATTGCACATAACTTAGGCGTGCTGATATAGTAATAATAATTTATAACTATCATCTATGTCATATCCTTTCATTGAATCATTAAACCTTTGTTCTATAAACTCTCGTTAACAAGTAGACATTAACATATTGCCATTACTTGGTCTCTAGCTAGTTACTTTATATATTAACTGATAGACTGTCTGGGGTGCCTGGGCAGACGAGCCATGGCTAAAACTACAACCTAGATAATTGTCATACTACAACCCAGACAATTGTCATTTCTAAAGAAGCATCCTAAACTTGTTCAACAAAAATGAAACATCCTCTTTTATTTGATTGGCTTCTTTCTATGATCCTTCAATATTTGTAATGCATTATTTGTGACTGACCTACATTTGTCTTTACAAGGAGCCATTGCTGCCCACTCATATTTAACAAAATGTAAGATGACTTGTCAATCTTGAGCCCATTCTCTGAAACACCTTGTTGTGATTTCATTTGTTGGCCTGATTAAAATAGACTGCTCTTGTTTTTCAGTCATCTCCAATATGGATGTCTACTCATCATAGATTTAAAAAGAAAAACAGATCTTAAGCTTTAGCCAATCAGCTTGCTTCTTTGGAGGCGTGGTGGCTGATTGGTAAAACCTTTGTCTTTGGAGCTGAGTCCACACAGCTCTAATGTAAACCTGACAGTAGTTGGGAAAAAGTAAAGGGGTTGGTCATTGTGCTGGCCACATGACACCCTCGTTAACTGTTAGCCCACAGAAAATAATTACCTTTACATCATCATATAGATCACAAGGTTTGAAAGGTAAACTACTTTACTTAGTTTACCCAGACAATGCGAAAGGCTTTCTGGTATTGTGGTATGCGATCTAGACTGTCATCTTGATGGTCCCAGGTTTAAACCCTGCCTGCTGCCATCTCCTGCCATCTTGTTGATAGGGTTTAAAAATATAGAATTCTGAAGGAACATCTGAAACATGTAAAACTATAGAACAAAAAAGTTGAGTTATGTCAACCTTATGCTTCACTAGAAGGAACAAGATATGCTTGTATCACTTAAATTACTGCTGTTTTATCTCTTTTACAACATTTTCAAAACATTTCATTATTGTTGAATTCCTGTTTTGTCATCCTTATGACATTTTGTCCCAAGATATACTAATAACATTTAAATCATGTACTTTAAAAAATGTGACATTCTGATTCTAAGTTATGTTTTTATAAGGCATTCTTAGTTCATACACTACATTTATACTTTAATCACTGTAATAATTAAAAAAAAATATTTTTCAAGCTTTAAAAATCGGTGGAAACATTTTTTAATCTTTGTTTTTATTGTATTGCAAGTAAAATATGAAATTTTCAGCCTATAAAATAGTAATAATTTTTTGTTAATAAACTTGATTACATTAGTATTTGTTTTATTCTCTATCTTGAACACTTTCATATTTTTGTTTTTCCTTTTTTTCAGAAGAACTATAACCTATGGCTTTATTTCTAGGTTTAGATCTGTGGGATGGTGCACACTTGTTTGCCTATAATCCAAGATTTCAAAATATTTTTATGCTGATCTTTCATTTGAAAATTTTTTTAAATATTTTTTTTTCACAGTATAACTAAAGAGACTGGAGACTTTTGATCAAGTGAAATCTTAATGAAACTACACATTTTGTGTCATACAGCTGAACATTATTGTTCCTTGCTTGACTTTTGACTGCTGGATCCCAACAAAAAGTCTTCTTGACTCTTGGAGCATTACTACAATGTAAACAAGTTGTACTCCCAACAAGTTAGCAATTATTTGATGAATTAAGAAATATTTCGTTTTTTTTACTTTTTATGTGACATTGGTCACCCTGTTTTTTTTAAATTTTTTTATTTGTTAGCTTTTGAATTTTTGTTTATCCCAACTTTTGTTTTGAAATTAATACATGTAGATCTACACATATATTTAAATATGTGAATGATTTCAACAGAAAGTACAATTAGTCAAAAAATAAACTTGGGGAGTTGTTACTGTCTGTAAGTACACAATGTATATATGAAAATAATGGCCATGTTGTTAGCCATAAGAATGAAAGGCATTACAGTGGAGGTGCTAATTGTTATGTTGTGTTATTTTAGGATTGTGTTGACAGTTGTCTTGAAAGTTCTAACAATGACACAAACACAAATGTATGCCAAAGATTAATGAATGAAATTCTTTACTTTTCATTCATATCTTTCAGAATCTACTTTCTGTCATTTTCTAGCATTGATGTCAGCAGCTTTTGACTGCACCTCAATATCTGATTGGTTCATTATACATGTATATTAACAGGTGAATAAGGCCTGAGTTTTCATTGACCTTACATTTCTGGATAAAGTCATAGCTGATTGCTGTATTGATTCATGATACTACTAAATCCAGAAGTAAAAACCTAGAATAAACCTAAACTTTATATGTTCGTAGGCAAAGCAATCATGTCTGGTTGATGATACTGTACAAAACCATTCTGCACTTTTCAAAAACTGAATGACCATAAGCTATGCAATCTGGCTTGTGTGTGTCACACTCTTTAGCTTACATACATCTTATTTAAGATCAAACTGACAAATGTATGAAGGGCAAAGAAGCTTTCCTTATTAATTATTTGATACTATATGCCTTATAGTTTAATTTTTTTTTTAGAAATCTCAGAGTCATAGCTATAATTTTATTGTTGAATAAAAAAAGTAGAAATAATTTCTGCAGAAAAAGGTTATTATAATATATTTCATTATATACTTTGTATGCCATATTGTATTAGAGCTTGTTTTTTGACATTTATGTCAACTAATCAAAATATTTTTTTTTTGTTTTTAGGTACTACTGTCATGACATAATAACCTTATTGTAAATTATGCTAAAAGTGCCTTCAAAAAAGAAGGTATTAGCCCTGCTCTTAACTATGGTCTGTCTGACTTGTTCAGTATTATTACTCAGTTCTCATAGCCTGCTCTTATTTCAAATGCTACTAAGAAAAAGTTGTTACACTTGTATTTATTTATCTTATCAAAAAGAATAAGAAAAATTTTTTTTTTAGCATTGCTTTAATACATATCAAATCAAATCATGTTGTTAGCTTTGATTTATATTTTTTTTTTTCATGTTGTGATTCCATGAAACCTTTTCATTTATCAAAACCTTTGAGCATTACTTCTAAGTCATGTTTTTCATGAATAAATGATGTGATTATTTGTTCTCATTTGTTGATTACATATATGTTGTGATTCCATGAGACCTTTTCATTTATCAAAACCTTTGAGCATTACTTCTAAATCATGTTTTTCATGAATAAATGATTTGATTATTTGTTCTCATTTGTTGATTACATTGTGCTTTCACTTTGTTTTTAATGTTTTAAACGTTTTCTGAAATAAAATACAAGATGAAAAAAAACAAACTCTTTTATTGTTCTTTAATGAAATGATCATATTTTATTTTAACTTATAACATTACTTTTATATAATAGTATAATATAATATATAATAAGCTTTGTATGAGGCTAATTTCAGAAGAGTGCTTGTTTGATACTGTGACATTTTTAAACATTTCTAATGGACCTCATTCACCAATCGTAAATAAACACATTTAGCCACGTTATAATATTGAAAAATAACGTATCACGTGACAGCCTTTATCCATTACATAATTTCATAAAAGATATGTAGAATCATTATACTTGGGAACGGAAAATCCTCAGAAAAATCTATGGTGCCATACAGGATGAAACAGGGTGGAGGACACGCACCAACCATGAGATTTATCAACTATATGAGGACCCACCAATAGTGACAGAAATAAAAAAGAACAGACTACGTTGGGCAGGACACCTTGAAAGAATGCCAGATAACAGGGGAGCGAAGATTGTATACCGTCAAAAACCAAAAGGCAGGCGACCCAAAGGCAGACCCCGAATGCGTTGGATTGATGATGTGGAAGCTGATCTGCAACAGCTTGGGGTTAGAGCGTGGAGACGAAAGGCCCAGGAGAGATCCGAATGAAAGAATGTGTGCAAGCAGGCCAGAGCCCTTCAAGGGCTGTAGCGCCACTGGGATGGATGGATGATGTAGAATCATGTGGCTAAATGTTGTTTGTTTATGATTTGTGAATGAGGTCCATTGGCTTTTGATGTCCAACTGAAGTTCTGCCTAATTAGTGAATTTTTTATCCCCCCCCCATCCCTATCTCTTTTTGTTTTTCTTTTTAGTGTGATAAACATATACATCCAGTGTTGACAACACTACATTCGAAAAAACCATTGACATAATCAGAAACTTCACTATATGTATATAACCAAAATAAAATATAGAAAGAGACTTATCATCTCATATGTAATAAAGTAATTTTTTCTTTTTTGGTGTAGGCTAAATTGTGCTTGGGTTGCTCTTGTATTGACCTGCGCTAGCCAATTCACCACTTTAAAATATTGAAATTGAACACAGACGTGATGTGAAATATTGCACTCCTCCTTAATCTTCAGTCTTGAAGTAAAGCCTTATTAGGGTTGCCATTAGAAAGCATTTTAACTCTTTTAAAGCTGCAACCTCTACCCCTTTAAGATGCATTCTTATAATCAATACTTAGTTGTAAATGGTCACGTATGTAACTAGGGAAGTTGGAATTTAATTTGGTAATGAATAAGATGAATTGTAACAATGAAAATGTACTTTACATTCATTCTTAGGTGCAGGCATATTCGATTTCAAAAAGGATACAATTTAAAAAGGATATGCCTGCAATTATTAGACAAAATTATATATATTTCTTTTTGGAAACCTTTAACTCGTGAAAAAAAAAAAGACTTAAAAGGACCCCCCCCCAAAAAAAAAAAAATAATTTTATTAATCATCAGTGAAATCTCCAAATTAAGTGCCAATGTGGGACAAAATTTCAAAAACAAATTATTTATAAGACATAAGGCACCAAACAATTGAGTAGTTCAGGACAAAAAAAAATTATTAAATTAATATTATTTTATGATGAAAAAAAAACAACAAAACAAAACTCTTTCTGCTTATGAAATTTGCCGGACTAAGGTAGTAGAGACCAAAGAGTGAATTCAGCTGAAATCTGTAACTGGCTTCTCAATGAAATACAACATCGAATATATGAAATAAGAAAACACATTAGCCTATTTATTATTAGATCTAATATTTCTATTTACACTTGGTCTGTCAATTATAAATATCAATACTAAAAAAAGATTACAGAAATTCCCGTTTTGACAGAAGTCGCTATACGACTTTTAGTTTAGTAGTCCATGTAGTTTCTTCTCAGAAAAGACACTTTAGACTGGTAAGAAACAATGCCTTTAATTAATTTAATTTTTATCTTGAAGACATATACATTTGTTTATTAATTACATAGCTTTGTGCTGCGCTATAATATCGATCTAATGACCGATGTAGCTACAATACCATAGCCATATTAACGAAACTTATTGAGCTTCTTTTAAAGTCTATCACACCTATGATAACACAAGTCCTATCTGTGTTAAGTTTGCCATTGTTTACAAACACTAGGTGAACACTGGTCTATATATTATATGTATGGTTGATGTGGTATGTGTACGCTTTGAATCTGTATAGTCATCATAGTTAATTGTAATACAAAATATTAAAATGTTTATTCGTGGATTGTTACACCCTATTTCATATAGGTCATAGTTCAATATGGGGGAATTACTCCATTGATCAGTCAGCCGTCTACCGTTACGATGTAAAAAGACTTTTTTGGGGGGAAGGGGGGATAACGAACGTGGGGTGGGGGGGGGGGGTCAACTGCTCCATTTTGTCTGCACACATTTTTAAAGTGAAATAATGCAAATGTCCATTATGGTCCAGTTCTTGTTCACCGCAAGTAAGATAATTAGGGATAAGTGAGAGATAAATGAGGTATGGCCTTAGGAATATATTTAATCTTATTTGGTTAATATCCAAGCATGTATTTAGAACTACAGTGAAAATAAAACTTTTCTTTTTTTTTTGTTATTCCATTACAAAGTGTCCGTCTTCGTACCTCACATACAAAGATGTTGCGCCTTTTCATAGAAAATTCAGATCGTTTGTGTACAGCAATATTTGTTTTTCTTAATTAATATAATATATATATATATATAATTCTCTTCTTCCCTTAAGAGTTTTGTCGAGTAGCAAGAAGTAAAGGAAAGATCACTCTGCGGATAGTCCACGAGAAAACAAGAGGGGGAAGGGGGAGGACACGTAGTCACAAATTAGCAGGGGGCAGGACCGTTGCAATATCACTCTTTTTTTATTTGCCCTCGTACCTTAGCGAACTGATTACTCCATATGTCCCCCAGAGAGCCCTACGCTAAATCAGCCTAAATGGACTCAACGCTTTTAGTGGTGCCACGTTTTTCCCTCAAAAGTTACGGTCAGCGGGCTTTTTCAGTTCACGGACCAAAGGTTTGGAACTCACTCCCCATTGATCTCAGACAGACAACATGCTACACCGCTTTTAAGAAGAACATCAAGACCTATCTGTGTAAAACTTTTTTAGAATAGTTTGTCATATCATATGTTTGTATTTGTTATGTTTTTATAGCGCATTGAGCCTACATTTTGTTTGTTAACAGCGCTTTATAAATAACAGTATTATTATTGTTATTATTATTTCTATTTTCTACCTCACGTTAAAAAAAAGGGAGGGTAATCTACTCTGTAGTAACTATCGAGGTGACAGAACACGCTCAAGACTTTGGACACAATGGAAAGATCACTCTTTTATTTCTGCAACTCAACTAGAAAATTTAAGAGACGAAAATAAATGACAATTTTCGTCTAGATCTATATATTTCAGGAGATTTATATGAGTTTTCAAAAGATTTTAATAATTTCCGGATATTTCCAGGACTTTTTCGTAAATGTTGCAATTTCAGGAGATTTCCAGGAACTCCTATTAAATCGACAGGAGGCCGCGGGAAATCTGTTTTAAGTTATAAGATGGTTTAATTTAATTATTTATACGAAATAAAATTAGCGCGGGTCCTATAAAAGAGCGGGGTTCACTGTGGTCGCATTATATCACACCGTCCTTTTTCTTATATCTTGGCCGATTTTGTTTGGGTGTGTGTGGGTTAGGGCTAAGGGTGGGGTGATTGCATCTACACCCCCCCCCCCTTCCCACCGTAACCATTTAGGTGAGAAGGTGGATTAATTTTTGTGCAGAAAAAAAAACAGTTTATGAAGAAAAGTTGTCAACTACAATATATGCTACATATTGATATTTCAACCCTCGTGTATAGTATGTCGCACTGCACTTTAAAACTCAAATGTAATCATTTGTTAATGTCAAAAGAAAGGGTGTTTTCAGTACCAAGTTGGACTATGGGATGGCATTCGTGCCCCCCCCCCCTCTTTTTAACTCCAGACAGATCCTTCCATTTTGGGTGGGGTGGATGTATATTAGAAGAAAAGCATTATATTGTGTAAAAAAACAAATACGTCACTGTCATGCACAGCTTGTTTATGCACAGCGTGATTAGTATTCCCTTCATTGTACCATAAGTTTTTACAATCTTTGTTTCTACATGGAACTATACTAATTCCATGGTTTCTAAGAATGCATATTTTTCTTGATGTCATTTTCTTACTTCCTTTCCTTGTGTTGCTTCTGTTGTGGAATGAAGCTAGGGTTCTTTTGAGAGCTTCTATTTGAAGTTGTGTTCCCCAGTTTTGGGACTTAGGCTTGATCTCTGGTGGAGTCAAGCTCGAGGTTGTTTGATTTGGCCCTTGATTGGGATGACTAGCACCCATGGAGTTGTGGTGTTGAGTGTAGGCGCTGTTAGCCCTGATAGACTCTGGCACTAATGTTAAGGTGCGCTATGTTGTGTACATTATATTGATACTATATTTGTAATTGTTCGATGCAGTATTGAAAATGTGTTCCGTTATTATGCTTCATCATATTTATCATTTCATTAAATATTGTTTGATATATAGAACAGTGTTATCCCCTGATATCCAGTTCTAGTGTACAGTTGTTATTTAATTAACTAACTTATTACTTGCATGCAGAAAGTTAGTATTAGTCAGGTGAGGACCCGGGCAAAGACTTCATACCATAGACCAGTACACTTGACAGTCACCATACATAACTTTCTCATATCGAGCGCCCCCCCCCCCCCCTTCCCGCTGCTATCATTAGTAATAGGGGCCTACTAATAAAAGAAAAATGGAGTGAGGATCCCTACCTGATTAATTGCTTTCATTTTGACCGCCCTCTCCCCTTTTCATCATAAAATATGATTTTTAAATCTACATAGTCAAATATGGAGGCGCGGTGGCTGAGTGGTAAACGCTTGGCCCAGAGGTCCCGGGCTCGAATCCTGATGAACACTGGGATTTTTATTTCGGGACCCAGCTCTAATGTACCTGGCATTAGTTTGAGAAAGTAAAGGCGTTATGCTGGCCACATGACACCCTCGTTAACCAAAGGCCACAGAAACACGTTTCCTTTAGATCGTCTGCCCCATTGATTACAATTACTACGATTACTTTTTTAGTCAAATATGGCGACTGTTTTATGTAGGCCTAAATCTTTAGACACTTTAATGTTTGTTCTCTGGCATGAAATTATTTCAAGAAAGGAGGTGGTTTTAGAAAATTTAGAATTCATAGGAAACTTTTAAGTATAAGTGGAACAAATGATATGAGTTTACAATGTTTATATCAACTCACCCTGTCTGTCTGTCTGTCTGGTAAAAAGGGTGTACACGTTATTTCTCCCATAACCACTCTTGGATCAAGTTGAAATTTCTACAATTATTCGTTGTGTTTTCAAAGTAGGGCCTATAAATTCATATTTGGATATTTATCAAGTAAAATCATTATTCAAAAGGTTCTTATCAATTAGAGGTTTTAATATATATTCGTCAAACCAGTTCTACCCGTTTTTGGCGCGAATTTCCCCAGAGTGTTGACGTCTGCTGATGATAAAGGTTAAGGTTTCTCTTAGTATGAAGATAATGAATATATATGGCAGATAAAGACATCCCTATGTTACGTGTGCCTCTTCCAAACTTAAGTGTCCGTCTGTGTCGCCAATTCACCTTATATCAAACATAGACATTAATAAATATAGACTGGCCAATAAGAGTTTGTGAATTGCAATTGTGTGTACTTTATTTTATGTCTATAAATTTTGTTTAATCTCTAAGACTGAAGATCGTGCAATTTTTAAATTTTTCAGAATTCGGAAGTCCGAATTCAATAGATATACATGTTCTCAAAGTTACATTAAGTTACTTCCTTTTTCCAGTCTAAATTTATTTATGTCTATGATATCACATTAATCTGATCTCTCTTTTAAAATATATAGATAGTGAACTGTAGACGCCAGTGCGTATGTGCACCTAAGAATTCAAGAAAACACTTGACGTGCGTTTATAAATAGGGTTAGAGTTTACACGGAGGTTAGATTTAGGCTTTGGAAAAAAAATTTACCCCACTCTCTCAAAAGTTCTGTGAGCATTAAACATGTTTTATAGTTAGTCTGAAATATTAGATCTATATTCCAGTCTAAATTTCTTGTAATTTAATCTTTTCTAGTGGGACTCTCATCTAGCCGGTGCCATGGCCACAGATATACGTGATAAAGATGTGATTTATCACTTAAGAGATCGAAATAGAGAACTAGTGACTGAATGGGCGACTAAGTTTTATTCATACCAAGACAAGGTCAAGGTGACACCTAGCACTAGTTTAAACCGGATTAGAAAATACTAATAGCTATTACACATTCTGTTCTTTTATATATACACACTCATAGATTCCAAGTGTAACATATGCTTAAATTTTCTCAATGCTGCAATATTTATCTTTATTTATCTATACAAAACACAGTTTATTATTTAATTAGGCCTACAATTAAATAATAATATTTTTTTTTTATTGATGCATGTATTGTCCTTGATAATGAATTATTATGCAAAGTTTTATAGCGATAAGATAATGGGAAGTGGGAGAAATAAGGAGTACAAGATTTGTACCACAGACAGACAGACAGACAGAGTGAGTTTGTAAATTCTGGAGAAGAAAACGCAAAGTTAAATAATAATGTTTAGAAAGTGTTCATACATAATACAGTTTTGGCTAAGTGGTGATTTTGCGTTTTGACCAGTTCTAAATCTAAACTTTAACTAGACCTAAACTTACTTAAACAGACATCCTCCTAGGCCGTTGGGTGCATAAGGCGGCAAGAGTTGTCCACAGAGATCGGCCATAGTCTACTTATACAGACTATTCAGAGCTGGTGCCATGGAGTTTAAGTCGTCTATGAAACTAATTATAATAAAAAAATGTCTTCGAGATTATAGAAAAGTGCAGCCTTAGCTGTGATTTATACATTTGCCACAGCTACAGCCGGGAGCGCGGTAGATGAGAGGTCAAGCGCTTGGCTTCCGAACCTGGAGTCTTGGGTTCGAATCTCGGCGAAGATGGGATTTCGAATTTCGGTATTTTTAGGGCCCCCCTGAGTCCAACCAACTCTAATGGGCACTTGACCTTAGTTAAAAAAAAAAGTAAAGTTCCCTTTTCAGACCTTGTGGTCTATAGGGCAGATGATATAAAGGTCATCTGATTCTGTGGCCCACGGTTACTTTTCCCCAACTAATGTCAGGTACCCATTAGAGCTGGGTGGACTCAAGGGCGCCCGAAAATCCCGAAATAAAAATCCCAGTCTTCACCAGGATTCGAACCCGGGACCTCCAGTACGGAAGCCAAGCGCTTTACCGCTCAGCCACCGCGCCCTCTTGACCTTAGTTGGTGAAAGTAAAAGCGGTTGGTCTTTGTTGTGGCCACATGATACCCTGCCTATTTACCGCTGACCAAAGAAACAGATGACCTTAACTGACCTTAACATCATCTATCCTATAGATCGCAATGTCTAAAAAGGGAACTTTACTTTTTACATATATTATTTAAAAAAAAAAAAAAAAAGAAATTCAGTCCTACTTAGCCATGTCGTATGTAGAAATAGCTTTTTAAAGAGCTCAGCACCCAACCAACCATCATTACATAATACTAGATAGGTTCACCTCTGACCAACGAGGTGAAGGATCAATAAATATCTAGATATGTTTTTTGACAAAAGAAATTAATTTGAAATTTTATTTTTTCCATCTTTTAACATCGTATTAAAGTATTTATAAAAAATGTCAATGCGAGTAAATGAATTAATATTCATTCACCGCTTTGAGTCAGACATTATAGAATCACTAGTTTAATTTTACAACATTATTTTAAAGCATTAAATCGACGCTGATTCTAATTCTAGAAAAAAAATAAATCATAAGTCTAAAGTGACAAAGTCTCTCTCTATTTCTTTTCAGCCATCGGTAGGCGATATATTTCTCGGTGCACCTGCTGTTGATGCTATTGTAAGTACATTTGTCATTTTCATTTAGAAGAACCGTGACAGTTATTTTTACAAGAAAATGTTCCACTTGCATCTTGACGACAGACTTTTGTGTCTACTTAAGTAAAACCATTTATGACGTCTCACAGGTTTGTCCATCTAACAGTTTTGGTGTGAAAGGTGGCGGAGGCATAGAAAATGAAATCTACAAGCACTATGGTCAAGGAATGTAAGGATCTCTTTCTTACTCACTATCTATCTCCCATATGTACTCGGACCTATTTTCTTCACTCTCCTTCCTTGCCTCTCTTTATCCATTACAACTTTCTGTTATGCTTCATCATTATGAAAATATTATATGTAATATAAACTCAGTGTGGATGCAACCTTTGTGTGGATATAACCTCTGTGTGGATGCTCTGAATTCAAACCTCTGCTGCCTTGCAGCTATACCCAATCAAGGGAAAGGCTTCGGGAGTCAACCCTAAAGAAAAATCAGGAGCTGGCGACCCTAAGGCAGTTTGCAGCACCCAGTGCTGGCAGAACCTGCGACGCGGCTGACCCCAAACTGTATCGGCACTGCCGTTCCTTTGGATATATCAGCTGCGCGGAGAGGGGGGAACTGATGTGTGGGCGACATCGTTCCGACCACAGCTTATGCCCAGGCATTCATCTCATTTCCATGAGATGATCCATAGTCGCTTCACGACTGACGGAGGCCATAGATTTACCTTTAGAACATTCTGCATCTTTTTTTCTGTGTAGGTGTTTAAAACATATAAACATACCTGTGATTTTTTTCAAAATTTATGATGATACATATAACAAGATCTATTTATATTTTATAGCATCTGCACAATAGACACTATGTATATAAAGAAAACATAACTATAATAATTATCTTCCCCTTGCAGACTAGAGCAACTCCAAGAAGTGATAGAGAATGAATACGAGGGAGAAATACTTGTGGTAGGTATATATCAGTTAGTTGTTGTTGTTGTTAGTCCTACACAGGACTTAAAAAGTGCTATAACTTTGTCTACAAATGAATTCATCTTTCCATTTCGGGCTCATTATTTTAATTAGGAAATACTTAAGTGAATTTCTAGTACTGTGAATTGGATCATAAAAAAACAAACGAACAATTTCTTGAAGACTACAACATTAGTGGAGTTGTCTGAGCCTTCACGGTATTTTACACTTTAATAATAAATGGTGATGTATAGAAACATGATTAAACGTTGTTGGGTAGGCGAAAAACAAAGTGATCGGTGTAATAGCTCATCAGGAAATTGAATGGAGACAACACATTGGGATATGATTGAATAACAGGAATGAGACAGCGCTAATTACGTTTTATTGAATTATTAAATAATGGTTGTTTATTTTTTAAAAAGGGACTTAAAGGTATCGATGACAGAATTTTTAATAACCGTCGCTTTGCAGACGACAAAAATGGCCTTCTTGAAACAGGGAAAGAACTGAACGACTTCCTGACGCTCGTTGGCCTGATGTTCTCATCTTCTGACAAGGAAAAGCCAAGAAAACTTCAATGATGTCAACGGATTCACCTTTCACAAAATACACCAGAGTTGGAGATCAGACATTGGCGTTTTCTCTGATCTGAACGTCTTGCTTGAAGAACGTCTTGCTTAAAGAACGTCTTGCTTGAAGAACGTCTTGCTTGAAGAACGTCTTGCTT
>JADKLZ010005243.1:28657179-28672955 GCA_021533235.1 Biomphalaria straminea
TCTTCAAAGCAATGTCAGATTGTTATGAAATGATATATTTTAAAATATAACTTGCTTTGTTATTTATTATATCACACTATGTTACAATTTAATTGCATGGTTCTAGTGCTATTAAAGTGTCACGGATCACAAGATTTTAATTTAGTTTTGTGTTTATTAATTTAAGGGGCATAGAAGTAGATCTATATGGCTTGGCCCAACCTGTGAGATCTCGATTTCAATTCCTTGTGAAGATTGTATCTTGAAATTAAGAATTTTAAGGACACCTTTGAGCCCATCCAACAGTATTTGACATTAGTTAGGAAAGTAAAGGGCTTGTTTGCTGTGCTGGCTGATTGATACCCTCGTTAACCATCGACCATAGAAACAGATAGATTTACATTATCTGACCCATGGATTACAATGTCTGAAAGGGAACTAGATCCAGAGGCGTCACTAGGCAGGTGCGGGGGGTGCGGTCCGCACCGGGTGACACCCGATAGGGGGTGACACGCAAGTGTAAAAAGGCACTTTAAAAATAAAATATTAAAAAATACCAACTTTAAAATGTGACAGAAGCAAAATCATAAAGCTTAGAAATTGTTGAATAAAATTATTCTAAAATGGGAAAACATCAATAGCAAGATTTTCTCCTCTAATAAATAGTGGACATGTCCACAACGAGAAACTCGAAAGAAAACTGAAGAACATTTATCAGGCTTTCAAATTAGAAACCTTTTGGGAGCAGGACTTTAGCTTCAAAAAATTGACAAGGACGTCATTGCTATGATTGACGTATAGATGGGAAAACAGAGGAACATCTTGTATTACTTACTATCGCATTGTTTCTGGCAAAGAAAAAGTTGGTATATGGTGGCGAACTGAAGAAGACTTTTCATGGAATAATGCAATTTTTTTTCTTGGGATTGTGGAAATGTTCTCCAAATATGAGTCAGTGCTGAAATAATAATTTATATGATCGCAAGTCAGCGATGAAAAAAAAAAGTTACTTTCCAAGCTTGTACCAAAAATATATATAAATGTTTTAGCAAACCACTTAAGGTATATACTTATCAGAATTGAGAGTCATAAAAGCTGCAAGGTACTCTGGTCTCTTGTATACAGCACACCTAACATAGATCTCTGAAGTTGTAAGATATATTAACAGTAGCAATGGTAATGTTGAAATTACAGAAATGTAGGATATTCCTCTTAATGTGGGCCAAATCTGGTGTATCAGTTCTGATAATTTAAAATGACTGAAAAGAGATGGGCTTAACGTATCAATATGATGAGCTCAGGGACATGGTAATGCAGCTACAATGTCAAGGATTCATGAAGAAGTGCAGGCAGTAATAAATGAAGACCAGAAAAGAAACTTGAATGGATGTGTACACCGTTTACTTAAGCTATGTGGTCCAAAGTCTTAATCGGAAAATATTTTCTCTAGAAAAAGGGTTTTCTTTCTTTGCCGCTAACACTAATAGATAGGATAATATAATAAATGATAGCATGTCATATGAACAACTCGCTGGTGTGCTCATGGTGTTGCTGTTAGACCCATGAAAGAAAGATTTTATGAAAGTGTGACGGCGAAAATGAAAATACAAACACTAGAGGCGCAGCACAAATATGATTGCCAGCTGTCTGTGAATACATGCATAACTTTCATTGCTTGACTTTCTTATTGGCAGATGTACTCAAAAAAGTAAACTAAACACAAAAGTACCTTCAAATTAAAGTGTTAATTATTTTCAAAGTGGTGGCTAAGCTCGAGCACTTAAACATTTACTCTACGAAATATGTGAAAAGTTAGCTCAAAATGTTATTAAGATAACTTTTCTCAAATCAAACTTACCATCATTAACTAACAACGTTCTCTCATTAAAACATCAACTAATATCGGTCTCTTATTAAAACATGAACTAACAACGTTCTCTCATTAAAACATTAATTAACAACTATTTTTTGAAATCAAATCAAGCAATTCTGTCCATTGAAAACGAAGTCGCAAGATATATTGAGTTTAAAGTGTTTTATTAGTTTTCTAATTTGAAATCCTGATAAGGAAATTTAATTTTTTTTTCTAAAGTTATTGTAAACTTTTAAATGTTAAAAAATTATTTTAAAATGTTTGTACCTATCAATATACTTTTCATTAAGTTGCATTATTCATTAGTTGTCCTCATGAAACTACCACTATATGTGATTATAATGTTCAAAAGTTTCCATTAAGAGCTGTTTAATGTTTACTTAGGAAAGCATGCTCAAGTGGTTTTTAATTTCTTTCTATTTAAAAGATTGTAGATTATAATATATGTAATGATTTACGATAATATGTAAGTGAAAAACATAATCGATACTCATTTAAACTTTGTGTAGCAGCAATCAACGAACTGTTTATTGCGCAAAAAAACAACAACTGAACAACGATAGTTTTTTATTTGAATAGTAAGCGGAACGCTGGGGGGGGTGGGTGACACCCTGATTTTACCGCACCGGGTGACACCCACCCTAATGACGCCTCTGCCTTTCGGTAATGTCTAATGAAAGTATGCTCAGTAGGATATTTAATTCGCAGATACAAAGAACGAATTATGTAAATATGCTTTTGAAACACAAATTTGAAGGATAATTTTATTAAATAATGAAATCAATGGACCTTCTTTTATACTTGTAAGTGTCAAAGTAAAAAACTATAATTGCAAAGTGTAGTTCTTAAAATTAGATCTAGATCTAAATCCTTTCGATCTTTTCCCATGTCTACATTGTAAACAAAGCATAGATCCATAAAATAGTATAGATGTAATAGAGTTGGTCAACTTTATTTTTTTTTAGGGTTTTAAGTTTGTTTTAGGGCTACAATTCATACACACAGGTCTAAGTTAGTACGTAGGCCTACCCAAGGAACATTTCTGTCAAGTTTTGTCAAGATCGGTGAAACGGTTTTAATTTCTATACGGGGACATACATAGGCCTACATACATACATACATACTTACATACATACATGCATACATACAAAAATTAACATACATACATACGCCTTTGTTTTCCTTTTACATATTAGATGTCACTTGTGTACATTCTTTAGAATAATTACGTTCCGATTCTAACCAAATTATTATAATAGTTATTATCAAAACACTTTTGGCTTCATGAGTCGCATAAGTCTTAAAAAGATTTGCTACAAGATATAGGCCTACTATTAATTTTGTTTGTCCAAATATTTTACTGCGGCAATAAGTACACCGCTGGGTTTAAGTAGAGACCTTACGCTTTAATTTTGTGTAGGTCTTTACCTGTTTTGCAGAATTTATTGAAAATGCAGCTAATTAATGCTTAAGTATTAACTAGTAGATCTACCTTTAATTATGGCATTGTCCTCGTTGTAGACTTACTTATTGTTTTATATTTACTAGGCCTAACCAAAGTTTGTTGCCTACATTTTTCTAGTCAAATATATTTGCCGGTAGGGGTGTGGCAATGGATGGATGCTCTGAGTGTACTACTGTAAATTCGGTTTGAATTAAGGAAACCTTGTGCATACGATCCCAATGCAATCGGCATACATGAAATCCTGTTTTGTTTTCACTTCCGCAGACTGTCCAATTGCGTATAACAGTAGCCGAGTACCAGACTGATAACAGGACACCATCCTTAGGTCACGTGATTGTAGGGGCCCATACTTCCGGAACTGAAGCCACGCACTGGAACCAGATGATGACATCGCTACGAAAACCTGTCGCCATGTGGCATTTTCTACGGAAATAGTCCTTAAGGACGGCGTAATTATCAAGTAATAAAATCTTACAATATGTACATATTGATATACGTGCATACCGACCATCAACATGTGTACCTGGTTGTGTCTGCTGAATTGACTTTACATCGTAATGTTTTGTTTTGTTTTAATTTCCTGTCCTCCTTCTTTTGTAACATCTAGATACCATACAAATGATTAAACTGTAGACTACAAGCATCAGTAAGAATGGCCTAAGGAATACACATTGTACAAGGTTACGATTCTCAAACATCCACGAACCTATAATGAGTGTCATCGTGAGTGGCCAGATTTTGTCTCATATTTATGTCAACCCACTTTTAATGAAGCTGAAATCTTTACCATCATTAAAATTGCTAAACTTAGAGACACTTAAGGACAGGAAACTTGAGGATTAAAATGACAATTAAACACTGACCATAACTTACAAATACTAGTATAGAACATCATATGTACCCAGAAAGACACAAAGATAAAGGCAGATTTCTCATTCCATAATCTGGGTCGAATTCATTCAGGTGCGCCTTCTTTTCCTGTGGCATTAGGGCATGAATCAGCCCTGAAGACCAAAGAGTTTCAGAGTTTAAGCCTCTACTTAACATGTACGACTAGATTAAAACATGAATGCGCTTAGCTCATATATATCATGTTAAGAAGAACGTCTGTTATTGATAAGATAAAAAAAGATCCATTTGTTATATTGAAGCAGAAGCCTATAACAACACATATCGAATGAGTCGATTATTATTAACACATCAAACCGTATTGTTATTTGTAATTTGATATTTGTTTTTATGCAAATCAATAAATTACTCGTAATAAAATATTAAACGTTTACTTATAATATCAATAAAGCAAAACTTCATTTCAATGTTGGAGACGATCAGGCAGGACTACATTGACAAATACGTACACAATAATTTTATTTTTAATTTGAAGAAATGTATGTCATATATATTACGATAAGAAAGGTGGTAAAGTCCATGAGGAACTGACTTTCTGTGTTCATGTACTTCATTGATGCACTAAAGAAGTATCCTTATTCTAGTTATTATCTTCATGACCAAAAAAAGGGTGATAATGTTGCATTAAGTACCTGCGGAAATACAATATGGTATCTACAAGCAAGTCGAAAAGGTTATATCACCATACATTAACTGTCTATTAACTGGATGTGGCAAAATATGTAGGTCACAGCTGGGACTGCACATCCACGGGAAACACTGTATTCCTCACTAATCTTCGGATTCGAAGACAAGCCTATTATTATTATTATTATTATTATTAATTACATTATTGGCCTATACGTTGTGATGGATAGAGTAAATATTTCTACATCAGTTTTCATTTAGCCGTATACTTAATGATAAAATATGTTATGAACCCTATCTTCGGGGGCGTAGCTAGAAATTTGACATCATTTGGGGGCCCGGGATGCTTTGGGAGCCATGCATTTTGCGTAATATTTAATTTTTAAAAAAAACACTCATTTTGGGGGCCCCTCTCGAGTGGTGGCCCGGGGGATTTTTAAATTCTCCCCTTCCACACTTCCCCCACTCTAGCTACGACACTGGCTATCTTAAAAGAGTTCTTCTTGCCCACTAGAAATTAATCTCTATGTCAATTTCACACATAAAAATATTGTATACATCTTTAGTTGTCTGTCTTCAATTTTGTAAAATTTGTTTTTCAATTATGACAAAAGCTTTCTATATAGAAGAATGGACAGGCACGCGTAATAGCGAAGCTATATAGTGCCATTAGAGCATGGAATGGTTTGCCTGAGCTAGCCAGGAAAACCAGTGACTTGGCAGAATTTAAGTCACTGGTAAATATGCATGACTGAATGCATGACGCGTAGGACGTAATCATCTTCTTTTTTGAAGTAACGTCTGTATTATATAAGATAAGATATATATATATAGTTTGGTTGAAGTTCGATAGATCAGCAGATGAGAAGCTGTAGGAGTAAAATAGATGAACTTATTGGACAAAGAATTTAGATAATACTAAATCGAATAGGAAGGACTAGCACTTGCATCTATGTATTATGAAACATCTTCTAATGTGAAATGTTACGGAATAGATGCGTCCTCACGTAATAAGTTTCCTCCTCTACATTTTCTGCCATTATTGTATGTCGCGTCACTGATGACGCCATATGAAAATACAATTTTGTGATCGAGAGTATGTAGAACTTTTTGTTACACCATAAAGCTACTTTATTTTAAATTTTCGTACTTCTTTATCAGTTATAATTCTACAGTCGTCAGTGCGTCATTATTTATTAGGTCTTATTAGAAAGTAGTTGGCAAAATCTCAATAATTTTGCTTTTAAATTTTAGTGAAATATGTTATTGGAAAATAGGTCAAATATATTTTTTGGTTTCCTTTTATCTCGCCATTAAATTTGTTTTAACCCTTAATTGTAACCCTTAATTGTACTTTGCAATGCTCATTTCTGATTATATTTGTACTTACATATAATTCAGAATTCTGAGCAATGTGATGGCCAGTGTTTTTCATGTTTGTTTTCTTTTGGCCAGATTGGCATTTCATTTTCTCATTATTTATTGTAAAAAAAAATAATTCTTGTAAAATGTTGTCTTCATACAAAAAAATCAATGATAAACTTCCCATATTCTGAACATTTCTCTGTTGTTTTTTTTTTGTTTATTGATGTCTGTACTTCAAGACTACAATCAGAACTAACAACAGAAACTACATTCCAATTATTTACTTTAATACCTCAATTTAGACAGAATGGATGCCTAGTCCTGCAGCATAAACATTTCAATGGTCCCGTGTTCAAACCTTGATCCACCTTAGTCCAGCAGGAGATTTGGGCTAGAATGTTATAGTCTTCAAGTATAAAGGAACATCTGAAACATGTACATTATACAATAATTCTGTGATGATTTTCTGCACATGCCTAAAACAGTGTGAATCACTTTTCCCGAAGACGGAGATGTCCATGGATGTTGAAACAATCAAAATGAAAACAACCTCGTATAACACTGTAACTTCATTATGGATTTATCAAACCAAGCTGGGTTGAAGCTGAAGCTGTTACTAGTGGCCAATCGCAATAGAGAAGCAGGAACTGACAGTCTAGGTCTGTGTACGTAAGTAGTAGGATTATTATTATTATAGCTTTTATATAGCGCTACTTTCATGCTTATAGCATGCTCAGAGCGCTTTGGTCCAATCTCATTTGTGGACCAGTGGGGGGAGGGGGTATCTAGGAGTTGGTTTTCCGTGCTGCCTTTAGGCGCTCAGTAAACACAACTCTGCCCAAGTCGGGTGTCGAACCTCGAGCCCCCTTCTAGGTAGCCAAGCCAAGCTCAAGCCGCACTTAGCCTCTCGGCCACGCTTCCCATAATCACTGTTTTATCATGCAAGTTTAAGCAAGTGGTAAGTTTACAAAACAACCCAAAGGAAGAAGTGTGATGACTATTTGTGACATTTTATTAACAACAGCAATAAAAGTAGATCAAAGAGAACAGTCTCTATCTGCAATACAGGAATGTCCATTCAGTATCAATTAAAGAGAACAAGCCAAATACAAACATAAGATTGAATGAAATGAGAATACATATCTGTTGCATGCCACAACAAGAGAAGTTACACAGAACACATCACATGGCTGAACAGATAAGCTCACACAGAAACTTGTATTCTTACTTAAATAAATGATATCAGCAATATCAGCACTAGTTCTTGTTTAAATAAAATACATCTTACAAATCTAATTTCAAATATTTATAGCATTGAATCCTTACCGGCCAACAAATTTCAAACAATCACAACTGACAAAGAACTTTGATATTTCCTTTTTTTAAAAAAAACAAAATAGCTATGGAAAAAGTGATAACAAGCTAATTCACATTTTGTTGAGATCAAAACTTCCTGAGGCTCTAACATGTAGCATCAAAGTGAATTATGAAAAATACTGAGTGGCATAATTAAAAAAATAGTTGCATTTGAACTCTATGGGGAGACAATTTATATGTTTACTTTGACAAAATTGAGATGAAAATCTAATTTATTCTTAACATGCACAATATCAAAAACAAAAACGTCTCATTAGTTCCCTTTTGTTCAATTGAATGAAATCAAAACTCATTTTTTGACTTGAGTCTAGCTGCATACATAGGAAAATGTACTAGTGTCTTAGCATTGGTATCCTACAACGGAGACATTGAAGCAGAACTTGTATCATTGTTGAGATGGTAACAAAAAGTCAAGATTGGTGACACGCACATCACCAAATCAAATCACACATTTCTGAGACTTATTTCTAACACATACATACAGATGAAACATTTATTTTACAAAACATGACAATATTCTTAATCATAGCCGGGTCAATATTTCATTGGAAGGTCAAGATCTAACAAGTAAAAAGAGATATAAGAAAAGTTTTGTTGAAGAACAAAAGATATAAAAAATATTTCTCAGTGCCTCTATATGGTCACTTGGCTTCAAGTGAAAAATTCAGGAAAAAAAATCATACTTAACAATATCTACAATTGATTTTTTTAGATAAATAATAATTAACAAGATTCATAAGACATTGTGTACTATACCTTGTTAACATAAAAAAAAAAAAAAAAGCTTTGTTCAGAAAGCAGTTTAGAATAAGCAGATTGTAGAGACTGTATAAATATACAAGCTATTTATAAACAAAACAAAGGGGCAAGGGACACAACCTTGGCTTCTTAGAAGTGTTTCATGGAAACACAAGACTAGATCATTTTATTTAGGAGAGACTGCACTCTAAAATGGTGCAAAAACTATTTAGATCTATGTGATGGTTGCCTCATGTTGTTACAATATAAGTCAATCGGATTGGAACAACACAAGGTCAACCTATTTTTGAGTTTACTGCCATAAAATGGGTGTGTATAAAACTGTGGAGTTTAGCCTTTGAAATGGTTTCTGAACAAGTTTTGGCTCTTTTATCTGGCATACACAGTTGAACACACAAAAGAGTTCTTTGGATGGATACATAACAACTGACTTTGCGGTCTGCATTGAAATTCATAAAATAAAAACTCAATTTCACATTTTAAAGCTTAGAATTAGAAACAAGTTTTTTAAACTTCCAAACTGTTCCGTGGATTAGTATCTATTTTACTATACTATATATTCATGATCTCTTAAATGGGTTTCAACTGAACTGTTGAATCTTTGGCTTATTCTTATAATTCTTATCCATATGTTTATGTATAGTTGATTAATTAAAAAAAAAAAGCGAATATAAAATAAAAATAAAATCAACAATAACAAACATTGTAAAGTACACATTTTTTTTATAGTCCAGGATACAATTGATTCTTTTGTAGTAAAATTTCAAAAAAGGCCTTTTGCCTAAAACTAAAGCAAGGTGAAGCTTTTATTGCCAGCTTTTATTGCTAAGCTGTGAGCTCTTTTGCAGACTATGCAAAGGGAAAAATAGTGTTTCTGTGGCCAGCTAATCAACAAGATTCAAAAATTTTAGTTTTATAATCTTGTTCTCTTTGCAAGTTTTGATGCTTGCTTTCTATTACAAAGATAAACTTCAAATTTACACATGGCCTAAAGTGTGCCAATGTGCACAATTAATTATAATCAATCAAGATAAAATGTTTTTAATTCACAATGCAAATATAACACGAAGAAAAAAGGTATAATTACCTACGGCATAACACAACTTTCTTCAATTAGGAACATAACACAACATTCTTCAGTAAGGAACATATGTAATTTAAAAAATTGAAATTCCAATGAGAAATAAGTACAACATTTCTTTCAATTTATAAATTTAATAGTGAGTTTTAAATTTGGTTTGGTCACTCGGATTGTTTCCCAATCTTGAGTTTAATCAAAAGAGTTGAAATGAAGGTTGAGTAACAGCCAGTAGACATACATTTCAAACATTAGACATTTCTACAGAGCACAATCAATAGAACAACTATGGAAGTAGTTAGGTTAAATATCAATACTTTTGTTTGAAAATAGTCAACATGTAACACAAATATGAAATTACACATCGCTGACCATCGATTATCCAACAGCCAACATTTAAATCAGTCATTTACTAGGCTAACGTTCATCTTTTAAGCCAGTCACTTTCTAGACTAACAGTCATCACTGACCATCATTTATCCAATTGACACTTAGATCTAAACCAGTCAATTACTAAATTAATAGCCAACTATTAAGCCACTCATTTACTAATCTAACAAACTATTAAGCCTGTTAATTTTAGGCTAACAGTTAACTATTAAACTGGTCATATCTAGGCTAACAGTTAACTATTAAACCAGTCAATTTCAAGGCAGACAGTTAACTATTAAGCCAGTCAATTTCTAGGCTAACAGTTAACTATGAAACCTATCAACTTACAGGCTAACAATTAACTATTAAACAAGCCAATAAGTAGGCTAACAGTTAACTATTAAAGGAAAGAAAACAAATATATACCAAAAAAAAAAAAAAAGAAAGAAAGGAAAGTCTATTTTTTAAATTAAATCTATTAAATTTTATAGCTTTTATAGCAATATTTAGTCCCCTTTTGTTAATTTTTTTAAAAGTAATTTTATCATCTGCCAAGTGCATATAGAAAGAAATAAAAGTCCAACATTTTTCTAGATTTTCTGTTCAGGTCAAGTTGCTACAAATTTATTCAGGAGTTTTTAACATTTTGTTATACAAGAAAATTGAAAGTGCAAAAAAAAAAACTGCACGTTTTAAAACATGTTTAGGACATAGTGGCACTATTTAAACAATAATTCTAAACATCCGCTTGAACACTTTTGTGTGAATAACCGACTTCAAGGTCGTGTTAAACCGCCAAATTAAATTTACATAACAAAAACCATTATTAGAAAATAAAATGCATTTTAAAGTTTCTATGTTTAATATTCATTAATAAAAAAGCTAAGTTTTTGACATTCAAACAAAATCTAAGTCCTAACTTTATAAAAATGTACTATAACATTGTCAAAACAATCTTATCGTAGACATTATATATATCAATATTTTAAGAAGATTTCACCATGTAAAAGATCTTTAAAGAGAGTTTCTCAATTTAATAAATGAAGAATGTTTGATGTTGTCAACTTTAAGATAAAAATTCTGAAAAAAAATCCAGAATGTGACTAATTTGATTGCTTATACTGATACCTATGAATGATTGTAACAGCAATTCCTTAAAATTTCAGTTCAGCTGTTTGTAACCCAGGATATCACAGAGCTCCCAATGGTCCCTCTTTCAGGTAGAGGTTTAGGTTTTAGGCACATCGGCGCAGTATAGGCCATGTCGTGCCCGCCAGGTAGAGGATAATGGCTAAGGACTGCTACTGATAATAATGACTAGAAATTTATAGGAGCTGATTCAATACTGCTCCTAAAACCTGATTTTTATTAGAGGTAAACAGAAAAGTTCCTATCTGCTAACTTTTTTATTGGCTATAAAACATATGGGCTATTCTAGCCTTAAATAAAAGAACTTTAAAGAAGCTGTACTCTAATTTTAGAAAATGGAGTTATAAGTCAATCATTTGGGAACCACTATTTATGACAAACACAGACATTTGAGCTAATTTGTAATTGGTAGAACAAACATATTTTAGTTTTAGGTAATGATGGCCATGTCACATATCACTGGCTTTTCCTGCGAGGAACAAATTTGCATTTGAAGTTTGGAGGATAAGGAATGAGGCCTCTCTTCCTCTGAGATGATGGCAGACTGCCTTGAATTTCAGGAAGAATATCAAAATTGTATAATATAAATGCAAGAAAGACGGAGACGACACTCTCAGCTAGGAAAGATGCAGGGCAGCAACGTGTACCTGATGAATAGATAAAAATAATTTATTTATTTATTAATTTATAATATATTTATTTTTCATTCATAATTTGTTCAAAGAAAATGATATATACATATTTAATTAATCCTATTTATTACATATTCAAGGCCATTGAACTGATTAATATGTAAATTGATATCATCATCATCATTAAACTCTATTTGAGTGAGGGCTTCAGAGGCTCAAATCCTCTCTTGCAAAAACCATGGACAGAAACCCTGCTGTTTTGCGTAGTGTATACATGTCATCACACAGGTCGAGAAATTGTTGTTTCCCAGACATGTCGAGATGGAGATTAAAAATGGGGCAGTCAAAAAGAATATGAGACATGGTTTCCTCTTCTCCCCCATAGCAGAGGCACAGTGAGTCAAAGGTTGGTAATAGCTGTGACAAATATGAGCCAACAGGACAGTGCACTGTGGTGTAAATTTATATTGATTTTCTATTTTTTTTTAGAATATATCATAAAAATATTGAATAATCAAACATATTCAGTGTAATTATTACTAAAAGCAAATCTATATTGTTACGAACTTCACTTTTCAGGCCTTCTGCAAACACTGCTTAACAACACTACAGCACATCTAATACAAGAACTTAACAACAAGAGCTTCATTAACAACAGTGGCGGTTTAATTACAAACACATCAACACAGCCAATACGACACAATTGGCTCCAGTAACTACAAATGCTTAACAGGAATGCAACTGCTTAGCTAACACAACAGTCTCTATATAGCGCCTACATGCTACATTTTCGAAGACTTATTCTAACACTCAGTTCTAACTGCTTCTCTCTGCTGGACTGGACTCTGTCTACACACTGCTAACACATAGCCCTCCTCTGTTAAAGCTCTCGGTCATGCGCAGAGCACAGGTCACACTAGGGACAGTCCTTGGTTGACCTGTGTGACTCGTTGCCTAAGCCTGTATCAGTGGGTCTCACACATACACACATTTCAGTCTGCCACTGGAGTTACAACAATATGTACGACTGAACCACTTGAAACATGCAATCTATATCCCACCTAGAAAGAAAGGCTTAAATTCATGAGGAATGGAGAGCTTGCCATCAGAGTTAGTAAATCTATCTGGCTTAAACTCTTGTGGGTCACCCCAGACATCTTCATCCATCATGAGTGAGTCTAGGTTAGGTAGAATGACAGCATCTCCTGGGATCCTGAAATGTCAGATTGAAGATATAACCAAAGAAAAGAATTCGCATTTCAAAAAAAAAAAAAAATTAAGTAGCCCTTTTCATATTTAGCAATCTATAGGGGGGCAGATGATTAAAGGTCATCTGTTTCTATGACTGATGGTTAACGATGGTAGTCATGTGACTAGGACAACAACCGATTGCCTTTACTTTTTCCCACTAATGTCAGGTACCCATTAGAACTCAGAGGGTCCTAAAAATCATGAATTTAAAAACTCAGGAGACCCATCAGTTTCAAGCAAAGAGTTTTTCCACTCTGATACCACACCCACTAAATAAATAAATACAATGCCATTAAAAAATATCATTGAATAAAAAGAATTTTATTTGCATTAAAAAAAAACAAATTTCATTATACTGATTTTTTAAGTAAGGAAAACCTACCTATAGCCTTTTAGAAATTTTTCTTTGGCAACCGCATGAGCCATTGAAATAGGGCAAATGTTTGCACACCGCTGGACTTCACAGATAAATGCTTTGAAGAATACTGGCAGTTCAGGTTTCAACTTCTGACTCCCATTTACCTCTTCTGAAGTTGCCTCTGGTTCATAAAATATAAAACTTAATGTTAGTTTGAACACTTAAGATATTAAAAATTACAAAGCAGAAACAAAAGGCATTGAGCCGCTAGGTTAAGTGTGGTAACTAAGCGCAATCTATATTAATCTATGAACTGCAACAGTGAACACTAGACCAAGACTTTAACGTCACAAACCATGTTTGTTTATAAAATTTTCGGAAGCTCTCTTTTCTTCTTCTTCTCCATTCTCATTTTGTATGTTGTTGTGTTCAGATGACTAGACCAAATCAGGGAGCTCTCCATATAGTTTTCTTTCTATTGGGATGTTTTTGGGGCCAGTGTCTTGTAAAGAGAGCAGTTTTGGAGGATGTGATCCGCATTCTCTCCCAGTTATTGATAAACTGACAGTGGCTATCATGAGGGGGTGAGATCCCGGTCAACAGGGGTACATGGATGGCATTAGGGGTAAATGAAATTTGATTTGGTGAAGTGAATTTGGAGTTGAAGTTATGAAAGTGAGTGTGAAGGTGGGAGTTTGTGTGACTAGCTTTTTTCCTTTATTGCTTATTCTGCATGTACATTGGTGTATTAAAGCAATACAGCTTCATTAATCTTATGAACACGTTGGTTTGGTTCTTTACGACAGAGAGTGTGCAGAGCATCTCATAGATGTAAACTGTCTTCCTGTTGGCAAATGACTTAAGTGTGGCTTGGAGTGAGTGGCCAGCAATCCAACCCCCTAGAAAACAAGCCCAACGCAACACCTGTAGAGAGGCGGTTTGTGGCATCTATAAATGTTTAGGATTGATTTCTGGAGTGGACTAACAACTAATTTGTAAGAAAATATCACCTTTTTTTTTGTTTTATAAGTTTTGGGAGATTAATATGTCCTGGTCGAAACTTCCTGACTGCAGGATGGAAGCAGTGACCATTGTGACAACATACCATACAACCAGGCAACAAACCACATTAAGTAATCAATACAATATAAAAATGCTATGTAAATGTGCCTTAGGATCAATGCCCACTTAAATACTAATTATATAAACAAGATAAGACTAAATAAATTGATGTCAAACTATTTATATAAACAAAATACCTGTTTTTGTGAGAACTTCATCAATTTGTTCTTTCAACTTGTCTTGCACTGAAGGATTTCTCAAAAGAAACACTATAGCCCAGTATAAAGTGGCTCCAGTGGTGACAGTGCCATGCCACAGTAAGTCATACAAAACAGCCTGGCAGCTTCTCTCTATCAAACAGAAAACATGCTGCTGGTATTATCAAACAGAAAACATGCTACTGGTACTATCAAACAGAAAACATGCTACTGGTATTATCAAACAGAAAACATACTACTGGTATTATCAAACAGAAAACATGCTACTGGTATTATCAAACCCAATGAATGCTAAATTTAAAAAAGTAAATTCATTATTTAAAAAATCAGCTTGCCTTTAATCCGTTAAAAAACTTGAATGAAAGAGCTTTTATAAACATTCATGTAATCTAAACTTCTATCATACATTCATATAATCTATACTTCTATCATAATATTCATGTAATCTATACTTCTATCACAATATTCATGTAATCTATACTTCTATCATAATATTCATGTAATCTATACTTCTATCATAATATTCATGTAATCTAAACTTCTATCATACATTCAGTTAGTCATGTAAACAAAATGACAAAGTGGTAGAAAAAATAAAACAAAATGATGTAATATATTTATTACACCCACTTTTTGTAACTTTTAACTTTAAAAAAAAATGTTTGTTTAAAGAGTTAAAGTTAAAACCAACGCAAAATAAATAAAACAAATGATCAAATATAAGATAGTGTGGTTTCTAAGCCTAAACTGCAGACAAAGCCAATGCAGTATTGAAAACAAACAAATCCCAAAACCAATTCTTTATGGCAAACTTGTGAAGGGTATGAGAAAAAACTGATGTAACTAAATGGGAACTTGATATTGGGAAGACATAGCTCTGCACTGCACTATGTGGAGATGGGTTGGGGACAAGACAAGCTATGGATAAGATAGCTATGATCTCAGCCCTGGTCATACAGTATGCCTAATGGACTTTCCTTCAGTTGTCTAGATGTCTTGGGTTCATACCCTTCCTGCTGCTATCCCGTCATACTGCAGACGCTGTGGGCTAAGATGTAGATTATCTACAACTCTCAAGGAACATCCAAAATATGTAACTAAAACAAACATGTTACAAGCAAAATTAGCCAAGCAGCAAAGACTGCCTATTATAACCCGCAGACAGGGGCACTTTTACCTGTGTTCTTTATGGCTATATGGATAGGAATATTTCTCCAGAATAAGGTTCTACAGCCACACCAAGAAAAGCTCTATGAGATGAACATTAGTAGTAATACAAATGAAGGCAAACTAAAAAAAAAA
>JADKLZ010005243.1:28682027-28702367 GCA_021533235.1 Biomphalaria straminea
TCTTGGCTACCTACTAGCTCTGTAACCTCTCGGCTACCTACTAGCTCCGTTTGCTGAGCACTCATAGTGGCATCAAAGAAACCTTCTCCCAGATACCCCTCCAACACATGTCCGCAAAAGAGATAGCATGAAAGATGCACTACATGATAGTAATTACAAATAAATTAATTAATTGGAACCTAATTTATGTTACCGGTATTCTCTAATAGCTTCTCTTCATTATAGATGTGAAAACTTATATTTACATTAAATCAAAAGGTATTCTTTAATAGTATCCACTGGTTACCATCTCATTTTTCACTTCCCAGCTTTAAGTATTATCTCTCATGGGATTACTATTTGACTTATTAATAGGCATTTCTAGCTCTGATAGTAAGAAATTGGACTTTTTAACTTTTAGATTTAGTAAAGCTGCTTAACATTAATAATTATACGGCATAACAAAATATGTTTGTGTTTGTTTCAAAAGATAACATAGAGAACCATACCTCACAATTAAAGATTACTAGAGATCTAGTTCCATTCGGCACGGTAAGTCTTATATGTTGTTACCTTTGTGTGTTGTGTACAGTAAAATAACATAGCATTGATGCTAATAAAGTTATAAAACAAGGTTTTATTTTAAACTCAATATGCATTTCTCTTTTCAGTCAGAGCTTTCAAAATCCTCTTCAAATCAGAATGAAGCTTCTTTTGTTGAGAATCTTTGCTTTATCCAAAGTGTAATTACATTACAAAACCTGACAAAGGACTTCATATATGAAGAGGTATTATAAAGAAACTTTAATATTATTTTTAAAAACATACAATGTAGGGACATAACAATTCAAACTAAAATTCTTTTAAATTTTAAAAGTACTTTATAATAAGTCATTGAAAATAAATATGTTTCAAAATTTATTTTAGATGAAGAAAAATAATAAACATAATATGCAAAATTCCACATCAGTTGATTACAAGAATGTCTTTTCTCCTTTTTTCTTGTATTGATACTTTCACTTCACAGATACTTTACATGCAACAATATCCACCTTTTTTTTCATTATCAACACTGAATCCATTTCACTATATTAACACCTTTATCTTGTATGGTTAATAATAACAATGAGAGCCTTTGCTTTTCAGTTAAAGAAAATTTGGCATTTAAAGAGGTTCCATTTAGTAACAGCATTACTTAGAGTTTCTGACCTATCTCAATGGGTTAATAGAAAAGCTTAATGATACTAGTTCATGACAAAGTGTTTTCACAACATTGATAAAGTGTGTTTTGTTTGATAAAATTGTCAGTTATGTTTTGTTCAAGCACTATTTTAACTACCGGTATGTGTTTTTTTTTCTTCTTGTAATTCATATTACATCTCTGTTATAGGAAGCCTGGTTGTGTAGTAGAATGAAATACTGCTTGGCTTAGTTGTAAGCATTTTGCCATATTGTCTGGATTGTATTGAGCTCAGATCCTGCTCTTTGCTATCTTATGCTCTTATGTAGGATAGGGGAAGAGTCTAGAAATATTCTTAAAAGAAAGTAAAAAAAAAATTAAAAAAACAGCCAAGTTTGTCACTTTAAAAGTATCAAAGTTAAAAGGATGGCTGCCTGGTCGAGCGGTTTGCACGCTGGATTGTCGTTTGGATTTATCGATGGTGCTGGGTTCAAACCCTGCCCGCGCCG
The DNA here is from genome assembly GCA_021533235.1 of Biomphalaria straminea. Lineage (NCBI taxonomy): Eukaryota > Metazoa > Mollusca > Gastropoda > Planorbidae > Biomphalaria > Biomphalaria straminea. Next base: position 28,683,696 of record JADKLZ010005243.1, read on the forward strand.
CCCATCCCCCGTTGTCCTGCGGGAGGTTTGGACTAGGAAGTAACTATCTTCAACTCCGAAGGAACATCCGAAACATGTAAAACATTTTACGAAACAAAACATTTTACAAAACATCTAGGGTAAATTGTTTATGACATCTTCATCTTTATTTTTATGAATCATCATGAATCTGCTTTTATTAATACAGAGATAATATTTTCCTCAAAGACAGAAAAATTATTAGAGACAGCTGAGAAGTCAATCAGGAATATCAGTGACATAGTCTACAGGAATCTGATGACTGTGTCGGAGAACCTTTTGTGTCAAGTGGCACACAATCTCAATGTTTTGATAGACACTTTCCCATGGCTTCAGGAGAGACCAACATTTATGAGAGAAGTATGTCTGCTAGTGGACAGGATTGTGGAAAAACTTTTCAACTCCACATCTCATGGACTTACAAATGTAAGTTTTGTTTTTAGACCTAAACTACTTGCTGTATTATGAATAAAATCTAACCAGCCAAATTTTTGCTGGCAAAATATGGTGAAGGAGGAATCTCATAAAAGCTTCAACAGTCCTGTTAATCTTTTTTTATTAGCAGCGTGCAGATATAATTAAAACCAGTGATGTGTATAAGTAAAATCTTCTTCATTTATGTAAGTTATATTAAGCATATTAATTATATATGCTCTCTCCAACCTCTGACACCCATCAATATGTAAAATATGTAAACAAGAAGATAAAAGTATTTTGAGTTAATTGCTCAGGTAGGAGCCCTACATATCAGTCAAACACACTTGTTCGCATTTGGTGCCCACAAATACAAAAATACATTTTAAAAAATGGCAGTGTGGAATGTTCTTTAGACTAATATCCTCTGCAGTCCTGGGCTAGGATGTAATAATCTTCATTTCTTAAAGAACATTCGAAACATGTAAAACCATTTTAGGCCATGTCGTGCCTTTCATGGACAATCAATTCCTCTGCCCAGCGAAATCCCTATGGGATGCTAGATAAAAACATGATAATAAAAACCTGTCTGCCCACTGAAAAAAGTTTTAAATACAACCTCTGACTATTCTTCAGCTTCTCAATTAAGTATCAAATATTGGATAGAATCTTTGTTGCTTTTGGATGTAACTGATTTAGAGAAGTGTTTATTTATTCTTAGTAAATAATTAGGTCAAGATTAAAAACTGCATAAAAAAGTCAGCAATTGTAGTGAAATAAGACTAGCTTGCCCTTAGGTTATAGCAGGAGAACATATTCCATAAAATATGAATATTTAGATTAAAAATTAACAACTTTAAAAATAGTAAAAACAACTTGAACTGGACAGAGAACCATCAATTCAGCGAGGAACCAGATAAGCTTGCAGTTGAGGCAAAAAATTCTGGAGTTGTGATCGAGCGCACATTGTAATCCATTGTGAAGTGGAAACAAGTCTAAACAAGACAAGTCACGAGGTTACACAACGAACAATGTCACTACACGAATGGTGGGAAACTTATGACTCAACAAAAATTAAAACTAATTTGGGAAAGCACAAACTCATGCACTAGATACTCAATGTAGATGGCTTGATGGAGGAAAAATGAATTGAACTATAAGGAAAGCAAGAGGTCTTTCTACTTTTTGTAGGTCTTACAGATAGTCAAGTCTTATCTTTTTCAAGGCTTTCACAAGGCAAAAAATTGTGAGGAATGGAGAAAGATGGATGACAAATTGTGTGTCGTGCCCCCAATAAAAGGATCCTACAGACGATAGCTTACTCAAGTAAAACAAAATGGTCAAGAAAAAATAAAAAAAGCTAGATGAACCACATTAAAATTTAACTTTTTTCCTTGTAATGTTTACAGCAGTTTATTAAATTAAGGTTTGAGCCTTTTGTAATTAAACTATTATAAAATAAATAACATTAACAAGGAATACATAGCTAATTAATTAGTATATATATATTATTTGTTTATTTTACTGATTAGTAGGCCTACAATTTCTGTTTGGATTGTCAAAGGATTTTTTTTTTCTAAGTTTAAAAAATCTGTTCTCATATGTGGATTTTTACCTGATTACACTTCTCAAGTTTTTAAAGAAGAAAATCACTGCAGTTTTTTTTTTTTTTTCATTCCAGAAGTATCGCAGAAAACAGCTGTTAACTAAGATGTTACAGCAACTAGCCAGGAGTAAGAGCTTGCCATTGCTGCTTATCATCCTGGATTCTCTTGTGGAGCGTGCGGAGAATTTGTGCCTTCTGTTGAACCGATCCCAAGCCACACAACAACTGGTTGATGCCAACTTGTATAACAATGGCTACTTTCTTGTTGTCTCTATGGAGCTCATTATGAAACAGTGGATGGAGGAATGCCCTGTGAGCACAGAAACATTACAAGAGTGTCAAGGAAGGCTTGATCAGGCCATTCTGCTGGTGAAAGACAGCTTTCCTTTGGTGGCCCAAGCTTTTTTCAGAGTTTCTTCCCTTTGTGAGATTATAATACAGAATAGATGATTTTTGTTTTCTTTAATGCTTGATGTGTTCTGTTGTTCTTTAAATACAAGTGGTTTACACTGTTTCAACTTTAAACTTAACAGGATTATATTGTGGTTATAATAGTGGAATCTATATTCAAATTAATGTTATTGTGGTTGTTGTTTCTTAATTCTTTTGTCCTTGTTAAAAAAGTGGTAAACTGTTAAAACACTGTATATCTGACAATAAGGTCCATACACATAAAGCCAAATATTCTTGGTGCTATTCAAATTTAATCTTATGAATTTTAGAAGTTCTATCAAGAAACTTCTCTTTCAGACACATATGAAGTTTATATAAAAAAAAAAGATATGCTTTATCTTTGAATCTGAACCCAGTTCCTTTTTCTCTAAAAGCCAACATTCAAATATCACATAACCATAATAGATTCACCAAATCAAGGTTATTTAAACATACTTCAAATTAAATTTTTAATTTATAAAATGAATATACAAACATTTCTTTGAAATGTTGATTTATATGAATTAAAGCATTGTGTATGATCTACTAAAGTATTAATAAAAGAAAAGATAATGTTTTATGGGAATTTATGCAAATGAACTATATTTTATATAGTTGACCTATAAAATTGCAAGTCTGATAGTACTTATCTAAATTAAAAATAGATGACATATCTTTTTTCAATAGTTAATTTTTATCAGCCTTTGATGAATGACCTTTTCCTACATTATTTTTTGTAATACAATGACATAGAGAACTCTATATAGATATTTATTAACAAAATTTTGCATTTTTTTTTGTCATTAAAAAGAATTCTGTTAAAGTGAGTAAACATTGCATAACATTTATAAAATTATTTTAAAACTCAGTAGTATTCAAAAAAGTGTTTAATACAAATTTGATTTTCTTAGTAAAACACAACATTGCACATTTCAATGTAGTCTACCTCATTCACCTATCGGAAACATTAAACATCTAGCCACGAGATTCTATATATCTTCTATACAAACTATATAATCCATAAAGGCTTTCACGTGATACATATTTTTTATTGTTATATCAATATTATGACGTGGTTGAATGTGTTCATTTACGATTGGTTAATAAGGTCCAAACATGCATGGGGGAAAGACATATAAATTCATACTGTATATAAAAGGGATTAAATATTTGGTAAACTAATTGTGTAACCCCCACGAGACATAACGTTAAACTGGGCTTCTCTTTGCTTGACACCTTTGGAGCTCAAAAGTGCCCTGTTAATATTCTTTTCTATATGTTCTCGTGCCAAATTGAAATTTCTTGATTTACTTTGAAAAATTATGACGGTCAAAAATTAGTTTTCCCGGTGTGGTCAACGAACTAGTAGGCTAATTCTTTTACCAACAATATACATCAAGTTATCAGCTGTCAAATTTCTAAGAAAAGCACTAAAACCGTTTTTAGGTTTCGCCATTTGTCCATGCAGAAGGTTCCACGAAGTACGAGCTGAACAGAGACCGTATTGTAAAAATGACCATAAAATAGAGTCTATAAAGACAATGTAGTGCGTAATAACATATTTGGTGAAATATTATAATGTGAATTAAGCTTGAGGACTTTTAAAGTTTAAATATCTTAAAGAATCTAAATGGAAAGCACTATCAACTACCATTATCATTTTAGCTGGCCTACGTGTCCCCCTGGTACAAGAAAGGGAAGAAATGGACAACTGCTACATTGTATGATAGCCACCCCGCCCACTCCCCCCACTGCTTCTACGTAAAGCTAAATGTGAGAGGTCAAGGATTTGTTCACATAGCGGAAGTAGGCCTTGCATGTAATTCAACAATCAAATGCACAGAATCAGAAAGAAGACGCTAGATTTTAGCATTAAAGTCACTCGGATTGTAGACTAATTTGCCCCATCATAGGCATTAGATCTAGTCTAGGTAATGTATACTTGTACTAGATCTAGGCTACAGACTCATATTCTATAAATTCTAATAAATAAATAGATCTCTAGATTCTATATAATTTTAATGTGTAGTACTTTTTAATTCTTTTAGTAGTAGAGAGAGAGAGGGTAAGAGAGTAGACACCAGTAGAGACGAGATCTAGACTAGTGACAGTACTACTACTAGTGACTAAGAGTCACACCACACTAGACTACTCAGTTATCACACACAGTACTAGATCTAGATCTAGTCAGTAGACTTGAGTCTGACTGTAGAGGCAGAGGAGAGACTCAAGATTAGTCTAGAGATCTAACTCTGAAAAAGTAAAGAGTAGAAACTAAGAAAGAGAGTCATCATTCAGGTGATCATTGTCATCAATATTTGACATTTAATTGTCTATATAGACTCTAATATTGTCAATAAGTTCTCAACAACTCACCAGTCCCAGACTCCATTCAAGAATAGAAATAAGATTTTAAGAAAGCTAAGAAGTGCATTATATTAAATTTAAATGATCGTTATGAATGATTTTTGAAGTCATTAAGTCTTATAAGAGCTTACTAACTAGAAATTAACTATGGTGGGAGAAATCCGATCGAGGATTGGTGATACCCACCCTACACTTCTTTGACCTCATTTAACTTTTACTAAACCTAATGATACTAAATAAGATTTTTATCTAATAGACAAAAGAACAGGAATCCAGAGATATCTTCATTTTTTTCATAGGAATCATAGGTCACTCTGTTACTTTCTATAAAAATCCACATGTGAAAATTGTTGCTAGCGTGCTTAATCCAATCGAACTTCACACTTACTCTAGTAGAGATTCTAGTTTTATATTAATAGGACTTGGTAGGTCACTAGGGTCCCTAGCCATGACTAGTGTCACTAGAGATAGAGAGAGGGTCTATCATAATATGTAAAGTAACCAAGTAGATCTAGATCTCCAGTCTAGATCTATCATTCTAATCTGTATGATGTATCATCTCATCTGGGTTCACTTTATATCTTGAACCTAGGTCCTAGATCTAGTTCTAAATCTAGATTCTAGATATAGGTCAGACTATACTTGTACAAACAGTTCAGCTTTTTAACTGTAAAAATTTGATCAGTTAATGTTCCATATATTAATCTTCAATGCCAACTCTGATTATTCATTATTATTTGTTCTTTGCTCATGTAAAGTTTTGATAGTTATTGATTGTTTTTGCTTCATTTTCATTCTTTTCTGTCTGTAGTAAATAGTTGTAAGATGCCTGAATAAATGGGGTGCACATACTCAGGACACAACAAAAATCAAGATGGTGTTCGGTCTTTCCGTGTCCACAATGTGGATGATCAAGGTGTAGAGCTGAACAGAGGTATTATAGAGATTACGGAAAAGGATCTTGTTCTTCGTCAGAAGGGGAAGGATGCCATTAGGTATACTTTAGCAAACATTTTTTATTAAATTAAAATATATATATATATATATATATATATATAATATAATTTTCTTAGCATATGATACTCCAACTTTTGTGGTCTTTAAGTGGGTGACAGCTGTGAATGTATTTCTTTCACATTTCCGATGTCAGTATCACTTGTTGGTGAAAATTGTAATTTAAAAGAAATTGATAACATCACTAATTTTTTTTTTTTTTAAATCCTACTATGGACAATTATAGAAAAATTTTTTTTAGAGAATGACAATATAATATGTAATCTTTTTATTATACAAATAGAGACAATAATTTAATCTTGTATAATAGGTGGCCCTTGCATGGTCTACGGCGCTTTGGATTCGACGCTGAGCTTTTCTCATTTGAAAGTGGTCGGAGATGTGCTATGGGACCTGGTATTTATGCTTTCAAGTGTTCCCATGCTGAATCTCTGTTCAATTTAGTGCAAGACACACTCCAGAAGGCAGGAGAGGAGGCACAGAGAAATCAGCAGCTCAGTCATGGTAACAGCACTTCTAGTACAGGATTGCAACATACTGGGTATATCTTCTTTTTTTTTTTTACGCTTTGAGCACTCCTTTTCTGAAACAATGTACCTAGAAGGGGGCTCCTAGATACCCCCCGGTCCCCAAATGAAATTGGACCAAAGCGCTCTGAGCATGCTATAAGCATGAAAGTAGCGCTATATAAAAGCTATAATAATAATAAGGTATTTTAATTAAAAAGAGCAGATGAAGTTTTTGTCGCTTACAACTTATAAGGATGTCTTCAAGTTCTTTGATTTGACTTCATCTTTGACTTGTATGACAATGTTCTCTTATTGTAAAGCTTCTCCTCTCCTCAAGTGTGAAAATTAAAGTTGAGTGCAGTATTTCATTTGGCTATAAAGTCCTACTTATTTTACCACATCCAACACAGACAAAATGTATGTCTGCGGGTGGGTGATTTTAACCTCTTTTTTTCGCCTCACTATGCATGTCTTGTACTATAGCTTTCCTTTTGGTCACAAATGTTTATTATATCCTATGGCCTTTGTCAAAGATCTCCCATTAGCATTACATTAAAATATATATATATGTGTGTGTGTGTGTATATATATTTTATATAATATATATATATAATTGCTTAGATTTCACTGTCCTGGACAAATATCTCTTCTTCCTAGAAAGATATATCTGTAATATGTTAATATTTCATAAAAGTTCTGTCATCTAAGCCTATAGATTGGGATGTAATTTTAAATTAGATCTATAGTGTATATTGTGCTGCATTTTTTAAAATGACTATTATTTAAGACAATCTATAGAATAATAATTTGTCAATGACATAATCTGAAAACTTTTCCACTGGTGATGTCATAAATGTGCAATATTTTTAGTCTCAGGAGCTGGCTGGTTGGGGGGGGGGATATAATTAAAAGTGTTTATGAGACTTTGCTAAATGTGTAATTATTTAGTTGTCATAAGATTGTTTGTATAATTTACAGTCGAACAAGGCTAACCTCTTCGAATATGCAAGGTGGAGAATCTCATGGCCAAACTGTTGAAAGAATGTTTATATTTAACAGCGCAAGTCAGGATGGAGATGATATAGACAGTGATAGAAATGGCAGCTCTCCCTTGTATGTGAATGGCCTTCTGATGGAGGATACAGGACATGAATATGTGAACACCACCACCAGCAGGTCTACAAATGGTGCCTATCCTATTGATGAGACAGCAGCTCTGATAGACTTTTTGCACAACCCACCTGGCATTAGGAAAGGAGCTACTCGCTCACAGGTACAGTTGCAATGTCAAGTTACTATTTCAGTCATTATTATTTTAGAAAAGGTGATAGTTACCTGAGAACAGTAACTAAAGCTAATAAAACAACTTAAGTTATCTTTTTGTAGTAAATGCCAATTGGTAAGTATTTTTGGTTTATTAAAAATGGTTTATTTATTACTGTATAACATTTTAACACTCTGCCATTAAAGTCTTATAATAAAAGAAAGTTTGTGAAATAAAACAAATGTTGTATTTTTAAGATCAGATGTGTTCAAATCATTCAGACTAACAATGAAAGCATATTATTCATCTCCTGGGTAATATGTACACGGAATCAATGGATAAAGTTTGATGGGACCAGATGCTTGTCTTGTACCTTTGATTCTCTGTGAAACATTGACTCAAGTGAAAAAAAAAGTTTACCAATTTATCTCAAAATTAGTTTTTTTTTTCATAAAAAATACATAAAAAAAATAGTGTTTAAAAAAACAAAAGAAATAGAAGCTTTATCTACAAAAAATATTTCTATTTAAAAAATAAGCAATGGTGAAGAAAAGAAATTCCAAAGAAAGATGACAGGAGTTAGCAGAGCATATCATTATTATTATATCTTTTATATAGCGCTACTTTCATGCTTATATCATGCTCAGAGCGCTTTGGTCCAATCTCATTTGTGGACCAGTGGGGGGGAGGGGGTATCTAGGAGTTGGTTTTCCGTGCTGCCTTTGGGCGCTCAGTAAACACAACTCTGCCCGAGTCGGGTGTCGAACCTCGAGCCCCCTTCTAGGTAGCCAAGCTCAAGCCGCACTTGGCCTCTCGACCACGCTTCCCACGTTTTTTAGTTATAATTAACAGTGAATCAAATTTTTGATAGTCCATTTGATTTTTTTTTATATTTATACACGACAGACATGTTTTTTTTCTTTTTTTTTGCTAACAATAATTTATGGTTTAATTGCTTAACTGCATATTTTGATAAAACTGAACTCAGTACCAGTGTTAAATTTATTTACATAGTCTTTTTTTTTTTAATCACAGTACATGGTTTGCATTGTTAATTTTTTTTTAAAAAAATATTACATTCCAGTTGTAAGTAGGGCACATGAAATACTTAGGTACTTAAAAATGTTTTTTTTTGTGTGTAAAGGTGAACTATGCAGAGCTCTGCATGCCTGATGCCCAGCCTAGTGTCAACAGCATGGAGAACCTGCTGGATGAAAACGGTGTGGGTGCTGTGCACAATGTGGAGCGTAGAACTGCTGGACTAGAGGTCAACAGCAGGCTTTCTCGTCAGAGTTTATCAGCTGGAGGTTTTAGCACAGACAGCAGTACGTTTTTATTTTAAATATGAATATTATACGCTGGTTCAGTGAATTCAATGCTACTTGAAACTCCAATCTTTCTTCTTCACATTGTGTAACTGATCTTGCACGGCAGTTCTTTGGTTAAGCTGAGGCTCCTTTGCTTATTAAACTGAATTTCCTTTACTTATTAAACTGAATTTTGTCATTTTCCACGAAGGCAGCACAAAATCACACAAATAATGTTGATTCTTTGGAAAGGTGGATTAAAGCAGATCAGAAAGTTGATTTGCCAGAGCTAAATGTCATCATATCATTCTCTTTGCTTCTTGCCCATGTACGCTTTAATATTTCCTAGTTAATAAAAAGAAAAGATTTTCCTTTCAGTACTGTTTCTTACTCTCTCCCCAGGCATTCGAATCTCTCTTCCCAATGATTTTATAAGCGTGCCATCCCAAGACTGCTTACTTCAAACCTCTGATTCAGATGTCTTTTTGCCGGCCTCTTCCAATTACGTCAACCTGTACGTGAAGGACACAGCATCACCAGCTGCCCCAGCAGTATTTGATGAGATTCCACTTCCACCCTCTAGTGAGGTTCATATTGCAGCTCAAGCCTGGGGTCCTAAACCTGCACCCACAAGAACAAGATTAAACAGGGTGAGACTTGGTATAACAGAGAAAGTTTTGTTTGTGTGTTTTCTTTGTCAGCGTTTAAATTTCAACATAAATTACATTTTGTGATCACAAATATGTGATACTGTGATCCTAAAAATTCAGTTGGCTTTATTTCAGAAAATAAAATGTACAATTATTAATATATTTTAAAATCAGCAGCGTCAGCATCATCTTTCACATTGTCTTATATTTTTATTCCTTCTTTGTTCTTGTAAAATTTTAATTCACATTGTCATTTAAAAGAATATAATACTTGACTTGAAACACATAATTCTATGAATACCCTGAAAGTTATTTATCCTGCCTAATAAGAATTTTTTTTAACTTAATTTCTAATGTATAAATCAAGGGTGGAGTTCAAATAACGTGAACTCAACACATTCAAACCTACAATTTTTTTTATTCATTCTTTGGCCTTATAGGAAAGTATTGTTAATTCAAAGTCAGTTATACCTGATAAGATTTGTTAATTCAAACTCAGTTATACCTGATGGGAATTGTTAATGCAAAGTCAGTTATACCTGATAGGATTTGTTAATTCAAACTCAGTTATACCTGATAGGAATTGTTAATTCAAAGTCAGTCATACCTGATAGGAATTGTTAATTCAAACTCAGTTATACCTGATAGGATTTGTTAATTCAAAGTCAGTTACACCTGATAGGATTTGTTAATTCAAAGTCGGTTACACCCGATTCCTAACAGTTGAAAGAAAAAAGCTTGTATTTTATCCTCTTTTTTTTCACTGCCCCTTTACAAGCCAGTGTTCACAATCCTACTATTGATCAATGTCCAGCAATGTATTATGCTTGAATGTCTTATATCCCACTATGTAACTTTTTGTGTAGACACTAGTGGCCTACTTGGCAAGAGTGTGGCTATTGAAGAACACTAACAGGCAGATTGACCCCCCCACACACACACACACACACACTCTGTCCCAAGCATGCACATGCCAGATGATATGCAAGAGGTGGAATGACTATCACTTGCAGTAGAGTCATTTTCCTAAGTTCTAAACAGAATGGCATAGTCAAATTCTTGAAGTCTGAATCCTTTGAAAGGAAAAACAAATTATAGCAGCAGAGGGTATCAACAGAAAAAAATAAAATGATCTAGAAAGCTTTTGTAGAGAAACACAGTATTTCTATTTATCCCTTAATTAAACAATAGTAAAATATATTTCAAACTCAAAAATATAAAATACATTCACATTTTGAAACATTTTATAACTTCACCAAGAATTGAGTAATATCCATAATACTTAGTTATTTCCCATGTTGATATGTAATTTAAGCTCTTTATTATAAAGGCACTCCCTATCCCTACCTCTTTTATTAAGTAGAGTGTTCACATAGTAGTATTTTTGTATCAAAAGTGTCTAATATAACTTTGTCTTCTTGTCTCTTTCCCCTTGCAGCCATTGGTCAATTATATCATGATTGACCACAAAGCTCAAAGTAATGACAACTTGCCAGGTAATAATTCTCCCACCTCTCCGACCAGCTGTGTTTCTCTGCCCGAGTCTCCCAGCAGGAAAACTGAGAGCTATGCCATGATTGATTTTGACCGCACCGCCGCTCTGTCTAACGCTACCAGGCCGAAAGAGGACGATGAAGGGGTGCGGAAGACACGCCACAATAGCACTATCAGCGACATGCCTTAGAATGTGGAGTCTTGTGTCTCAGGTTACGAACATACTGTTACTTTAAGTGGTGCTGACCAAACTAGGATTCATGGAACACACGTTATGTGTTTAACATAGAGTTAGCCAATGTGTTTATTATAACTGTATTGTGTGTGTGATGAAATCAGTATGGATGTGCGGTGAGTGTGTGTTGTCAGACAAGAGCCTTGTCGTTGTTGAACATTCCAGCAAGTTGTCCAGCTGCTGTGCACCTCTGTTTCCTGTTCATTCTTTTCAGCATGAACATTGAGCTATACCAAAACACTGTTTCCCCAATTTGAATGTTCACATTCCTTGAAAACAGTCCTCCACCCCCACTCCCCCCCTGTTTTCCAGCCTTCTCTGAAACCTATTTGCTAACCAAAAAACTTGATTTAAAAAAAAAAGGCTGTTTAGTCCAATTTTTTCTCTTACGTTCAATGTCATTAACGGACAGTTGTGTGTTATTTCTGGTTGCTTGATTTATTTCTTAGTATCATAAGTTTTGTTGTATGAATAGATCTAGCAATGACACAGTTTTGTCACTAGACGTAGTTTAGTAATAGATCTAGCAATGACACAGTTTTGTCACTAGATTTAGTCCAGTTCATGTAACATTTCCTGACCAAACAAAGAAAAGACTGCCGTCAATTTTTGTAGTCATGTTAAAAATTCTGCTGTTTTTGTTTTTTATGTATTTGTATTCCTTAAGAAGCTTTCATTCTTAGTTGCTGTTTTTTTTTTTAATTAAATAATGAGGCCATTAGAACTATTGTGCCATCCTGTAATTATTATTTGAGAAATATTTCATGGATCACCTGGCCATCACCAGTTTTATAATGTGGGCAAGTTTAACCATTTTTTTTTTCACCTGCATGCTCTATGGGCTTAGATTTGTAAATATATTAATTTGGTTCATAGCCCTAACACTGATATACATTATTTTAGTTTCTTATTAGGAGTTACAAAAAGGAACATTTTACTGTATAACTTTGGAATTTCATCTCATATAATAAAGAATTTAATGATAGCTTTCATTTCAAATAAAATGTGTATTCTGAACATCTGAAACAAGTTGGGACTAAATTCCACCTTGTTTCTGAAACAAGAAGGAGCTAAATTCTACCTTCATATTTTTCAAGTTCTATCTTGGAACAAAGAAACTTGTGTACTTAGTAGTTGGTATGTTCTGTTCTTTCAAATTAACTGAAGAAATGAGATGGGGTGACATGACGTGTTTAACAGTTGAGTCAAGATAAAACTTGTATTTTTTAAAAAATATTTCAATGACTATTTTGTTTTGCTAGTTAGTCTGACTTCAGATTCTTCTTACATTTTTGTCATTGCATATGTGTAGAACAGGGATGCCCGCCAATGTCGGAAATTAAAATGGCCTGCAGGTCAAATTAGGTTGGGCATCACTGGTGTAGAACAATGTCTGTGTTTTGTTTTTTTTTGGCCTGCTATTTAGGTGTAGTCTTGTATAACTCCCTTTATTTTTACTACTGTCATAAATGCATGTGTTAAAACTTAATTCTTTTTTTCTGAAACAATCCTCTCATGTCTATTTCAAATGGCCATTATTGTCAGTGCACAGTGAGATCATCAGTGCTTTAAAACTAATTCATTTTTTTTCTCCCTTTTATGTTTATTATTGCTTAAAACTTTATCTTCAATAGTTTTGAATAGTTTCTCTTTTGTAGACATCCTGAAGTTTTTCCCTTTCATTTTATTTTTGTGTTTGAAGCTAGCTGCTTAATTTTTTTTTTTAACATGTAACATTAGATAAGCTCAAGACTTCTAATACATTTTTTTCAAAAAGGTTTTAATTAAACAATATGGTCAATTATAAAACACGTTTTATTCAATCTTGATCATAAAATATTTCTTGGATTCTACAGTGGCTGGATTTTTTATTGATAATTTCAATAGCTACAATAAATATCACTTTTGGTCTTATAAACAACTAGTCGACCGGCGGCATACCATATGCCGCTATTTTGCAGGGCAGGCCTTAGGCACTGCAACATATGCGACCGCAGTGGGTCCCGCACTTTCTTTGGACTTGTGCTCATTTTTAGATGTATAAATTATTAAATTGAACCATTTTATAACATGATATAACAGATTTCCCACGCTAAAGTCAAACCTGAGAGTAGTATCTGTGTATTGTCATTCTAGTTTCAAGAGTCGACATAGTATAATCTCCTCCGGCTTCCACTTTTTTAACCTCCCTTCCATTCGCTACACAAATTCATAAGAGAGTTTTAGGAAACAAAAATTTGTGCATTGCAATTGTGTGTACTTTATATAATGTCTATAAATTGTGTTTAATCTCTAAGACTGAAGATCATGCAATTTTTAAATTTTTTCATAATTTGGAAATCCGAATTCAATAGTAGATACATGATTTCAAGTTACATGAAATTACTTCCTTTTTCCAGTCTATATTTATTTATGTCTATGCTATTTGTGAATGAAAATAGTGCGGATTGGGATGCACCAGTTTCCATTCACACCGTGCTGCGCCATGGGATCTTCCCATTTACATGTGTTTTGAACTTTACTTGAAGTTTTACCCTAACATGTTTGGTGCAAGTCAATGATTTAGTTTGAATGCTGAAAACAATACTGGAGAGAAAAAGTATTTTGTGCTTTAAGAAAGGGTGAACTCTGATGTCATGAATAGATGTTATTAGTTACTGAGTTTATACACAGGTTAAATTTGGTGTATTAATGTTCATGTATCTTTGAATGTAATTAGCTCAGTTTTTATGTATTAAGTCATTTTTTTATACATTTCTGTTGTAATTATGCCATTGTTGATGTCTTTTTTAGTCTGGGTCAATTGAAAGGGTAGGGTCTTTTAATGTACACCATCTAGTATCCACCAAATCATTCTTATTGTTTAATCTAAAACAAGAGCTGCTTGTTTTCAAACATTATTCTGTGTGGCAGAAACTTTTAACACCACACATACAACTGCATGTACAATACAATCATACCCCATACTATCAGATCACTGGTAGATCTATATCAACTCTTTCAGTGCAAATTATTTTGATGGAGACAAACAGAAATCTAAACAAGAGGAATCACTAACACAATTTTTTTTTCTGTTTTAACCTGCTAGTACTGCATTTAATTTACTACCAAAACAAAAAACAATTACTCTCACATAGGAAAAAAAATAGAAGAGAGAAACATTTAACATTAAAAAGATAGTGAATTAATATCGTATACCGAGTTATTCCTTGAGAGTAATGCTGCGCTGAAAGTGAAAGAAATAGTCATCTACATTAGGTAGCCTGCACTGTCAATAGAACCTATATTGAAAGCAGCTGTTACATTGTTGATTGAAAAACATACTCTATCAGACTTGTCCTAATCAAAATGCATTTATTATTCAATTTACATTTTATAAATATATACAAATCAGAAGACACAAAGAGCTTAATCATCTTGACTGTGTATATGCTTTATAAATTGTTATATTTCCAGTTGCGACAGTTGTTCTCTTCAGTATTATATTTGGAATACTTCTCTTCAATTATTTGAAGGAAAAATTATTTGTTCAAATTGTGACGCAACTCCTATCTACATTAACTTGGTTGCTATGGAGACATTAACTTATGTAATTTTGTTTAGGCATGTGATGGGCAATCTGTGAGGTTTGACCATTTTTTTTTTTTTCTAAAGTTTTCTTTATATGGGAAGCGCGGTCGAAAGGCTAAGTGCGCTTGAAATTGGCTTTGCTTGGCTACCTAGAAGGGGGCTCAGGCAGAGTTGTGTTTACTGAAACCAACTCCTAGATATCCCCTCCCCCAATACACTGGTCCACAAATGAGATTGGACCAGAAGTGCCCTGAGCAGCTTGCTATAAGCATAAAAGTAGCGCTACATAAAAGCTATAATATATATATATATATATATTATAAAGAGCATGACATGATCAGATGCTTATTATATGTGTATAACAGGAACATCTGTATTTTCCAATTGTTACTACGAATATGGCAAGAAATGATATTGAATTCATTATAATATTTTATTCTGCTTTTCCTCCGAGGTGCTTACAGGCTCTGACGTAGACTTGCCAACAAACTTTTACACTGTGCTATGTTGTGTCAGTCTCTCCAACAGATTTGCACATTACCATTGGCACATTTGTGACTGCTTACACTCAACTTTATCTTACAAGCTGACATTTTGTGACATTGACTTGTACACAATGTATTCACCACTGCCATTGACCATCTCTGGATTTATACTTGTTTACATATTATTATTATTTGTAGTGTTGTTTTGTTCACAATTCATGACACTTAGCAACGTGTGAGGCTGAATTTCACATAAAAATGCACAAAGCTACACATCACTGTGTTGTTTTGCTCACTTGCAACTTTAAAGGATGTTGTGATATGAATACATTAGTGAACACTCTAATGTGTCCGCCAACTAAAGTTAGGAAGAACCTTCAGTGTATATTCTTTATTTTGTCTGCTGAGAAGATCTTGTTGAGACGTGCAATACATTTTCCAGTCATATTTTTCTTCTTATTTTTACATCAAGTTGATTACATGTGGTTGATTTTTTTTTATTTGATTCCCAGCCCAAGATTCGATGCTTAAAATGGTGGTGTAAAACTGCTGCTGGTTGATATGAAATATTTTCTTTACATTGTCTTGAACAAGACTTACAGATCTGAAGTGACAGACAATCTGACCAGTTTACTTGTACTACAATGATTTGTATTCTGACTGAGCATATGGATCAATGATGCATTACTTTCTTTATGGATACATTTTTACAAAGGTGGCTGATGAAAAGCTTTTTTTTTTTTAATTCTTTGTAAATAACAATCTTTTTTTTTTTTTATTTTGTTGATTTTAGGTTGTTTAATGTTGACACTATATCTAGTACTAGTGTTGTGAATGCTTTTACTTCTAACCTTTTGGTTCATGTCTTTGATAGGAACTAAGATTGATGGCTTTTGTTATTGTTTTTAATTAGTTGTTTTAGTCATATTTAAAGTGTTTTTTTTTTTAATATACATTTTAACTTTGCCCAAACTTTTAACCTTGAATTCAGTCAAAAAGTTAATAATAATTTTTGTATTGATTACCTAATCCTGAGCCAGTGTATGTTTGGTGCAGTGCTTCTCAAACTTTTACATTACTTTTACTACCCCCAAACTAGAAAATGAACACTCACACCCCCAACTAGAGGGTTTAAAGCCATGCAAGGCCTTTAGCATTACCTGTTTTCCTGTATACTAAGTTTCAGAAATGCTTCGAATGTCTGTTGTGCAATTCCTTCTTATATCTAGCAAGCCTGTTTTGTTCACCCATAAGAAGGCATCAACAGAAAGAGGCTACAGTGAAGCAGTTTGACCATGATGAGAAAGAGGGTTAGAATCCCATAAGTAGAAACTTATTATAAATGTCATATTAATTTTTTTTGCGTTGATCTTGTTGCATGTGCTTCTGGATAATAATATAAAAAAAAGATATGTTTTTAAATTTTAAAAAAAAAGACAATTTAAACATTGTAATTTCATTTTAAGCGATCAATATTCAAATATGGATTTATAACTTCAATACAAATAAAATATATCTCTCGTCTGTTTAAAAAAAAATGACCCCCTTCAGAAACCCCTCCCCTGTTAACATGTCACACTCTTACCCAACTTGAGAAGTGCTGGCTTGGTGCTTGGCATGCAATCCTTCAATGCTATGGTGAAATGAATTACTGTTCCCTTATTATGGGCACTAGTTTAGGGCAATGGTTCAATTCAGTAATTTAGTCACATCTTAGTATATGTCAGATGATTAGTTGTATAAATCTATACAAGTCCTTTGATTTCCATCTGGTTGTGGTACTGATTTTATTTCTTGTTTTTTTTTTATTGTTTTATTTTAAATTAAAATGTGCCTTTTATTCTAGACTATTGTTAAGTATTTCAGTTGGTCTCTATAAATTTTAATGGCTTTAATTTCTATGTACCAAAATTTTGATTTGACCCTGCTTGCAAGCTGTATGTGGAACTAATCTTTTTTTTGAAACTTAGACCTCATGTGTACCTCATCTGCTTGATAGTTCAAAGCTCAGTGTTATGATCAGATTTTGTTTTTCATGAGACTTTTTGTTGTGTGTATTTATTTTGTTTCCAAGATCTGGTCAGTATGCAGTGACGCCCCTTGTTACTTCACTGTGCAGTTATTTATTCTCATTTTCTAGACTTCTAGCAGTCCTACAATGATTTGTTTTTGATATGGTAAGCTACATGCATTGGTTGCATTTATACTGAGCTGTATTGAATCTGTATTCATGGTACTGATGTTACATTGAGATGTCAATTCTGTGTTTATATAGCAAGTAATCATTTTTGTTTATGTACAAGATTTCAGGAAAACCAATTGTCATTGTTTCATGTCATGTGACTTTCTATTCAAACTAACCATGTGATTGGCGAAGACAATAAAACACAATTTTGATGGAAAAATTGTTTCTATGAATACTTTGTTTTCTGTACATGAACACACAATAAAAAAAAAACTCATTTGGAATAACAGAAAGTTAAGACATAGTTAAATTTTACTCTTTTTTTTTTTTTTACATTCACATGTTAAAGAATTGTGAAAAGAATTTTATGAGCGTTCAGCGATTAACATACTGTGAAAATCTGTAGAAGCCCCGACAGAGCTATTTCTTCCCTTTTTTAAAATAATGATTCAGTAGCAAAGCCTTATGCCAGTTAAGATTAAATTACTGTGTAGCACTTAAGGCAAAACACTTCTTCAATAAAATGGATATTGTGTGAATGTGTGTACTCAAATAGATCAACTCTCTACTGGCCTTACGTTTTCAAAGGTAACTAACCTACCTACAAAGTTAATTAGGTCAATGCATTTTAGTTAATGAAAACTATTGCTATAATATTTTTAAAAAGTAGCAAAGCTAGTGGTTTCATTTAATTTTACATTCCCTCAAGCCATTAAAGAATCTGTATGCCACTAAGAAGAGCTTGCATTTTCTGAGATTAAAAACTATAAAGAGAGATGTGTCTAACTCAGGATTTTGGCATCAAGAGAACATATATTTTTATATGCCCTCTACCACAAAATTCAATGCAACAAATTTGTAGGTAACTTATAATAAAGTGTATTTTTGTCATCGACAAATAACATACAACTTTAATACTAAAGACAAAAACATTAACTTCCATGGAATGCTTCTAAAATATTCACAAGAAAATATTTTAAAATACTTTTGAAAATCAAAGCTTATATTCAGTGTACCTGTATTAATTAGTTTGGATCAGTCATGTAATTAAATTTGTAATAGATCTAGAGTTCTAGACTAACAATAAAAAGCATTTATAAAGATATTTTTATAAAAAAAAAA
>JADKLZ010005243.1:28706187-28716722 GCA_021533235.1 Biomphalaria straminea
AGCCAGATTTAAAATAATAACCTCTCTTTATACAATAACCTCCCATTCAAAAGTTGATTATTCTTTATAAAAGAAAATCTTTTTTTTTAAATGTATTTAACATTGTTAGATGACAAAGTGATCTGTGAGTAGCCCACAGAACATTACCTCTGCCCACTTGCTAAGTGCCTCTGGGTTGTGGTCCCAAGGAATCTGAACACAAATAGAGTTGCCAACCATTCTATCAAAGTTAGGGTTGTTAGTGGCCACTGTGTAAAAAAACTCTCTCCATAACAGCTGACCATGGAGGGCCAGTGGTGGTTCAGCCCCTTTTTTCACCTACAAGAAAATGATAAAATATGCTTTTAAGTCCTTTATGCAAACAGATACTAAACCAGTTTCTTGTCATAAAATGTAAGCATAAGTTAACAAAAAAAAAAAAACAACAATTGAAATCATAGTATACTGTAATGATCTCTGATTGGAAACAGAGCAGGAAAGACCAATCCTTCTGTAGTGTATTTACAAGAAACTGGGCCATTCAGTGAATTGTCTCATAGCCCCCAAACAGATCAAGTGATTGTCAGACATACTTGTACAAAATATGTGACACTATTTCCATGCTCTCTCCACAGTGACAGCATCAGGAGTCATAGTTTGGACAGAAATGGGCACAGTATGCCCCAAAAGGACAGTGTTCCAACATCCTACACTACAATATGATAGACTGATCTGAATTCTTCAACTGCCACCATGGATCTTATCTTATAGATTATAGACATTACTTATATAGAGATAGTGATGTGGGTTTTAATTCACTCATTCATTGTATATGCACTCAATAGTTGTATATAAGGTTATCAGAGAAATTATTATTTAAAAAAATAATAAAGATAGTTCAATGTTTACCTTTTTGTATAATTCAATCAACTTCCAATAAAACAATCTTGGAGAAAGACAACCAAATCTTAGGTATGGACTGAGTCCTGTGCCACTTGGATATAAGGATTGTGGGCTCATTTTTGGTCTTTCAAAACTGGCAACCCAGGCCTAGAAACACAGAGAAACATGTAGGCTATTTAGAATTCTTGAAAATACAAGGGCAAGTTATCAAAGAAAATATTAGATCAAAGAAGATTTTTTACCTTTCTTTCTAAATGCCTATAAAGTCTGGCTAGAGCCTCAGACTCTCCACCTCGAAACTGAGCTGGACCCAGTGAGTCAACATCAAAACCTTTACAAATTTCAAAGAAAAAAAAAAAAAGTTGAAATGAATTTCATTTAGCTCATACATAAACATAAATATTTTTCATCAATTATACAAGTTTAAAAGTAAGCACAGTTTAATCTAATTAATCTAAAGCACAAAAGTGGTCTCATTTTGGGTTTCTCTAGGTCAGTGTTTCCCTGACTGTGTTCCACAGAACCCTAGTGTTCTGTAAGGCTTGAATAGATATTCCAAGCAGGGGCGTGCATCATGTGCGGGGCCCGGAAGGATAAACTATATATACCTTACCACATCACGCTAACCGGCTAATCCATCTCTAACACTGTAACAATAACAAGACAGTATGTCTGCCTTAATGCTGTGGGCTTTCCCTTTAGTTACAAAACATAGAACATTGCTTAGCCATTCTTGCTATATATTTACCTGTTACCTGTTACCTATCCCTTAGTCTGGTGGACCGTTGGGGCGCCAGGCAAGACTTGTGGACCATCTTTCTCCATTCCTCTCTATCCTTTGCCCTGTTTAAAACCTCTTTCAATGGTAGACCTGTCCATTCTTTGATGTTGTCTTCCCACCGCTTTTTCTGTCTGCCTCTTCTTCTTTTTCCTGGTACTGTTCCCTGGAGGATGGTCTTTGCGAGTCCCGAAGATCTTGTTACATGGCCATACATTTTGAGCTTTCGTTTCTTCACAGTATTTAGCAGGTCATCATGGGGTCCGATCGCTGCAGTAACCCTGTCTCTAATCTCTTGATTTGTGATGCGGTCTTTAAATGTGATGCCTAGGATCCTTCTGTAGCATCTCATTTCCATTGCTAGGATCCTCCTCTCTAGCTCTGCAGTCAGTGTCCAAGACTCACAAGCATATAGAAATGTGGCCATGACCAGGGAGCGCATCAGTCTGATTTTGGTGCCGAGGGATAAGCCTTTGTCTTTCCATATCAACTTGAGTTTAGAAAGGGCCGCTGTGGACTGTGCTATTCGAACCATTAGTTCGGGCTTTGTTCCCTCATCCGAGACAATAGCTCCGAGGTATTTAAAGCTGTTAACGCTAGTTAGCTTTTCGCCTCCAATACTGATGGCCTTTGTAAAGCCCTGTTGACTATTGGTCATAATTTGGGTTTTTTCTGCATTAATTTGCATGCCATAAGCTGCTGAAGTCTTGTCAATGCGCATCACTAGGTCGGCTAGTTCGTCTTCTGTCCCTGCTAGGCCATCAATGTCATCTGCGAAGCGCAAGTTTGTAACTTTTCTTCCTCCAATGCTTACAGTACCTTCAAATCCTTCGAGAGCATCTTCCATTATTCTTTCAAGAAAGATATTGAATAGTGTTGGTGAAAGGAGGCAGCCCTGTCTTACTCCAACTGTGGTTTTGAACCATTCCCCAATATTGTTGTTGAAGTACACCGCACTGGTGGCATCCTTGTATAGGTTCTGGATAACTTTGGTTATGTTTGTGTTAATGTTATATTTTTCCATTGTCGCCCAGAGTGCCCCGTGCCATACTCGATCGAAAGCTTTCTTGAAATCAATAAAGACATGGAAAAGATTCTCTTGGTGTTGGATATATTTTTCACAGAGTATTCTGAGGTTTAGGATTTGCTCTGTTGTGCTGCGACCATGTCTAAAACCCGCCTGTTCTTCAGATATGATTTTGTCTGCTATCGGTTTTAGTCGATTTAATATAATTTTTAACAGCACTTTGCTGGGATGGCTTATGAGGCTGATGGTGCGATAGTTTTGACATAGTTGTAAATTGCCTTTCTTTGGAAGAGTGATGATGAGTGACTGGGTCCAGGGTTTGGGCCATTCTCCTGATTGCCAGATCTTGTTGCAAATTGTATAGAGTGCGTTTATCATGGTTTCTCCTCCCGCTTGTAGAAGTTCACCAGGAATGTTGTCAACTCCGGCCGATTTTCCCTTTTTCAGGGCTTTTACTGCTGCTGCTACTTCCGAGCGAAGAATCGGATAGTCGTCCATGTTGGAAACTGCCGGGACATTTAGTATCTCTGTATCTCCTGAGATTTCGAAGTTATACAGTTCTGAACAGTATTCCGTCCATCTTTTTAACACATCTTTTTCCTCAGTTAGGCACCTATTGTTTTTGTCTTGTATTGTGTTGGTTCTTCCATGCTTTGAGGTAGTGAGGTCCTTCACTAGTTGGTACGCTTTTTTACTGTCATTCCTGTTAAGTCCCAGTTCAATTTCTTTGCATTTGTTCTCTATCCACTTTTCCTTCGCTTCTTTCATTCCCTTTCTAATCCGTTTGTTGACGCTTTTGTATTCGAGGTCATATTTTGGGTCAGACAACTTTTTCCCTTTAAGCTCCCGTCTTTCGTCACAGAGTTGGAGTATATCCTCTGTTACCCAGGGTTTTTTGGGCGGGCGGAGCTTCCCTAGTATTTCCCGGGCTGTTTCTGTGACTGCTGTGTTTAGCATATCCACTTGTGTGTTGATATCCTGGTCATTGGGGTCCAAGATATTGAGGGCTGCAAAGCGTCCTCCTATTTGTGCCTCGAATATGGCGGCTACTTTGGGGTCTTTCAGCTTGTCCAGGTCAAATTTTATCCTGGTAGGTCCTTGTTTTATTACCTTTTTTAGGTGTAGTTTGAAGGTCATCATAACAAGGTCATGGTCGCTTCCAATGTCAGCTCCAGGAAAACTTCTTGTTTTGGCTGTATGGATGCTTGTCTTAAAACGCTGTTGCACCATGATATAGTCGATCTGGTTGTGGTGTTCTCCATTAGGACTGTGCCATGTGGATATACGTGATTTTTTGTGGCATCCTAGTGTGTTAGCCAGTACGAGATTGTTGTATTCCGCAAATTCTAGCAAGCGCTGACCTCGTTCGTTAGTTGTGTGGTTACTGTATCTTCCACATGTGCCTTTCCATGTTTGGTAGGAGTCGCTTCCTACTTTGGCATTCCAGTCTCCTTGTACCACAAGGATGTCCTTTTTCGGGACCTTATTGACCATTTCCTGTAATTGCTCATAAAACTCTTCTACTGCCTCATCGTCGTATGTTGATGTAGGAGCGTATACTTGAATGATGGTGATATTAAAGGGTGATGCCTTTAAGCGTATGGAAATAAGTCGACTGGAAATAGGGTAACAGCTCACAACGCAGTTGCTGTAGTTCCTGTGTACAAGGAATCCTACTCCTTGTTCATGAACATCTTGTAGTCCACTGTAGTACAATTTGTGGCCCTCTTCTGTTGTTGTTTCACCTATGTTTTTCCAGCGCATTTCCGAGAGTCCTACGATGTTGAAATGGAGTCGATTAAGTTCGTGTGTGAGCTCTTCAACTTTTCCATCGTCTCTTAGTGATCTCACATTCCATGTTCCTATCGTGATTTTATTTCTGGTGTTTATTTTGTTTTTGAGTGGACCAGTAGTATACTTCTCACCTCCGCCCTGGTCTGTGACGGTAGGCGCGGCCCTTGTTAACCCGGGCGACGGCCGAGCCGGTATGGATTTATTTTTGGTCATTGTCTCATTTGGCGTATCGAGGGCTAGATAATTGCATGGCGGCGCCCAACCCTCTCCATGCTTGACCACAGCCGAGTACCTCCATTTTGGTGGTTCGCCTTGGTCCTGAACATGAGGCCGTTGTAGTCCATCCTGGGACTCTTCCGCCCTGGCCGGTAACCTTATCTAGAAGGCCTTTCGCCCAGTGGTGCCATGTTATCACCACCCCCTCACATGGTTTAGTCCGCCAGCTGAAGCGGTTTTCCAGGGCATGGCGCTTGGAGCCACATGTGAGAGATTTAGGGGTTGGAAGGGGACCAGTGAGGCCGTCCACCTAACGGTGCAGCATGCCGGACCATCAAAGGTACTACCCCTTTCCAGTACCCCCTATGCTATATATACTGTATTGTAATTGTTCTATATAATGAAAATTCTTTTAACTTTAAAAAAAAGTTAAAAAATTCTTCCCATGGCCATAGCCTATTGGGAAAAAAAACAAATAGACGGAAGCAACCAATCCAAATATTTTATTTCGTATACAAAACATCGACATCCAATCAGATTGTATTAGGAAAATATGTGGTGATCAAGTTTGTGACAATAAAATCTCCGATCGTGGGGCCCCCCTCAAGCGCTGGGCCTGAGGCTGCTGACCCACCTGCAACTCCCTAAGTCCGTTACTGATTCCAAGAACTACTGGAATAATTAACAAGTAGGCCACAAGTAGGCTCTAAAAAATATTAATTCTCATAATGTGCAAAGTGTTCCACTATGAAAAAAAGTTTGGGAAGCACTGCTGTAAGTTATTTACTTCCAAGCAAAATGTTTTAAACCATTGATTGCTTATCAAACAGAAAATTTCATTGCTTTTAGTAAGAGTGAAAAATGGGATACCAACCTAGCTCATCCAGTGAAGGGACACTGAACCTGTCATCGTGGTCATCAGACACTGGTGTGGTCACCTCAGCTACCATGGCTGAAGTCAGAGCTTCACAGGGTTGAAGTGGTGGGTCAAGTTTGGACAAAATGGACTGAAACCTTTTGTAGGTCAAAGGAGGGTTGTTGCCATTGGCAGCTATCACTCTGGAGAAGGAAACAAAACAAACAATAGAGAAAAAGGAATACTTTTAAAAAACAAAGCTTATCAAAGGGAAAGAATTGTTAATTACTACCATTTGTTGAAAATTACAGGGTTTAGTTCCCTTTCTGCTATACAAATCAAAATGATTGGTTAAGTTTTTTTTTATTGATTTATGTATTGTCATTGACTATGAATAATTATGAAAATTTTCAACTTGATTCGAGAATGGAAAGTGGGAGCATAAAACATGTCAAAACGTAATAAGGAGATTAAATCCATATATACATCCACATCTCTCATCAAGTAGAATTTATTTCCCTTATTTCAATATCAAACAAAATAATTAATCACCAATGATTAACTAATTGATTAATTTTTTCTGATTGATTCATTTCTTGACAGGTTCAATGAGTAATTGTGTAAAGTTTTAACATTATCTGAGAATGGGAAGTGGAAAAAAACAACATGTTCAAGTTTTTTACCAGACAGACAGACAGACAGACTTGATATAAGCTTTGTAATAAAGGCTAAAAGCCCATCCAGAGCATTAGAGTTTTTTTTTCTCTTAATATTCACGAACCTAAGAAGTATGGTGAAATGTTTAAGACATTAATATATCTTATCTTATACAATACAGACGTTACTTCAAAAAAGAAGATGATTACGTCCTACGCGTCATGCATTCAGTCATGCATATTAACCAATGACTTAAATTCTGCCAAGTCACTGGTTTTCCTGGCTAGCTCAGGCAATCCATTCCATGCTCTAATAGCGCTAGGGTAGAAGGACAAATTTGTCCTAGCATATGGTACGAGGAATGTGCCTTTTTCTTTGTGTCTTTCTGAGTATTTTATTAAATTTTGTGTTTGAATTTGAAGATTATGGTTCAGTGTTTTATGGATAATTGCTAGTTTACTTTTGAGTCTTCTGTCCTGAAGGCTTTCTAAATCTAGTGAGTATACTAAATATGAATATTGATTTGTTATGAATCTCACTTCTCTATTTTGTGTCTCTTCTAGTTTCTTAATGTTTTCTTGAGTGTCTGTGGCCAAGTGTTAACCAAGAATTGACATGGCCAGCACATTGACTGCTGCATATCATTTGAAAGATCAGAACAGGGAGAACTCGGGAATGTCATAAAAAAAAACAAAATCAATAACCATATTTAATCTAATCAGTAATTGAACTTGCTTACTCAGCACTGGCTTTAGGAGGAATGAAGCAGGCTGAATATGCCCTATCTCCCTCACTACAATCACATAGCAGCCTAAGACCAACAGGAAGAGTTTTCCACAGGAAAATTTGAAACTCGTGTATTTTTTTTTTGGGGGGGTTTCCATTGTATTTATCAACTTCTTCAACTAAGTGGAATAAATCAGAATAAAAAGTCGATATCGTGACAGGAATGTTGAATGCTGGTCTCCATGCTCCTTGATGACATGTTGTTGAAAAAGAGAATTTTAAAAAAGGAGAAAACTTGGTTTATAGGTTAATAACAGTTCACAGTGCAAATACATGGCCTACATGTGACAAGCTGGTTTAGTAGATTAACGCCAAGTAGGGGTCTAATAATTAGCCTAGATGCCCTGGGAACGATGATGTGTTAAACAGGTTTATCTTACAAGCAATCCTTTCAATCTAGTACTACTAGTCTACAATGTACACTATCAGGGCCAGCCTTACAAATAGTGAGGCCCAATTGAATGAATGAAGGCCCCTTGTGTTACAATAGCAACTATTACTATTAATTATATCATTATATCAACATTTATTATACAACATTCATAGCAAGCAATAGGCGCCAGAGGGTTAAATAAAGTTAAGCCAATCGCATGATTCACTATATATATTAACCCTTTAAGTCCTACATCTTTAAAAGCCTATGACAAGAGGCCTGACTGATGACATGACATGCTAAATGTAAATCACGGGGGCCCTGGAAGGCGTGGGGGCCCAATTTGGAGCAATCGGTCAAATCGACCAAAGGCCGGCCCTGCACACAATGACACCAAGGTACCAGAATGCAAAATTTTAGGATAGTGTGTAAAGTAGACAAAATGAATCAAATCCGTTGTGAAGAGTTATATCTATTGTGGCTACACCACTGTCCAATGTAAACATTCTTAAAACGGAAAATAATACTTTGTATACAATGGTAGCGATTCAGCACTGAGTGTGGAGAAATTGGGCGCTAGCGATGGCAATTATTAAAAGAACTCGCACCTGTGAGTGACCTTCACATTCTAGAACTAGGGTGGCTGCCTGGTCGAGCGGTTTGCACGCTGGACTGTCGTTTGGATTTATCGATGGTCCCAGATTCAAACCCTGCCCGTTCCCATCACCCGTCGTCCTGTGTAAGGTTTGGACTAGCAAGTAAACTATCTTCAACTCTGAAGGAACATCCGAAACATGTCAAACAAAACAACAAAACAGAACTCCAGGAGAAAAGATTTAAAAGTAACGAGAAGCCAATCTATTTGGTAGAATACAGACGTTACTTCAAAACTGAAGATGATTACGCTACGATGATCTAGATGTAGTCTATTACAAGTTACAGGAAGTCAATAATGTCACACTTCCCCCTGCCAGGAGCATGACGCCAAAGATGGAACTAAATAACACTTGACAGTAAAATCCCTTAAGGTTGAGACACTTCAGGACAATAGACTCAAACGTAAAGTAGCAATCGTACATAGAACGTTGAAACATTACTACTACTAAAACAACAACACAAAGACAAAGCCACTTTTCTTATTCCATGTGCTAGGACTAATTCGTAGATGTGCCTGGTCGTGCGGTTTGCGCGCTGGACTGTCGTTTGGATTTATCGATGGTCCCGGGTTCAAACCCTGCCCGCTCCCATCCCCCGTCGTCCTGCCGGAGGTTTGGACTAGCAAGTAAACTATCTTCAACTCTGAAGGAACATCCGAAACATGTCAAACATTTTACAATTAGAGCAAGGAAGGAGGTTGCCTGAATCAGCCATGCATACTAGTCTAATTAACATGCACGACAGTATTAAGACACGGATATGCAAAAAAAAAGGCGTCATGTCTTTATATGTGTAATATATATAACTTATATATATATGTAACTTGTAAGATAAGAAAAGAATAGCAATATAGATCAACATCTGAAGTGACAGTCCGACTTAATAAATATTTTTAGTTTAGAAGTGTTACTCATTAGCGTTCTATTTTCGGCTAGTCAACTCATTAGGTTTCAAAGCACCAACCATCCAGACGTGCCAGCATACGACCAAAGTGTCTCCCCTACTTGGACAAGGTTGTACCAGGCGCCCTGTCGTTAGCGATACCCTCAATGCAAACAGTTTTATAAATAGCAGGAGTAGGGGGGGGGTAGACCTACTTTTTGGTACAAATAATTATTTCTAACCTTTCTAAGCTTCAGGGACCAGTGACCATTACCATTTTGAACAATTCTAATGTTATTTATACACTCATTATTAACAACAGCAATTAGTCTCAATAAATATCCCTGATTGTCTTACAGTAGGTATGTTTCCTCGATGCAAATCATAAATCATCATAAACTTAACTCAAGGGAGATATACAATAAGCAAAATCAACTCGCGCATTAGAAGAGCAAAAGTTTTTATTTAAAAAAAAAAAGGAATCTATTTCTATATAAGTTCATCCTTCTGTAGCATCAGGACGAGTCATCAAGTATTAGATCGTGATCTGGACATTGTTAGCCACAGTCCATCGTCAGGTTATAGAGTCCCAAAGGGATGTAAAGACATAGCATTGAAGGCACGAGTCTCTAAGACTTGAGCAGAACAAGTCAATAAGTGGACTAATGTTTGAACACCTATTGGACATGTGAGGTGGCCGAGTGGAAACACAATAGTTGACTGTTGAAACCAAAGGTGGTTGATAGTTGATCATATAAAGAGGTTAACATTACAACCTCAGCAGGGGCGGACTGGGTGTCAAAATCGGCCCGGGCATTTCTATACACTCCGCCCCATAAAATCTATATCATATGATTAACATGAGCATCCATTTCTATCTGCCCTCAAAATCATTATGTTAAGTACGATAATGTATCAATATGAAGGAATACAGTGAATTCTATATCTTTATATGAAATATAGGCCTTATGTTGCTTTTTAATCGCTAAGTGTGTATAGGCCCTAAAAGGATGAAGCCTACTTGTGACACTGTCTACGGATGAAGGCTATTACATTATTTCTGAAAATGTGTTAAACTAAAATAGTATTACTCTGTACAGTCTGTGAATGATTTGTTTTTAAACACGACGCACACAGGTTGTTTTTTTTATTAGAGAATATTATAAAAACTTTAACAATTTGATACAAGCCATAGTGGCATCGATGCGGCCATTTCGGTTGACCTACCGGCCCATTTAGGTACAGGCCCACCGGGCATTTGCTCAAATGCCCATATAACCACTCCTCCCATGAACCACAGCCACGACTTCTACATGTATGCCTATTCTTAATCAAGCAAATGTGTGCGATACCCCCCCCCCACATTTTTCCACACAAGAATATGTAATGGACATAGACAAGCTTATTCCCTAGTATGAATGTGTATTATATGATACATTTACAGTATGTACCAATGCAGCTATTTACATACTTTTAGTAGCAACACGTTGGGACAGGATTAAATCCCGGCCTGTATAAAACAGTCTTCGCTTCGATGGTCAATTATGTTGTAAGTCTTGACGGCCGCGCCATTCAGCCATTTCACTAGCGATGTAGGGGGCAATATTTACTATTAAGGTCAGCCCAC
>JADKLZ010005243.1:28730836-28748986 GCA_021533235.1 Biomphalaria straminea
GCTACTACTTGGACACAAAGATGCTTTGATTGATCACAACGCTACTATTTGGACACAAAGATGCTTTAATTGACCCCAACTTGAAAGTAAATCAGAACTCGAAATATAACGTGTACTCTGCAAATATATTCTGTTTTATACTGCGTTTGTACCATCACCATTCTTTACTCCAGCCAATTCAAATGTATAGATCACGGTTCAAACGGAGCACTATTTAGTAATGAAGAAACCAGCCAAGAGAACTGCTGTCATTTGCTCATGTAAAAGCTTAAGTTGAAGCTTTTACATTTTAGTTTTAAAATGGACATTTTGTTTCGTTTAAAAATGTCAACCTATAACTTTTAATGGGTTAAAAAAAAACATTAAAAAAACAACAAAAAAAAACTATTACTTTGACAAAGAGTGCGGGGGGTTATAGAAAGAAAAAAATCTAGCCTTTCAGGTCAATCTAAAACAGTGCTGAGTTACCAACGCGTAACAGGGCAAGGGAAAGCAAAGTATTCAATGCAAGGGAAAGCAAAGTATTCAGGGCAAGGGAAAGGAAGGTTTTCAGGGCAAGGAAAAGCAAAGTATTCAGGGCAAGGTAAGGCAAAGTATTCAGGGCAAGGGAAAGCAAAGTATTAAGGGCAAAGAAAGTATTCACCGAGCAAGAGCAATGAAAGTTTTCAGGGCAAGGGCAATGAAAGTATTAAGGGCAAAGGAAGGTAGAAAAAAATGATGGGAAGAATAAACAAAAAAAAACAACAAAAAAAGACGAGGAGAAGGCCTAGAAGAATGTGGAAAGAGAGAGCTACACTTTAAGAAGGACTTTTACAGCCTCAATGCTCACACTTCGACCTATCTAACAATCATTTGTTTCATTAAGACAATGCCAGCGAGTATTCTGCATAATGAGACGAATTTCAAGCCAGACCAGCATAGTTTCTCCAAAGGATAGACGCATACACTACATGAATTTCGCAAATGGCCGTCACAATTTACTATATTATCTAGCACACAGAGTTAATTACAATTTGACAAATTATCCCTGAAAGGTCAGAGCCGCCTCAATGCCCTTTGGCAAAGATTAAGTGGAGCTAAAACTAATTCAAATAGGATATACATATGTCAGAACATGGGCCCTGGCACAGCAAGCAATACAAGAGAGTAGCCTAGATAGCCCTAGATATGAAAATATTTGTTCTCTTAATATTCTTAAATAACCGATCATTGTTTTGCATGTTTTACTACAAAAATAACTCCTGCTCTAGTTGATAGATGTAGGTCTACCTGAGCTAATTCCAATAAGTGATAAGTCTTACCGCGTTGCCTAGTGTAATTTATTGGTTTTGAAATGCTATGATATATTCTTATACTGCATGTGGCTATGATATATTATATATAATATATTGGGTAATTTCTATATTGCATGTCCCGAAACAACAGTGATTAATGTAAATCTATATTTCTTCAAATGTGTTTCCCATTCTATTTAGTCTAGAGTCTATATGCCAAACAGAGAAAATAATAATATCTCTTGAAACCATAACTTTTTAAAACATTCTAACCCATTTAGATCTAGATATATACAAATTTAATGGGTAATATGTGTTTTTGAAAGAAGCGACCAACGACTTAGTCTACATATTCTATTCTAGACTTGATCAACATCGCCGTTATAGCGATTTACATTGATATATATATATATATATATATTTGAAATTAATAACTTCTTATAAAGTATTCAGTCTATTCTACGTTATAACTTACATCATTATTAGATCGTTATTTAATTAGTTTATATTAAACTTTATTGAAAAAACTAGATTATAGTAGATATGAAAGAAAATGTGCACTAACAATAAATTTAATATTAATAAATTATTGATATAATAATTATGTAATTTTTACAAAGACAAAATCACACACCGAAATAAATAGGGTTACTCAGAACTCGATCTATAGAATATCGAGTAGATCTAGATTCTATAGTCTAGAACTGTAGGTATCCCAGCAGCCATGGTTATGTAAGGCATAATCATTATGAAATTAAATTATTAAATGTAGGTCATGTAAATCTCCTTACCTCCATTTGTTTATTACAACTTGAGAAGCACCAGCAAACCATGGATCTAAAATATAAATACATCGATATGAAGAGGCACCATCAACTGCTGCTTTTAGGGCAGGATTGTCATGTAATCGCAAACCTTTTCGAAACCAGAATAACGAATGTTTTTTAGGCGAAGTGGCCGTCTGTGTTTGTTCCATGTTGATGTTGGCACCGATGTTAGTTTCGTTATTGTTCTCCTTCATTTCAGAATGAAACACTTAACAAAACCATGTTAGTAAAAATTAAATTCACTATTTAGAATATGGCTAAATTTCACGCATGGAATATCACATGTATAAAATATGATTATCAGTCGGTAATCTTGAGCAAAAGAACTGACAATGGAATCAAAACATTCATGATCAAAACCTATACAGCGAGGTCTGCAACGTGACTTATAAATAGAACTGCTCGACGCGGATTGGCCAAGCGGTGTCACATGAGAGATTGACGGCACGTGTTCCAAGGTGTGTGTAAATGAATACTTCTGCTATTGTGACTGATTAAAAAAAAATATAATAATAATGATAGAATGTTTAATTTGATAATTTCAGTTAGTCCCTTATGATAGTTTCATTGGTGTTGCTAGAATAAGTCACTAATGACCTGTTTTTAAAAGACACTTTAGAATTTAGGTCGCATGTAGCAGTAACTATAAATAGCTATATACAGAAAATAATAGCATACAGTTATTGCTGCAGTCTGATTTTACAATCGATTTGAAGTGATGATTTTGTTGGGATCTTATAAATTTTAGAAAGATCTAGACAAGACCGAACAATTTTTACAAACGCCTTTGAAGAATACACAATCTAATAGATTTACAAAAGATTTGATGTGGCATATGAGAATTATAATATATTTCGCTTGTTTGATGTTCGCTCAATTCTGATATGTTTGTTATGATGTTTTACATGTTTCAAATGTTCCTTCAGATTTGAAGACAATCTACATCCTAGCCCAAACCCCCCGGCGGACGACGGGGATGACTTCGGTCAAGGTATGGACTGTCGAGACGATCGAACGACAGTCCAGCGCGCATACCGCACGACCAGGCAGCACAAAACTCGCACTTCATTTACATTGATGTTAATTTGTAGTCTTTACTAAATCGGCGCCCTTTAGTAAATGCAATAAATCAGCGATATAACCCCTTCCCCCCCCACACACACTTTTACTACCTGCCATACTTAAGCACACAGTTGCAAAGTTATTAAATGAAACTGGATTCTAAAATTTTTTTTAAAAAAAAAAGGAAAATTAAAAAAATAATAATAATAAAAAGTACACTTTTTAAATCAAATAACTGGATATCAACTGTCCAAAGAAATATCTGTTTTAAATAGTTTTAACTTTAAAAGCTAATTTAAGTTGTGGAGCTTATCATAGTAGGGGCCTAAAAGGATATGGCTGCCTGGTCGAGTGGTATATCCTCTGGACTGTCGCGAATCCTTTCAATGATCCCTGGCTCGAACCACGCCCGCCTACCTTCTGGATGTTAGTGATAAATGTAAGAATCTTCACTTCTGAAGAAACATCCGAAACATAAAACAAAACAATAAAGAGGTGAGATGTCACGATTGGTACCAAACTCTCGCTTCACAGCCGGTGGTGTGAGCCCAGTAGAACTACAGCAAGTTACAGTAGATTAATCTACATACTGGGTTCTCAACCTGTACATGGCGACCCCTTTGGGAGTCGATAGACGATTTGCCAGGGGTGGCCTAAGACCATCGAAAATATGGATAGTTATTGTCTATTTTTCTTTTGCTGCATGTTAGTGTCGGGGAGGGGGGACTGTCGGAGAAAAGCGGGGGATTGTAAAAAAGGGGTCGCCGAGCATAAAAGGTTGAGAACCGCTGATCAATATCATCTATGTGGCAAGACACAAATACGTGACTTTTGTCTCATTTCGCTTTCATTTTTTTCTCCCTTTTTTTTAGCGGCCACCAAATGGGAATAGACGCTGTTAGCTTTGTGTTGTCTGTCTTTCCCGTTTAGATCTCGTAAACTAAAAAAGATAGTGAAAACCGATATCATTTTTTAGACCTCCAAAGTTCTTTTTCTTTTCCAAAAGCGAAAAATTAAATTTTTTAAATCAACCATACAAGCAGTTTTTTTTTTATTTAAGATAGCCTACACCATTTTACAACTATTCACTATTAATAATAGGCCTAACTAGTCGACCGACGGCATAGCATACGCCTCTATTTACTAGGGCAGGTCTTAGGCACTGCAACATATGCGACCGCAGTGGGTCCCGCACTTTCATTGGACCCGTGCTAATTTTTTAGGTGTATAAATTATTAAATCAAGTTACATGAAGTTAATTCCTTTTTCCAGTCTATATTTATTTATGTCTATGCTATTTTGTGAATGAAAATAGTGAGGATTTGGATACACAATTTCCATTCACACCATGCTGCGCCATGGGATCTTCCCATTTACTTGTTATATGTGAATTCATGAATAAAAAATACTATGAATGGAGCTAAAAATGGCTAATTGACCTTAATTTACGCGATATTAAGAATAGAGTTGCACTCAGAGGCGGACTGGGTGTCAAAACCGGCCCGGGAATTTCTATTCCATCCGGCCCACAAGTTGTATGCCACATTATGGGCATCCAATTAAACCTGTCACCAAAAGCATTGTGTAAATTTTATTAATGTATCGAAAGTAGTTAGTATATGAATAATTTATTAGATGATTTTGAAACTGTCTGATAAGCGCTATTACTAAATGAATAAAATATTCACTTGGAATGGGGAATCTCTTAATGTGAAAAGTTCTTGCTACCATATACATTAGCATTCATATTCAAAACATCTGAGGATCCTCCATCAACGAACATATTGTTTATGATTCAATTTCACTCCTCGCCATTTTCTCAGTCATTTGTACTTATTTTAACTGTCCATCTCAAACGTTTTTGGGGACGCGGTGGTTTCCGAACCTGGGGTCCTGGGTTCGCATCTCGGTGAAGACAAGGATTTTGAATTTCGGTATTTTTATGGTTCCCCTGGTTACACCAAACTTTAACGGGTAACTGACTTAAGTTGACAAAGTTAAGGCCGTTGGTCATTGTGCTGGCCACATAATACACTGCTCGTTAACCATTGGCAAAAAAACAAACCCAGATGACCTTAACATCAATATAGATCGCAAGGTCTGAACGATAACTTTACCCTCATGTACTGCTCTCTCAATAACTTGGAAACCTAGTTTGATTGCCTCTTAAAGCTGGCTACACACATGCACAAGAGAACATTTCAACTTGTTTTTAATATCATTACGTTCAGTAAAACAAATGCTGTCAAGATAATCTTGTGTTCTAGCAAAGCCTCTATGTATATCGATATAAGTCAATAACTTTTGTCGTCTTGGCATTAGTGTTTCTTATGGCGTTAAGCCTGTTCTTTCGTAAATGCTGTCATCATATAGTTGGTGAGTGTCAACAATCTAAATTAGACTATATGGAGGCCAGGCTTAGATCTAGATTTAAATGTATTCAACAATTTGAAAAAAAATTCACATCTATAAATTATTAAGATATAGCTTGTCTGCTTACTGCTTGGGGGGGGGGCAGATTTATTTATTATGTAAACAGTAAATCAAATTTAGAAGTTAATCTGATGCGAAAAGCATAGTACACAATTACTTAGAAGTAAAGTAAGTAAAGTTCCCCCTTTCGATCTTGTGGTCTATTGGGAAGATGATGTAAAGGTCATCTGTTTCTGTGGCCTACGGTTTACGAGTGTGTAATGTGGTCATCACAATAGCCAAACGCTTTTCCCCAACTAATATCAGGTACCTATTAGAGCTGGGTGGAAAAAAAGTTTTTAGGTCATCAGTTAACGTTACTCTACTTATTCCAGAAGAGTTAGAAGAGTCTTATCAAAGTGTCGTCCTGTTTGCTTTTATGTGAAAAATAACGCCAAATGATTTTTAAAATGTTATTACTTTTAACGATCAAAACAAGATTATGGCTTAAATATTCCTGGTCCATTGGTGAATTAGATGGGAAGGGGGTCGTCTCTCAGTTTGTGTGATAACATTAAGTAATAATAGTAAATGGTTCTTCTTCTCAGATTATTGTCATAATATTAAAAGTATTTCCCCATTATTGTGTCGTTAGACTATTGAAATTAGAACAACAACAATACACAGATAGAGTATACTCTCAGGTTTCACTTTAGAAAGTACTTTAATTACGCACATTCGTTCATTAGACATGATTACGAAAGGTAACTCATCTCTCTATTCCTAGATCTAGATCTAAATCTAAAAATCGAATCCAACTCTAAGAAGATTATAGAACATAGACATATATAGACTGGAAAAAGGAAGTAACTTTATGTAACTTGAAAAAATGTATATCCATTGTATTCGGATTTCCGAAATCTGAGAATTTGCACGATCTTTAGTCTTAAAGATTAAACAAAACTACACTTCCTCCTTATTTACGCAGCATGGTGTGAAAGAAAAATGGTGTATCCAAATCCGCACTATTTTCATTCACAAAATGGCATAGATAGCATAAATAAATATACACTGGAAAAAAAGAAGTAAAGGATTCAGTCCTTAACTTTGAATTAGTGAAACTAGGGATTTTTTCAGCAGAATGTCCAAAAAAACAGTTTCAGAACAAAAAATAAACATTATGATTAATTGACATTACAGTCACGCTAAGAGATACAAAAAAACACAATAGTGAAAATATTGCAATACTTATATAGGTTATGGCTGAAATAGATATGAATACTTAACTTTTATACTGCTCATGCTGTATAGTATTGTACACTAATTTGCAAATCACAAATGTTCCCTTCATAAAAATATCTTATTGGCCAATCTATACTTATTTATGTCTATGTTATAGAACTTCTCTTCGCAAGTATAGTTTTATGCTTTAGCACATGAACATACTAATTATAGTCCATTTAATCAAATTAACATTCAAATTTGTTTTTCTAAAGCATTGTTACATGAGTGCAGCTATATTCTTAATATCGCGTAAATTAAGGTCAATTAGCCATTTTTGTTTAGCTCCATTCATAGTATTTTTCATTCATGAATTCACGCATTCGCTTTACTTTAACAAGCAAATGGGAAGATCCCATGGCGCAGCATGGTGTGAATGGGAAATAATATATCCAAAATCCGCACTATTTTCATTCACAAAATATCATAGCATATTTTTTTTTTTACTTTAAAACGATTTTAATAATGTCCGGAAATTTCCAGGACTTTTTCG
Source organism: Biomphalaria straminea (assembly GCA_021533235.1). Classification (NCBI taxonomy): domain Eukaryota; kingdom Metazoa; phylum Mollusca; class Gastropoda; family Planorbidae; genus Biomphalaria; species Biomphalaria straminea. The sequence goes on from JADKLZ010005243.1 coordinate 28,738,186, forward strand.
ACCGGAGGCATAGCATTTAATAACATTATAGGACATTTCCAGGGGGCTCCTGGTAAATCAAGAGGCCGCGGGAAATCTGTTATGTTTTATAAAATGGTTCAATTTCATAATTTATAGACCTAAAAATTAGCACGGGTCCAAAGAAAGTTCGGGACCCACTGTGGTCGCATATGTTGTAGTATTTTTTATTCATGAATTCACTTATAACAAGTAAATGGGAAGATACCATGGCGCAGCATGGTGTGAATGGAAATGGTGTATCCAAATCCGCACTATTTTCATTCACAAAATAGCATAGACATAAATAAATATAGACTGGAAAAAGGAATTAACTTCATGTAACTTGGTTTAATCATTTATATACCTAAAAAATTAGCACGGGTCCAATGAAAGTGCGGGACCCACTGTGGTCGCATATGTTGTAGTGCCTAAGGCCTGCCCTGGAAAATAGCGGCGTATGCTATGCCGCCGGTCGACTAGTATTATATAATTTAAAACCACAATTAAATTAGTTTTTCGTATTATACACGTAAACTGTAATAGTCGAATTATAGCCTACAGTAACCGCGTGATGGGAAAAGTTTTTAAAGTTTGTTTTTTTTCATGCATGAAAGGTTTATATTTATTAAGGCTTTGAATGAGAGATTGGCCCTTTATAAAACAATTTGATCAATTCGATAAACATTCAATAACATCAGTTCGACCAGGTTTACATTGAATTTCACCTTCACCTATCCCTTAGTCTTTTGGATTGTTGGGGCACCACACAAGATCTAACCGTCTTTCCCCATTTCTCCATTCTTTGCTGTCTTTCCATCACTTTCTCTGTCTTCCTCTTCATCTTCTTCCTGGAACTGTTCCCTGAAGGAAGGTCTTTGCGATCCCCGAGGACCTTGTGATGTGGCAATAGATTTTGAGTTTAAGTTTTTGGCAGTGCTTTGCAGGTCATCATGGGGTTCAGTTCCTGGATTTACCCTGTTTCTAATCTATTCATTTCAGGCCACTCGATAGAGTATGCAGCTTGTAATCACAAATTTCCATCAGTAGAATCAATAAAGCAGTCATAGTCTTAGTCTTTGAAGACATGGTCAACATTCTCTGGTCACGCTCCACAAGGGCAAGTGAGTTGTCTCATTCTGTTGTGACCGATTCTGAAAATGTGTGCGTTGGTCATGTGCTAATATGTGATATTACGTCATTGTTTGTTGTCTATGTTTTTGAGTGAACGCAAAAGAATGAGCGGAAATAAAAGAGTTCTCTAATGTCTACCTTGATGAAGAAAGTCTCGTTATTATTTAGTGTTAATTTGTAAAGTCTACAGTAGTTTATTAATCTGTGACAACAGAACAGGTCATGTAGCTTATAATAAGCATCCCTGTTACCTGTTACCTATCCCTTAGTCTGGTGGACCGTTGGGGCACCAAGCAAGACTTGTGGACCATCTTTCTCCATTCCTTTCTATCCTTTGCCCTGATTAAAACCTCGTTCAATGGTAGGCCTGTCCATTCTTTGATGTTGTCTTCCCACCGCTTTCTCTGTCTGCCTCTTTTTCTTTTTCCTGGTACTGTTCCCTGGAGGAAGGTCTTTGCGAGTCCCGAAGATCTTGTTACATGGCCATACATTTTGAGCTTTCGTTTCTTCACAGTATTTAGCAGGTCATCATGGGGTCCGATCGCTGCCGTAACCCTGTCTCTAATCTCTTGATTTGTGATGCAGTCTTTATATGTGATGCCTAGGATCCTTCTGTAGCATCTCATTTCCATTCCATTTCCAAATAAGCATCATTTTTCTTAAAATTGGAATGAGACCTTTTCCATTTTTCGTTTATTCTACTTTCATTTTTTTTTCACTTCTACTGGGTATAATAGAGAGGAATTTTCATTTGGTTGTTCATTATTCCATCTTTGGCCAGTATGTCATCGTTGCCGTTTATTTCCATTTGTGCTGAGATACATTGAAGAACATTTTCCTTGCTTTCGTTGTTGAGGTTGATTTATTGAAGAAACATCAGAGTTTTCAGGCTTTGAATGACAGTAAGACAATTTGGCTGTTTGTGTACTTGGGTAATTTATTAGTGTTGTAGATGCTTGTTCAAGTGCTTGCCTTTCTGCTCGGTGGCTCTCTAAGAGATCGCCAGTTGCAATAGTATAGTTCCATGATTGGGCCATGTAATTAATATGACAGATCCTTCGTTTATGCTGGATTTTAGAGTCTGTATAAATGATTGATGTTTGTGATAATGGGTTTTAGAAAATAATTCCTAATCCCAAAGTCAATACAGATAGGCTAGACAAAAATGGAAGCTCTAAGCACTCTTGGCTTCTTGTTTTCTTCTAGAGTCGCAAGGCTGTAGATCTGTCTCTTAAAAAAAAGCGATGTCTATTCAGTCTCAAGACCCTGTTTGGTTGCACACTTTGTTAACTCCCAAGTTAAAGAATCTGCGAGTTAGCTGTTTACCCAAAAGAAAATTCGTGACTTTCAGCTTTTTAATGCTATAGCATTCCCATATTTTTGGAGAATTGCATAAGAAAGGGGTTATAAATTCCTAACAATAATTCCATTTTTTATATGATTTCTTAGTTAATCGTACATCGACTTTGTCTGCTTCAGTTGTGGCAAAACATGCAAGTCGCATTAGGATTTGTGTGTTTAAGGGAAACACTGCCCTCTTTCTGAATCTTGGGAATCGAAGATGGTTCCTTGTTATTATTTATAAAATTTCCCTTGATCCGAGGACGACGTCAGGTGAGAGTTTGGAAGAACAAATCGCTCCGCTACCTACAAAAATTAATGCCTACCAGGCGGTGGTTCACTCAACGCTTCTATATGGCTCTGAGACATGGATACTATATAAAAAAACAGCTAAGACTTCTTGAGCGCTTTCACCAAAGATGCTTGCGCTCCATCATGGACATACGATGGTAGGACCGCACTACAAACAGCGATGTCCTTGCGAACGCCGGTATGGCCAGTATAGAGGGACTTCTTATGGTCCGACAGCTACGCTGGGCAGGGCATGTATCCCGTATGAGAGACGAACGTATGCCAAGGGCAGTCATTTTTGGTGAGCTAAATGGTGGTCGACGTAACTGAGGCGCCCCACGGAAACGCTTCAAAGACCAGCTTAGGCGTCAACTTTCCTTGGATGACATAGAAGAGAGCACCTGGCTGCAATCGGCGTCGGAACGAGACAGCTGGAGGTCACTCACGAAGGCCGCGGGATACACATTTGAGACCAAAAGAAAATCTGCTGCCGAGGACAAACGCAGACGACGAAAAGAAAATCTAAATCGACCACCTGCGGACAATGGTTTTGCTTGCCCTGGATGTGACAAAATATGTAGGTCACAGGAAACACTGTATTCAAAGAGTTGTAATAATGTCTATTTGGAGGACTACATTTTACACAACTTTCTCAAAGACGTTTCAGTATGCATGTTATATTAAGCTAAAGTTAACCTCACTGACTATTTACACAAATATAGTGGCAGTATGAATCTCGTATTGTTTTTACTTTGTACCGAAGTCCTACATTTCTACTAAAAGTAATGAATGACGCATACAAACAAAAGATTTAGTATAGCTCACAGACCTATATCATATCTAGACTAGACAAGCCTAGCTCTTATCACTATAAAAAATATGTAGCCGAAGTGAATGTTGTTTTGTACTATAGTTACAAAAAGTAAAAAAGCGCGAGAGAGAGAGAGAGAGAGAGAGAGAAAGAGAGAGAGAGAGAGAGAGAGAGCTATGTGTGTGATATAGGCCTAACATTTCTTTATTTATATCTATAACTTATCAGACTGTCATTTTGTTGTTGATGTTTCTTTTATTTTACATGTTTCATATATTCCTTCAGAGTTAAAGATAATTATTTCCTAATCCAAACCTCGTGCAGGACGACAGGGGATAGGAGCGGGCAGGGTTTGAACCCTGGACCATCGATAAATCTGAACGACAGTTCAACGCGCAAACCCCACGACCAGGCAGTTGACTTGTAGCCCCAAACTGCTGGCAGACAATAAACCGCTGTAGGCGTATTAGCCTATATCTTAAGTTATTCTTCTAACCAGCTTGTATCTTAAGTTATAAGACTTGAAGTAGCCTATCTTCTTTGTGAACAATAGGCCTACTCAATATAATTTTTATCGCAATATAGACAAATTTAACTTGAGATGAAATTAAATAAATATAGTAGACTTTAGTAATGATATAAAATGGCATTCTGAACAAAATCTTACTCACTACGAAAATAAATCTTTTCACTCGGGTATTCTTGAGTCCTTTGTCCTACCTAAAGACCGCTGACGACAATGCAGCTCGCATCATTCACAGTGCAGACACTGGAACCTTAACTTTATACAAACATAATGGCCGTCTTTAAATTCGAAAATTCAGATTGATTATAGGTTTTCCTGTGGATTCAAATTCCTAGCAGTGACCTACATATTTTGCCACACCCAAAACAGACAAAACTATCGCATTCCTGATGAGCACTTTCGTTAACCTACCATAAAGCTCGCTAAAAAAAAAAAAGATTGCTTTCGGCGTAGGATCCATCACAGCACCCTTCCAAAGAAAAACCAAGTGAAATGATGAATAGTAAAAAACTTTTAGCTAGTCTGTAAAATAGTCCTATATGTCTATGCAGATTTTAGGCCCACAAAACCACAATGACATTTGGAATTTTTGGATATAGGCACGAACGAAGGAGTTTCTTAACAATGTGTGTTGTTTTCACATATTATGACTGAATGTGCAATGTGTATCTCTTTTTGTTTTCTAGAATTGATTTTTAGATTTAGTTTTACCGTTTTTTTTTTTATAGAGATTCATGCCGAAGTAGGGCTACTAGATTAACCCAGTTGCGACCTACATATTTTTCCGCACTTCATGCAGACAAAGCCTTTGCCCGCCGGCGGATAGTTAAACATGAAAACAATTACTATTTACTAGATTGCGGAGTGCGTAGTTGACCTTACATGAGTGTATATGATGGAATCGAAAATTCTAAATAGGTTAAAAATAGAATTATGTGACTGTAGTTTGCTTTACTTTTCCCTCAGAATTTCTCTTGAATAATCGTTGTTTTACTTTAATGGAATCCACTAACTCTTTCTTTTCTAATTGACGATGCCAAAGTTGATTTGGCCAGATTAAACAACATTGATTTTTGGATTTATAAACTTTAATTTGAGTTGCTAAAAAGAGCATGCATTTCCTATAATTATATACCAAATATAAAATTTTTGATAGCAAGCACAAAAGTGATTGAAATTTAACTCTAACAGTGAAATACAAATTAGCGAAACAAAAATTCTATTGGAACGTAGAAAATAATTTGGAGAGAAAGAGTTAATTAGTTGAATAACAGATCAGTATGTGAAATATTTTATTTCGGTAGGGGAAGGGTAATCTCAAGAAGAAATAGCCTTATAGACAGGGGCGTAGCTAGTAATTTTCCATATTTGGGGGCCGGGGGCTTGACCTCTTTGGGGGCCCATACATTATGCGTAATATTTAATTTTTAGTGTAAAAAATACTAATTTGGGACCACCCTCAAGTGAAAACCCTGGGGGATTTTCAAATTCTCCCCAGCTCCTACCCCACCCTAGCTACGCCACTGCTTACAGAAGAGTCTCTTACAAAACAAAAACAATGTAAAGACTAAAATGCGACACCGTCATACATCAAATGCTTAAGAAAGATTCTTGGAACTCTTATCTTATTATTTTCCCGGGCATCATGCTAGCCTGCCTCATAGTGGCGCCCGGGTGGAAACGATCCTATGAGGAAACGATTAGGCTAAAGGGTAGCAAAACAAGACTCTCGTGGGAGTGCCTAAGGGGGTGCGAGAGCATCCTCATTGCACCGTGCGGAGTTGTAAAAAAGCTCCCACAACCTTGTCACAATCCAGGCGCTGTTCCTCAAGGGGCCGTTACATAAATGGCGTGTCCTGCACGGTTAGCCTGGTATAGAAAAGGAAAATGGTGGGGGTCTTAGTGTACGTGGCCTCTTGCCGCTAGTCTGACCCACCCACCAGACATAACAGAGTATACTGTTCTCATTCAGGCCGGTGAGAGAGAGAGCTCTTGTTCACTTTTGCTGGCCTAGAGTTCCAAGAGCCGAAGGCTCAACTCTACCTGACAGTTTCAAGAAAAAGAATCTGTCTGAACATAATTTGTGTCTGCGAAATATAGATCTATATCCTTCCGGTTTAATAATCACGACTACCACTAACACATGGATACGCAATTGAAGGAATTCTGTAATTCATAAAATAGGAAAGGGGCCAAAGATTATATTTATAAACAGTCAATATCTCTTATTGTAGGCCTAAACGTAGACCTATGTAATTGTAACCTAGATATTCTACACCTTTGCGACTTACGTGGGCCCTACTGTATATGCAGCCTATCTAATAGGTATCGATTCTCAGTTCCAGAATCTTGATTGGCGTGTACAGACTCTGGTTAATAGATCTAATCTATAGATGTAGATCTAGTCGACGATCCTATAGGCTTGGCCTTGGCACATTCTCCCACCCCCACATTTTTTTTAACTCCACACCCTGATCTATATATATTGAAGTTGTTTATTGCGTTACTTTCGCCTTGAGAAGTTAAGAATACGGAAGTGAAGATTTCTTGAGGGCGGAGACGGATAATTTTGAGACATAAAAAATATTAATTTAGGATACTTATAATTATAACTAGATCTATCCAAAACCTGATCTAAATTTGTAAATAATGTAACATTTATAAGATATTTAAAACTCTAAGATCTAGGACTAGATCTATTCTATATATTATAGATCTTTATATTCTATCTAGATCTTACTAAACTAGTCCTAGACCGTCAACTACTAGATTCTACACTAAGTGACTAACACTGACTAGAGATAGATAGTAGAGTAGATACTAGAATAGATTATATCTATACTTTAATATTATTTATAAATTATAATATATAGATCTACTATATAGATGATAGATCTAGATCTAGATCTACTAATTTTCTAATAATCAACATGATTATAATCTTGTAAATCAAATATAATCTAAGACTAATGTCTAAGTCACTCTAAGTCTAAGTTCCTAAATAAGACCCCTAGCCCTAGCCTAAGTTGAATTAGGGCCTAACCTAAGTCTAGTAGGTCAGTCTAGATTCTAGAATAGATCTAATCTAGATCTACTAATCTACTATCTAGACAATCTAGTCTTCTAGATCATAGTCTAGACCTAGTAATCTAGATTTTTATCTAGATGATGATATTCATTTTTATATTATTATTATTGATATTATTAATATTATAATTATTATTATTAGTAATATTAGATATATATAATATATCATATTACTATTACCTGTGTTTTAATTTAAAATAAGTTACACTAACTAGTAACTAGTCTAGGGTAATGTATCATAATTTTAGAGGTGTGTTCGCCATTTTGAAAAAAGGTACAACAACAAACCAGATGAACATACCTCTCAAAATCATTAATGAAAGTACTCCTGAGGTTTTAAATCCATTTGTGCATAAACTTATTGACTTAATTTAAGTTTGAGAGCTAAAATTCAGGCAAGTTAACAAGTTTGCAAAGTTAAAAGTAATGTTCGTTTGTAACACACTGCACAGCTACAAACTCAGTCACTGAGACTTCATATAACTTTGCAAACTTGTTAACTATCACATCTAGATCTAGATCTAGAACTAGATCTATAGTATAGTCTATAGTCTAAGTCTGTAAAGACAGTCTATCTATGTATATATATCTATTTTTATAACTTTAACTTAATCTATGACTTATACTTATAAAAATGTCTCTAGACCTAGACTCTAGTCAACTTGAGACTGAGTTGAGTCTGAGACTCTACTTCTAGATTCTAGTCTCTACAGATTTTTTATAGATCTATCAATCATAATTTAATTATTGGCCTTTAATTACTTTTTTAAAATTTAATTACTTTTATCTTAGTCTTAGTCTTAAGTCTTAACTATGTTACTATGTTACTAGTTACTATCTACTAGACTAGTGTACTCAAATGCTCTACTAGATTTTTTTAACTAGATCTACTACAACTACAGTTTACAGTATAGGGCTAATAGCTTAATAATAGGGTGTAAACAGTATTTATAACCAGATCAATAACACTAGTTACAGTATACCGTAAGTGTATGGCATAGTATACTATAATAGTATGGTCAGTGGTCAATGAATGGTAGATCTAATATCTATTTAGTTAGTTTAGTATATATATTGTTTATATATATATATATATATATTATAAATACTAGAGTCTATAATTTATAATAGACTCTTAAATCTAGATAGACACTACTCAACTACTCTACTGTCGCTAAGTATTAATATTATCTAGTCACTGTCACTAGATATAATCTAGAATCTAAATATTACTATATTACTAGATTTAGATAGTAGGCTATCGATATAGACTCTAGTTATAATTAGAATATATTTTATAATATATCAGATTTAGATATATCTAGATTCTAGATCTATAATGGTTTAGTAAACACATCAAATAATAAATGAAATATTAACAATGTCCACAGACTAGTAATGAAAACAAGCATCTTAACACCTGTTAAATCCTGTTAATATTCTTGACTTAGTATATAAAATATATATATAGAGGGGTCTGGTGGCTGAGTGGTAAAGTGCTTGGCTTCTCAGGTTTGAATCCCTGTGAAGACTGGGACTTTAAACTTCAGGATTTTAGCACCCCTATGTGTCCACCCAACATTAATAAGTACCTCACATAACGTTGGTGAAAAGTAAACGCAGTTGGTCATTTTGCTGTCCACATGACACCAAATTAATAAAATTTAGTAATATATTTTACTTTCTTAATGTTTTTATCAATAAAAAAAATTCTAAATTCCTGTGTTAATATTTCTAAAAGAATTTAACCAGTAAATTTTCTAACGGAAAAGAATTCTTCTTTGAGTGATCAGGAGCTAAACTATGGGGAAATAAAATGCTCAATTAGTCTAGATTGAAGAATTAAAGAATTAAATTATTTGAATGTTTTGATTTTGATTTTTTTGTATTTTTTTGAAAGTCTTACTTAACTATGTGCAGGCTTAGCTTTGAAAGAATAATTTATTTATCCATCATTATGGAATGAAATATTGAAATAATTTCAATGATATCTATTTAGGCATTTGTTATATATATTAAATTGACTTTAATAGTTGTGCAAATAACACATTTTATAACAGCAAATTCCTAGACAGTTAACAAATTCATGGCACCTACTCAAATACCTAGTGAAATATAATATTTATCAGTAGCATTGACATTTTTGATCCTTTTTTTTTGTTGAAAATTTAATTGGCTAAAAAAAGTAAAAAACAATGTGACTTTCGAAATAAGAATCAAAACTGATTTCTTTCAGCTGTCAGATAAGCTGTAAATCTGAACACCATGACTGATAAAGAAGATCGAATCATTAACAACACTATCAGCATTAAAGCCAGTGAATGTCCTGTCACAAAAGTCACAGTTTACAAAGACAGAGCAGAAGTATGTAGAGAAATAAATACTATTGTCAAACCTGGTATTAACGAGCTGCGCATAAAGGAATTTGTTCGAATTGATGAGGAATCCATAAGGTGCATACTTTTTTTTTTAATATTTAAATAGAACAGAAAAGTTAAAATTAAACAGTAAATTTTTAGTATTGATTCACTTGATCTCTCCAATTATTTTATTTGTTTTAAATTTAAGATTTGATGCTAAAGCAGAAGTTGTTCTATATAGTTAATGAATGAAATAATTTTTCAATAAACAATCAGTTTTGTTTTACTAATGTTGCTACATTCAGCGATGTTTTAAAACTAATTTTAGCATTATCTGTAAAATATTGTCAAATTAAAAAATCTGAGTATTGGATATCTAGATAAATGAATAAGAGAGATGAGGGCTACACTGATTGTTGTGATCACTGAATCAAAACCTGAACATTGGACTTTGCAAAACCCTGGACCAAATCCCTAAATATCAACACTTTTGTCATGGCTTCTCCATTATAAATCAATGCTATTGCACACCTGTAATAATGCAGTTACTAATGAATCACATTGCTGCAAAACCCCAAATTGTCAACCTCTGTGGTGACATACAGAATATGCACTACAAAATCAAACAGCAGGGTTTCTATCCAGGTCTTGTGCAAGAAAGGATTTGAACATCTCAAGCCCTCACTCAAGTGGAGTTTGATGATGATGATGACAAAAATAGAATTCCAAATATGTTTAAACCCATTTTTAGATCTTTTAATTCTGCCTTGTTTAAGTCTGTTTTCTGCTTTGGCCAATCTTTCTTTTTTACTTTTTAAACTTGTAGAGTTGAAGGGAAAGGGGCAGCTACCATTGCAGAGGTCAGCTTTCAGAGTAAATATGTGACAGAGGACCAGGCTACCATGAGTGAGAAAGAAAAGGCTTTAAACGATCAGGTATAAATAACATCTGTCTAAACAACATATTAAACTCAAAATTAACAGGAATACAGAGATGAAATGGGTGTGAGTTACAGTCATCTCCCTTTTTACAATTGTAGTGTAATACAGTTATCTCCCTGTTGCAATGAGATTGTAATACAGAACGGTCTCCCTTGTCTCTTAATGAACAAGCTTGAATTTCTTTATTCTTAGAACATATTTGTAATGAGATATAATGTCTGTATAAAATCTTATACATTTATCATGTAATGTAGATCCCTGTTCCATGTTAAAGATTAAAAACTGTAACATCAAATGTGACAGGTATGAGGCC
>JADKLZ010005243.1:28752926-28767941 GCA_021533235.1 Biomphalaria straminea
CATTTCCTTAGTTATAGATACCTTCTAAAGGCTTTTCTCATTTCCTTTGTTATAGATACCTTAGGCTTTTCTTTCACTGGAGAACTTAGAATTCCTGAAAACTGTTTTTCCGCTGTTCTTTATCCAAACCTGCTTTTTTTTTTTTTCCTTTTATTGTTCCCAATATCATTGTCTTCTAATAACAAATGCCATAGTTGCTTTGCTGTTAGCTGGCTCACAAGCAAATAAAAAATGGTCATAACAGCCAGAATTCATGAACTTAAAAGAACTGGTCCTCATTGCCAAGACTCATAAGCAATTAAATTCTGATCATAGCTTCTAAGACTCACTTAGCAAATAAGAATTGTTCATAGCTTCCGAGACTCACAAACAAATAAAAACTGTTCATTCACAAGTTTATTAGAAGTGGTCATAATCGCAAAGACTCATAAACAGAAGTGGTCTTGACCATGTAGTCCATCAATCTAATCTTTGTGGAAAATGTATTGACTATTTGTATTTTTCTTACAGGAATGAAAGAGTTTATGAAGGAGTACAAAGCTATTGGAAAACAATTAGAAAACGAACGTTTAGACCTAGAGAGGAAAAACGAAGAACTTGATAGAAAAATTGAAGCTGTGGAGAGGAATTTGAATGACTTAAGAGGAAATTATAACACAGGGCATGAAAACAGGTCAGCATTTATTCGTAGAAAAACATATCATTTGATTGGCTTTAGGGAAGATGCTCAGATAATATATTAAAATTACTACTCTTAAATGCAGAAAGTGATACAGAAAAATTGAGGATTCTTTAGAAGAAAAGATTAACTGCTGTATTTTGATACTGGAAATTAAATTGTTTCCCAATCATTCAATCACTTGTAATGCATTCAATCATTTAGATAGCTAACTATCAATTGATTCTTGTACAATTTTCAATGATACTCTGTTATATGTATCAATATATACTAAGTAGCAATTCTTCTTCTTTGTTCTCATTTCACATGTCGGAGAGTTCAGATCAGTGATCCTGTATCTGAGATAAACTGTGCAGTGGTTTCCATTTCTCTGTAGAGCTTTTGTTTGTTCTATAGGAAGGTTTTGGGGCCAGAGTCTTGTTTCAGCCTCTTGATATAGTATGCAGCTTTGAAGGACATGGTCAGCATTCTCTGGTGATGCTCCACAAGGACAGGCTTTGCTCGTCCCGAATTGAAGCTGTTGTAACATATGTTGTCTCATTCTGTTGTGTCCTATTCTGAGTTGAAAAATTATGCGTTGGTTAAGTAAAGTGGTTATTATGATTATGAATAGCAATCATAATAACCACTTTACTTAATGTATATAATAGCCAGTTCTTTGTACTTTTGAAAACCGGTACTGATAAATAAGCCTCCTAGTGCAGTGTGTATATAAATATGTTTGCTTTCCTTTGATAATAATGTAAAAAATGTCAAGACCAAAGAAATAAAAATCATTTTTAAAGAAAAAGTATCCACTTTTCCAGGATCTGTTGTTCCATCATAAAGTTGGTATAAGTTTATAGCTCTATTGAACTATTGAATATTCTTTAGTTTTTTATAACATTAAGTTCATTTATTTAATCAAACAAACTTTGATTGTACAATTTATATTTGACTGATTTAAGAGTATAACAACAAAGTCACTGTACAGCTGCACTTCTTCTTCTTATTGCCAGCTTTTTCCTGCTGCACTGTTGGCTCTTTTGCTGTCCATGCCAAGGAAAAATAGCATGCTGTTTGTTTTTTTTCAGTTGTTCAGCACTGCCATACAGAGTGTTGGTTATATGGGCTGTAGTAGGCTCTGCCTACTCTGATGTTAAGGTGGATTAAAATCCCCATTTTCAAAGAGGATAAAGGTGGGCACAGTGTCTACAGTGGGCTGAGTGGCATTTACTTTGTCCTGTTCCTCATTCGAATATATTTATGTATCAATGACTCTCTTCAGGGAATGTATTGTCGTTCTGGAGGCAGAGAAAGAAGACAAAGTCTATTTAGTTGTTTCCTACGTCGTGATGGGAGCTTCATGGATTCCATCCTATGACCTTCGAATGTTTACAGAGCAGGGAACATTAAAGGTAATTTTTTTTTTAAGGTTTCAGCTTGAAATTCTTAATAAATCTATCTGTGTCTTGGCATTTTTATGATGTAGAAAGCTTGCAGCACTAGTCTTTTAAATCACTAGATAGTCTTTAGTCCCTCCTCTCCTCAAGAATCAGATATTTGGGTATATCATAAAAAAAATCATTTTTTTTATAAATGACTTGAATTAATTATTGTATCAATTAAATTTAAATAAACCATTGACTAGGTGTATTTATATAATATATGACCCATTAATCTATAATTTTATTGACTTGCAATTATTGGTTTTATGTGTTAAAGTTATTTTTCAAAATCATAAACATTTTTACAAAAAAATCCTTGTGAACACATTTTTCTCTCTTTAAGATATTTTACTACGGATTAATCTACCAAAACTCTGGAGAGGATTGGAACAATGTCAAGCTATATCTGTCTACGGCAGAGCCCAGTGTTGGTGGCACCATTCCAAATCTTCCCATGACTCAACTAGCCATCCGTAAGCCAATGTAAGTATTATTTTATTTCATCATAAAAGTGTTTTTGCTTGTTTGTTTTGTTTGTTAGTTGTTGTATTTTTAATATATGCTTGTATTTTTTGAGTGTGTTAAATAATAAAAGTACATAAACAGTTTTACATTGAAAGGCTTTATTGGTTCTAAATTTAGCAGGATTTTTAAAAACTCATTTTTGTAATGACTGTATGTCTTTAAAATTAATTAATTGATTGCCTAAAACATCAGACTGCATATTTATGTTGCAAACATTGTTACATTATGTTTTCATAATACATTTCTTGAAAGTGAGAAAGTAATTCTTTATTTTTAGTTAGAAATCATTTTATTTAACCATTATCCTTTAAAAATCTCACTATTTTAATGAATTGAAGCTTTCTAAACATAAACATTTCTTTTTAAAACAGCTTATTGGGTCTGACTGTACCAATTTGTCATCTAAAAAAAAATGCTCATTTGAAGATATTTGAAGATATTTTAGTGATGGCTAGAATTAATGTTTATCATAAAACAAGTTTCAGGAATCCTGTGCATATTGGTTGGTGATGGGGCTTTGATATGGAGATGTATCAGTTAGGTTCCCTGTATCAGTTAGGTTCCCTCATTATAAGGTGCACTACTATATTGAAATCTGATCTGTTCACTATATAAACTTTAATTTTTTAGCTAGAACACTTTATAGATCCATTACACTCAGGTTGAGGGTACAGTGGTTGAATGGTTAAGTGCTTGACTTCCGAACCTGAGGTCCTGAATTTGAATCCCTGAGAAGACGGGATTTTTAATTTTGGGATTTTTAGGGTGCCTCTGAGTCCACCAAACTCTAATAGGTACCTGACTTTAGTTGGGGAAAGTAACGGCGGTTGGTTGTTGTGCTGGCCACATAATACCTTGCCTTATTGGTCGAAGAAAATGAATGACCTTAACATCATCTGCACCATATATCACAAAGTCTGAAGGGGAAACTTTAATCTACTCTTAAATTCAGGTTGTTGTACCTTTATTCCAGAGTAATTTTATGTCAAACAAGAGCACCAGAAGACAATAGTTATTACATATAATATACTCATCCAATCATTTATCCCATCAGCTCCTTTTGTTATCTAGTTCTGAATCAAATCAACGAATAGCATTCACACACACACACACATATTTAATGCTGTTAAACTGTCGTTGATATGTATTTCTCCTAGTGAAGCGTTAGATTATAGGAGGATGGAAACAAGAAGTGAATCAATTTTTTTTAATGCTGTGTGTTCAATCATCCTATCACATTGGCATAAATGTTGAAATATCAACTAAGCATAATAAAAGTCTACCATGACAATGTGATTGGATTATTTTTGAAATTCTGTTTTTTCTCTAATTTAGTCTATTATTGTTTGACAAATTAAAGAAAAAAAATTCCTTTATGCTATAACTGGGCAGTGTCCAAATTTGATTGGTTTCTTCATGAATACATTTACTGCAATGTTTCAGCATAACACGACCAAAATCCAGAAGTTTGTCTTTTCGTAAGTCAAAAAAAATGCAAACCTCTAGAGCTGCTGCTCCTTTTAATGATATTGATTATGAATACGAACAAGAAAGTTTCATGGCACCTCAAATGATGATGCGGGGTATGCCAGAGATGCATGTCATGGAAGCTGAGGTTTGTAATTAAGCTCAACTACAAAGAGAGATTAAGCTAAACTCCAAAGAGATATCTTTGCACCAAGTGCCGGCTTTCATATCCAACAAATATCTTTTTGTGGACCTGTGCCAATTAATTGTTTTTTTAAGCATGTATTATTTTGCAGACAGCAGCTTTCTGCGTATTAAATGAGAAACTTATTTTGCATCCTCGATCTTTGATAATTTCTTATATAAAGATGGAAACTCCTTATGGCTGTGATGGCTTCTTAGTGAACTTGGGTCGAAAATGATTCTGTCCCTTTTTGTTCTGGTGCTGTGGTCAAGTTGATAGGAGTTTATTCTTCTTAGGCTTATATTTGATGGCATGAATAATTTCTGTTTCTATTGATCTTTGTTTTCTTGCTTAAACATGATCTCTCCAATTTTCAGCAAATTCACTCAAAGGCGAAGTTTTCATTTTGGTAAGGCCAGCAAGAAGTTGTATGAAGATGATAATAATGATGAGGATCGGACATGTACATTTATGGCAAATGTCTTTAGTTCTGGGGACACAATGGCGGCTGCTAGCATGCCAGTAGTCATGGCAGAGGTTTGTTTACTTCTGTTCCAGATAGAGATAGCGAACAAACATATAGTGTTCCTATGATGCATGCTGGGTATGCGACTCCGATCAGCACTTTAAATGGCTTCATTAGTTATTACATATTGCTACAAATGATTGTTCATTGTTAGTTGTTTCTTTCTTTGAATTAATTTCTATTTGGTTCACTTTAAAATGATTTGTCAGAAAAACTTAAAAAAGTATTCAGATCAAATAAACCTTACTTGAAATTAATATTGAAGCCATTTTTTTTAACCCATCTGAAAGTGAAAACAAAAAACCCAAATGCATGACCTTAAAAATCCTTTGAAATACTGTTCACGATATAAATATCCCCAATAAGGATGGAAATTGTCATCACTGTCATTTTGTTTGTTTGGATAATTGTATTTTCTTTTTATATTCACAAAGCATGCAGGCAATGTGTATTGAGTTCATTTGTATAATTGGGGGGCCAATATTTCTTAATGTGCACTCCTCTGCAGAAAGTTGGATAGTAATGAAACACACAAACACTTTTTGATAGGCAAAAGTATATGAAACAATTCAGTGCTTTGTTTTTATCAACAGTAACATTATGTTCTAATTGATATTTGTTTACAAGTTCCATACACTGTTTACAAGTTCCATACACATAACTGATGAGGTCTTGAGTGATATTAGTTTGAAAAATTTTAACGTAGGAACAGTTAATATATGCATTCTTATAATCGAATGACCTATGGAAAGAATTAAGTAGTGATTAGATTTCCTGTATAATTAAATCACATCTTTCTATGAGTATTAAAAACAGACTTAAAAAAAAACAAAAGATTTTTTGTGAAGAAAACATTTTAATTGAAACTTTTAACCCTACAATTTTAAAAGAACACTTCAAGGCAAGCTAGGATATTGACAAATGTCTCTTGAGACCGTGCTATCAAAGGCATTTTTACTTTGGTCAAGCCTGTCACAAGAACAAAAATGACTTCATTCTGAAGTGAAGCACTTTCTAACTATTTTGACAATGTCTTTTTGTACTATTTTTTGTAGTTATTACTACAGTTTGCTTTTAGTAATTAGTAGTGATTATTTCTGGAGTTTGCTTTTAGGCTTGGTCATTTAAAATTCAGATATCTTTAGAAAGACTTCATTAGACAACTAGACGCAGTTTTAAAAAATTTTTTTTTACATTTGTCAGTTCTTGATAAGATAATTTTTATTGGTCCAATCATGTGGAAATTCAGTTTGACTACAATTGACTATCTTAGAGACTGAGAATGAGAGACTAAACAAAGAGAGACATTTTATTTGTTTAGGTCAGTGCACTGGCCTTATTACTTATTAAAAATTGTATGTATTTTGTTAAATAATTTTTGTTGTTAACTGGGAACCAGAAAATGTCCAATCTATGGAAAGTAAAGATTTTGATTTTTACTACAAATCTGTTCAGGCCTCTTTGGAACGTGTGCATCCTTTTCATTTCTTGTATTATTAAATTACTTTGTAAGATACAAATTATTGTTAGGTGATCAGTTTAGGTGAAATTTATATTGGAATTTATTCCTCAAGGATCTATTGAGAAAGGTGTCAAGTTTAGAAAATAATTTTTGTCAATTGTGAAAGTATTTAAGGTTTGTTGCATATTTAGCCATGATTAAAATTCATTCGGTTATTCTTTTTTAACCGCTGGATACAAAAAAATTCTTCATTGACTTAAAATCCTCCAATCATTCACATCTCGTACCATACCTGGCTTATGAATCACTTTAAAATAATTTGCAATGTTAGGCTGGCACTTAAAAATGGTTGTTGAAGACAAGCCATTTATGGAAACAGCAGCGATCATATTGATCTGACTAGCATCGTGTTGCATTGTTTCAGTGCTCTAGCCCGCCGAACAATGTCACCTGGTGCGGTGGGAGGAGCAATGTTACGTGAGGCTCCGGAGATGATGGCATGCTCTTTTTCAATGGATTCAGCCCCTCGAGCTGCACCTATGCCAGAGATGGCTTTTAGACATGTTGAGGTTGGTTGTTGGAAACACGAACTTTAAAACATTTTTGGTTTGAGTTTTTTTGTGTGTTCATTTTGCTTATATTATTTAAAAGAATCTCATAATTATAAAGCACATCTTTGCATTTAACTTTGCCAAATGTAGGCTGCACAAGCTAAACTTTTCAAACATTTTCCTATAAACTTAGTCAGTTGTCAATCTTGCACTAAGGTTTCATAACATTTGTCCAAGTCCTTCATTTAAACCTAGTTGCTTTTCATTCTTCATATAAACTTGTCACTTTGTAATGTTTGGTTTTTATATATTTCTGTTTCTTGTTTGTTAAGCAGTTGTCCTGCATCTTTTATTTTGTAACTCTAGATGTACATGCTAATGCTTAAAAGTAGCCTAATCTAATGCTGTAGCTCTCCAAATAACAAAACTAAAAGTTAAATAATGAATCTATAGCTATAGTTTATCTAGGCTTTTACCGATTTTCCCAGTGGCTAAATTTTCTGGCTGTTAATATCTCTTCTAGTGAATACAGTTGTACTTGTTGTATTGTCAAATTAAAGGAAATTTGTTTTGTTGTTGCCAACTGTAATGTCTTTGTATCACAACTCCATTTTAAGTAATTCTTTAATTGAACCAACAATATGGTAATGACTTTGTAAGAACCAATGTATCATTGTGAAGTAGTCAGTGTAGGTGTAACTAGTCTGTTCTTGGGTGTTTTGGTGTTATAATTTGACAGCGATTTGACTTTTTAAAAAAAATCCATCAGAATTCTTTGGTCGAGTCTCAAGGTTTATTGATGACACTTTGGAGTATTTACTTTGGATTCTGAACCATGATTGGCTTGATGTCACTTTAAATAGGTATCTGACATCATCCAGGGTGTAAGTGCAACTAGTTGTTGAGATGAAATCATAACTTCATCATTAGCCGTAATATTAATGGATGGTTGCCTCACTTGACTTTTTCCTGTCAGCTCCCAGTGGAGCATATGGCCGCAGTCATACTTCTCCATTTGTTTCTGAGCTGCTTTGGTGCCTGCCTGGCATATGTACTTTTTAATATGAAAATTTATATGTAACTGAATCTCAGATTCTAGACTTTGTAGTATGAATTATGAATGAAAGCACTGTGATTCTGAATAGACACAGTGACACATTGTCTTCAGACACAGACAATTTACAGACACATACAGTTTTTCCAGTATGATAACATTAAGAAAGGGTCATCCAAAGAAAATCTGGCTAGATAACATATCCTGCTATAAACAGCTGCTGAAAAAAGGGAAGGATTTGGTTATGTGAACTGTCACAGCAGCCTACATCACCACTATGATGAAAGTCAAGCGAAAGGTGATGATGATGATGAATAACAATTTAATAGTAGTTCTAATAAATCCAATCATCCCACAGACTCTTGTGCTTGACTACCATTCAAGATCTTGCGTTTGCTTAGCAACTAAAGGCAGCACTGAAATCCCTAGAAACCCCTCCCACTGGTCCTCAAGAGATATTAGACCGCACTAAGCATGCTATAGCTGGATAAATTTTCAACTATGCAAAAGCAATTTTAAGAAATAAATCCATTCTTTGGAGTCACATGGTCATAGTTCACATTATTCTTTACTTCTTGTATTGGTAGCTAAATTAGTGTTAATTATCACTATAAAGAATGACATTATTTAGTGATACTTTTCTACTCTGTATACCATCTAACATTAAACTTAAAGATCATATGAAAGATCATATGCCTAGTAGCAACACTTGTAAGATTTTAACTTAAAGTCTGAAGGTTAGAACTAAAATTACTTTTGACCAAACAGCATTTAATTCTCCTTTGATCATTCATCTTATAATGTCACTAATAGATTTACCCAACTGTAGTGATGGCTCAGGAGTGTTGACAGGCTGGGGTCTGCTTCTCCCAGAGGAATCGTCTAATTTTTTCATTGAAATGTATTGATTTGGCATCACATTGCATTGTTTTCAGACCTGCCAGTCGCAAATATATGGGATATGATGTGGCGGAAATGAATCGTAGGCACTTGCACAGTTTGACTAGCGACGCTGTAACAGATTTATTTCCACCCCCACCGCCTCCACCTTCAAGTATGCCAGCTTTGGGGTTTAGACCAGTTGAGGTTGGTTGGAAACAAGAAAACCCTTTGCTTGGTTTCAGCCATTTGTTTCATTTTTTTTTTCGCTTATATAAACAATAAAAGTCAAAGCTCTATGCTCCATATCATTAGTGGCTTCTATTGGGTCTGCCCTCTAGATTGTTACACAAACACTCCTCCTCTACCTCCTGTAATTATCTGTTTTCTTGCCTACACTAAATATTTCCATGATAATGATCTTATGACAATCTAAATGTTTCTCATCTAGTGACTTTACAACCATCTTTGGAACTTGATCACTTTGCTTACATAATCATTATGTTTTGGTTTCATTCATTCTAATGTGCCGCACATAATTCCATCTTGCCTTTGCTCATTTATAAACTCAATTTATATGTGTTAACTCTTTCTCTCTGTAATTGTTTACCAGATTCTGATGGAAACAACGTTGGTCTCGTCAGTTAGGAGAGAAAGAGTTAACTTTTAAAGAAATACTTTACTAGATAGTTCAACTTTTTGTTTTCATAACAAAGCAAGTCAGTGAACTTACTGTATACATTGAAATAAACATAAAATAATAAACAACTCTAGACCCTTTGCAAATAGTTTTTTTTTTAAACCATTTTTTTTTTATGTCACTGAGCTAAAAAAAAAATTAGTTTGTTAAAAATGATTTTCCTCTAGATCTTTATTTTCTTTATTTTTTATATGTATTTATACAGGGTGAAACAAAAATTGTGTTGAACTAAAATAAATTCATTCTTTTCTATGAAAAAATCTTAACATCGTATATCTGAAAAATATGAATTTCAAAATCAGTGAACAGATTTTATTAAAACAATCTCTACATTATTTTATAGTTTTATCACTCTGGTAGTATTTTAAATTCCTTATTATACTTATCGTCTTAAATTAAAATCCTCAAAAGCTAGTTTCTAATAGATCAAGATGGGATGCAAATATTGCTTCTGATTGTTCTCTTGAAGAACTTTGAATCAATTATCAAAGCCTTAAAATGATACAGTGATATTTCGTTTATTGTCACTTTTAAGAAGAATAGTTGGCCAAGAGTTAACACTGATTGATTTCATTTGACTACCCTCATTATCCATAGTTGCTAGAAACATTTTTCTTATCTGTTAAGATATTATGTACTGCGAATCTTAACACTTTTGTTATAACAACAATAGGTTACCAAGTTGAACTATAATAATATAGGTCTAAAAAATGAACAATAATTATCCTGGTCTGGTTTAATACACAGTACAATAGCTAATTTACATAGTTTAAATAGTTTTAATATTAGTACTTTGACAAGGTGATAGTACAATTAATGTTCTGTTTTATGGGGAAAAAAAAAGAATTATTTTCATAATTTTCATAATCTTATTGAAAATGAAAAAAAATATATCAATTGAAATTTGAGGGAAAAAAAAAACTTTTGAATATCTTCTAGGAAGTCAAATAGGAAATAATTTAGTTTTCAGCACATGTTTTGATAACATCAATGTGCAGACATACGCATAATTAAATATTTGTTATTACACATGTTGAAAAAAGTGGGTTGTGCTACAGTGGAGCATGGTATTAAACTTGAAGGATTAAGGTCTTAATGTTTCAATTGTTCCACTGCTTCTTACAGAGAAGTGGACTCCACACAAAGTTCACAAGTAATCTTTAGTGAAATTGAAATGGAGCCATTCAGTTTACCCGTTGAATATTCTGTGGCCCAGGTTGGACATTATGTTTCACCCTAAGCTGATTTGATTTTAGTAGCCTACTTCCTTATTATTTATACATGTATAAAATATACATACTATATATATATTAGTTGTTATCATCCAATCAAAGTCTTTTCAAGACTTGCAAATAAGTTTAACGTTAACTCAATAGTCCTGTATTGATTTCTATGTGACTTTCGATCTAAAACGTAATCCCTGATATTAACAGAATAATGGAATGGAACAAAAAAAAAATTATATTATTGTGAAACAATTGTAACTAATTTTATAATGCCGAAAGGATTAGTTTTCTTCAGTTTGCTTTAAAGGTTGTTTTGGTCAATGAGTTGTTTTTAAGTTCAGAAAGATGGTTAGGTTTTCTGGTCATTGTTTTGTTCCATTAAATATTCTTTTGGAATCCTTTAAAAAAAAAAAAAAACTTTTAGCTTGATATTGGTTAATTTTTTTTTCTTTTTTTGAAGTAATTTGGAGGTGATTCTTGGTAATATGCCATGCCAGGTTAAGTTTATTTCAGATAAAGACTGACCATTAGTTCTGGTTTGCTTTTGGAATGCCTCGCTCCAACATGAATAATGCTATTCTCTTGGTCCTGCCCCTTTTTCTTTCTTTTTTACTTGCCAGTACTTTTTATAGCAAATGTCAAGGTCACTTTTGGCTCCTTGTCTGTATATCAATTAAAATTAAAGTTGAAAAATATAAAATTCGTTGGAAATGAAAGTCTGGTACCAAATCTAAATTAAACTTCAAATATATTTGTTTAAAAAAAAAAATACTACTAAGGCCTAATGTTTGAATACAATGTAAATGACACAGCAATGAAAAAATAAGCCACTGGATTAAAGCAAAGATTATAACAATATTATTTATTTTTAACACATATCTTTGACTTGCTTGAAGGCTTCGCTAGTCTAGCGTAGTACATGAAATATAGCCATCCATTATTTATATTATTTTATAATCTGGATATGAGGTGTTGCTGCATTGGTTTAACCTCTTCATCTTTATGTTGCATGAAGCCTTTATTTATATTCAGTTTCTATTCATTTCATCCAAATATTTCAGCATGAGATTTAGATCTGTATGTTATTGTCTCACTGCTATATTTACTCAGTGCTTTAAATTTAATTCAATTTAAATGGCATAAACTTCAAAGCACTGAGAACTTAACAAAAAAAAACCCAGCATCAACTTCAATCAAATTGATGACAACATTTTTCATACTCTAAGTTGTAAATGATAAGTAACTTTATTATCTGATGTAAAAAAACAACAACTTTGAAATATTTATAAATGACTAAATGGTGAAAGATGACAAGTTTACTTGAATACTTTATGGTGCCTCTTGCAGGTCTCAGAATCAACCACCAGCACCACCTATGAGATTGCTCGCCAGTCTACTATTCCTAGTGACAACACTGAGCACAAGGTCAGTACACTGTGGAGCTTTTCAATGAAGACATCTTCTTTTTCTTTACTTATTATTCCAACAGGTCTCACAAAGGCTGCGGGGGTGCACACACATTTGAGACCCAAAAAAAGTAAAATTAAAGTGTCCCCTTCAGACCTTGCGATCTATGGGGCAGATGATGTTAAGGTCATCTGTTTCTTTGGCCAACGGTTAACGAGCAGAGTGTTATGTGGCCAGCACAACGACCAACCGCCTTTACTTTCCCCAACTAAAGTCAGGTACCCATTAGAGTTGGGTGGACTCAGAGGCGCCCTAAAAATCTCGAAATTCAAAATCCCAGTCTTCAACGGGATTCTAACCCAGGACCTCAGGTTCGGAAGCCGAGCGCTTAACCATTCGACCACCGCGCCCCCTTTGAGACCCAAAGGAAAGCCTTCATTGAAGACAGGCGCAGAAAACGGAAAGAAAACTTAAATAGACCGCCTGTGGACATCTTTGTCTGCACCAGATGGGGAACAATATGCAGATCATATCTGGGTTTGCATAGTCATGTGAAACACTGCACTCATCTTTAATCTTTGACATCGAAGGCATTGCCATTATTATTATTCCAACAGCAGGGCTAGCTCAACCAGTGAATGTGTTGGCAGTTATAGTTTCTCACATGAACACTTAAAAGTCTCTGTGTTCTTCAAACAGTTTGGTAAACTCAGTTGCATTTAAATTGCTTCAAATTAATGAAACAGTGAAATGAAAATTAACTATTTTTGTTGCCTGTTAACAGAATATGCCAAAATTCCAAACATAGACTTTCTTGCAAATTTTGACAATTTCTTAACATTCAAAAATTATTTTTATTTTAGCCTATTTAATGCTATTTTGCAATTGATTCAGTATTTGTAAATACAAATTAATCAGTAATAATAGTTTAATATGTTTTGGGGAAAACAGTTTACATCCATTTTTAGCACAAGTAGACCTAGTCATGCAAGTTTGAATATTTAATGCTTTTATAGAAAATTTGTATCTTAAATGAGTCCAAGGTTTGGAACATGTCAAATTTCTTGTCTTTGACTATGGCTACACAATGTAGACTAAAAAAAAATCTTTCTTATATACATGCCTTCCCAATGCATGAGTTGAATATATAAAAAGCTCCATTTGTAACTAAAAAAATAAATAGTCAAAAAGACTTTTTTTTTTCAAACAAGATACACTTTATTCATTCTGTTTAAAATAATCGACTTTAATGTGGTTTATGTCTACTGAAGTAAAGAATGTTCTGTATTCTTGTATTTCAGGTGACAGTGGCCATCATTGATCTAAAACCAACTCTGAGTTACTTGTCAGTACCCAAAGTTGTACCGCATGCCTTCCTGCAAGCCAAGGTGGTCAATAACTCCCCATACACTCTGCTGTCTGGACGCACCAATATCTTCCTGGACAACAGCTTTGTTGCTAAGGTAAACTTGTTGCTAAGGTAAACTTGTTGCTAAGGTAAACTTGTTGCTAAGGTTTTTACACTTTTTTTTCTTTCTCTACTTGCTCCAAGTTTGACAGGAGAAACTAATAAAACAATTACCACTTAATGACTTAATTGATAACCATGTCCCCATTTTGTATGCAAGACCATCCAACAAAATAAATTTTACATCTAAAAAATGTAAAAGCAATAGAGTGCTAAATTTAAAAATAAAAGGTAAATTATCGTGTTAATTGATAAATTAAAAATGAACTGTAAGTCTTAATTTTTGTGCGTGTTTGCAGTGATTGTTAACTTTCAAGCCTTAATTTTTCCTAGGCAGAGGAGTGATTCTTTTGTTACTAAAGCTTGTTGTATAAAGATTAAGTGTTGTACACTGTTGTGCACGTAGCAGCTAGCAGTAAACCTTTTGTAGCTAGCTAAAGTTATAATTCAACTTGTTTTTTTTTCATTTATCATATTTTTTTTAGGAGTTAGGGAACCTAGATTCCTTTGGGAGACATTTCCTTCACTCTTCTGGGGGACATAATTCCCTTGATTTCTATTGGGGACATTTTCCCTTGATTCCACTGGGGGGATATTTCTGTTGATTCCTCAGAGGACATTTTCCCTTGATTTCTCTGGGAGGATTTTTTTTTGAGACACTTAGATTCCTCTACTGTAGATTTTCCTTTTTTTTGAGACTCTTAGATTCCTCTACGTTAGATTTTCCTCTGATTCCTCTGATAAACATTTTCCCTGAATTTCTTTGGGTGACATTTTTATTACCCTGGATCACATTTATTTGTTCAGTCAGAAAAGGTTTGGACACTTTTAACTACAGGCATTGATAGATAGGTCTTGAAGGGTACACTTTTTATTAACTACTTGTTTGACATTGAAATTCATCACTGTTATAATTGAAATATAATGCTTCAGTTCATTACATTAATCCACTCCCTGTTTATATTTCGATTTTTAAGCAACAAATAGAGTAAGAATGAAAAAAGAAGGGAAAGTGAGACAGAGAAATAAGGGGATGAGATAGTGAAACCTAAAAAAAAATAGGAAGAGATTAATTTATTTATAGTGTGTATTTCTTTCCATTGAAGCAATAAGTTCTTAGAAGTTTCTTTGTCATTAAAACGTTATCTACATTGAACATCAACAATTATTCTTTCTTATGATGTTCACAGGCTGAAATAAAAGCCGTAGCTCCTAAGGAAGAATTTGAATGTTCTCTGGGTGTGGACCCCAGTATCAGAGTTGACTACAAGCCGCTCAACAAGGTCAGCTCCCAAAGTGGACTGATCTCCAAGTCCAACACCACCACGTACGAGCAGAATATTGAAATTAAAAACCTGCACAACTATGCCATCAAAATTGTGGTGAGGGACAACTTGCCTCGCAGCTTGGACGAGAAAATCAAGGTGAGTCAATTAATTACATGAAGAAAGTCAGGGTGA
>JADKLZ010005243.1:28767951-28778045 GCA_021533235.1 Biomphalaria straminea
ACCAAAGCGCTCTGAGCATGCTATAAGCATGAAAGTAGCGCTATATAAAAGCTATAATAATAATAATTATATGTCCCATGACATTCTCAAAATAATTATCAAGTATGTTGTAACATGAATTTGAACAACTCTTTTAAGGTGACAAATTTGGTTTGTTTGTTGACCAGGTGACTCTCTTGCTTCCTCAAATCGACAACAAACATCCAGAGAAGAATGAAAAGGTCAAGTTAACCAAGTCCAACCACTTGGAGTGGGACCTGGATATCAAGGAGATGGACAAGGTGGACATAGTCCTGAAATATGCAGTGGAGCATCCAGCTAGTGAGGACATTGAGACCACCTTGGCCATTGGGAACTAGATGGAAAGGCCAGACTCCAACACCAGACTCTCTTCGTCTTCAACATATATGAGAGATAAATATTTAAAAAAATAAGTCTTCAACAGATACATGTCCACAACAGATAATATAAATGATAACAATGTTCTATAACTAATTTAGTCTTATCAGTGTAATATCATGTCCTAATGTTTTGTTTACATCAGATCAGACGTTATTCAGCTTGCAATTCTTTATTTCTTGGGAAACTATCTGGATTTGAAGTTTTATTTACTTCCCATTGTATTCTTTTTTTTAATTTTCTTCTCATCTCTAGTTTTGCAAAGGCAAAAATTTCAAGACATTGTTAACTATGCCTATATTTTTTTATACTGTTGTATCTTCTTAAATTTGGGCACAAATGTAGTCGATTAATAATAATTTCTTCAAGAAATATTGCGTAAATAAAAACATTAATATACCTGTAAAAAATAATATTTTTTTTTACTGTACACCTAAACATTTTGTCTTTAGGTCATTGAGTTGTATGATTATTTATAGAAGCACATCTTATAATGTGTTTGCTTTTTTTTTTTATTCTGAAGTTCAATTTTAACAGTTGCAATTCTTCATAGATTTAGCTAATATTGAATCATTATAAAATAATGTTAGTGATATAAATTGTTTGCAAATTAATTTATAATTTTTTAAAGTCTCGATTCATACATTTGCTGAACAAAAATTTGATATCTTTCCACTTCAATTGTCTGCTATTTATATAGGTCAAGAATAACCCATGAACTTTGTGTCTGTAGTTATTGTTTGAAAACATCATAGAAAATATCCTCCTGTTATCAAGGTTTAAACCTAGAAAATATCCTCCTGTTATCAAGGTTCAAACCCATTAACATCAGCAAACTTATTAAGAATGGTAATGTCGCACATAAACACAAGAATGTATTAGTCATTAGCTAATTTACTAAATTCATTAACTGATTATTTCTGTGATAGTTATTTTCAAATAAATATATACATTTATACATATATTACTTGTAGCATTTGTCTGTTCAAATAATTATTTGATTTAATAGTCATTTACTTTATATTTATGGTATGTGAATTAACTGTATACACATCATCAATACCACTGACTTATATAATTAAAATAACATTATTAAAGAAAAATTGTCAAGTTAAAGTTTAAAATCACAATACCAAAATATATAAATTTGAAGCACTAACACTATGTGACTGATAACAAGTGGTACATAAATGTGATGGCAACCACAGAAAGATATTTAAGATGTGCTATTGTAATTGTAATATAATTATTTTCTTTAAATTTGTTTTCCACATCACATAAAAAAAAAATTACATATTCCTTAGTGTCATATTGTTATCTTAAGGAATCAACTGTAGCTAATATGATATAAAGTCTGTGACTGAAACATCTTACATTAATCTGTGACCTGTGAGCTAACATCATACATCAATCTGTGAACTAACATCATACATTAATCTGAGCTAACATCATACATTAATCTGTGAGCTAACATACATCAATCTGTGAGTTAACATCATACATCAATCTGTGAACTAACATATACATCAATCTGTGAGCTAACATCATACACATTGTTTATTGTTTTTTTTTATAAATGTGAAGGTTTTTGTTTTTTATATCTATATTTCTTATATTTTATAATGTCATATAAAGTGTTTGAAAAAAAGTGTTGTTTAAATATATTTTTTTTTTGCATTTTTGTTATTGAGAAACCACAGCTCAGGATTGTTCAGTGCTCTATTGTACTATTTGTGATGGCATCTTTTAAAGGTTTTATTGTTTTTTTTAAAGAGCATAGTTTAGATAATTGGAGACACTGAGAGTATAGATTTCTTAGTGGAACTAAAGATGTTATAATGTTAATACTGATATACACAATTTCAACAATTTTGTCACCATAAACTAACATTACTAATCAAGGAAAGACCTGATCTCTCCTTCTGGCTTGATGTCACCCTATAGCTACTTCTTTTCTCTATTCACTACTCTGTAATAGACTTAAAGTTTGATCCAGCCATGACATGGAGAAGCAATGGACTAGAAATACTTCAGTGTCAATAAAGCAACTTGAGCCCAAGCTAACTTTGATCTCGGTCTCTGCTCTTTAATTCTTTGTAATCAAGGCCAAATCTGTTTTTGGGTAGTTGAGTTGTGATAGGCTTCACTTTAAAAAGGGAATAATCAAAAACATAAAGCTTTCATAATTTAAAAAAAAAATAAATTTATTTTAGTATAGTCCATCTTTCATTCTATAGCCATGCTCTGGGGGCTCTGGTCCAATGTTTTTTGTGGACTGACTAGGTTAGGGGGTAAAGGGAGAAAGTGAACATGTTGAACCTCTTTCATAGTTAGCATCACTCGAGACACTCATCCCACAGTAGACTTAAGTGATTACCTTACCAAACTAGATTCGGAGCTTATCTTTTTTTTTTTTTTTTTTTTTAACAATGACTTCTATCTTCAGAAGCTTAATAAATGCAAAGCCTATAGGATGGCCTCTGTATCTGGACAATCATCACTAATTCAAACTTAAGTGTGAACCCCTTTAGAAGCAAAGTACCAGACTTGAGATAAGTCTAATAGTCCATGTGTGTCTCTATATGTGAAGAATCTATGGTTTCCATTCCTACTCCATCTCACTTTAACCCTCCATTAACTATGCCTTCTATGTAGTTCCTGTCTACTACTTACTCCCTCTCAGAGTAGCTTGTCTCCCCTGAGTATTTCCGATGAATTCATGGTTTTCATTTGTTGAAGCATTTTTTTTTCTCCTTTTTTTTTAATAAGCACATTTTATAAAAAATATATCTGACCACATAGTTCACAATTTTGTTTTGTTGATCACTTCCTTCCTTCTTTTTATTTTCTTGTTTCCATTGTGTTGATTGGTAATGGAACAATTTATATTTAAATATATATATATATTTTTTTTAAACTAGTGTACTTATTTTACAAAGTTATACACATTACTGTTTGTTGAGGCTATGACTGAAGGTATTGAATTACTAGTAAATCGTACATGTACAAATTATACTCAGCTTGTTTGACATAAATAAACAATGCTACTGTAAGACCACAATTATTTGTTATGTTTACAAAAATGACATTGCTTTGTTAGGTAAAGGTGTAGTTTTCATCACAAGAGTGGGTTTTTTAGTCTCAGGCATTATTAAGTTGAATTGTTTGTTTGATTATTTGTTATGTTTACAAAAATAACATTTCTTTGTTAGGAAAACGTGTAGTTTTGATCACAAGAGTGGGTTTGTTAGATTTTTTTTTCTCATGCATTATTAAGTTTAATTTTCCAACTAACCAGAATTCAATGTTGTATTTGACTTGCTTGTTTGTGGAGTATTTATTTTTTAAATCACATTTCACAGTATATAATTAGAATTATTTTTTTTCAATGTCATAATTTACATAAATAAGCATGCTAAAAAGATGATTAAAAAAAAATGTTTACTTTGCAACAGACTCAGTTATCTAGAAAATAAATGGAATAGCATATTGGTCTCATTGTATTTACCAAATAATAAAATGTCAACCAATTTTTTAAAAAATTTACAGATAGTTTTAATAGTAAGGCTTATACTACAAAGGTATGGGTGTGAAATCTTACAGGGTACAAATATAAGTCTGTTCTTTCTGCATTGGTTTATATATTTTGGTCTTCATTCTTTATTTTGTAGTCATTCTGGTCTTGACTTTTGTCTGTGTTTTTGTTTCTGGTCTCATGGATATAAATTGGAACAGTATTGGATTCTCTCCTACACAAGTCTTGATTGACTTGTTCTCTAGGAATGTCTCCTAACAAAGACCATCCACATTTTTAGATCAAAGTAATGACAAAATTATTTTTTTTTATCTATTGAATTTGTTCATTGAAAGTTACTTTTTTTTTTTTGGTATTGAAATAAACATTGTGAAGTGAGCAAAGACTATTGACAGTGGCGTAGCTGGGGGGGGGGGAGGAGGGGGAGAATTTGAAAATCTCCCTGGGCCCCACTTGAAGGGGGCCCCAAATTAGTTTTTTACATTAAAAATTAAGAATTACTCAAAATGCAGGGCCCCTAAAGAGGTCAAGCCTCCCCCCCAAACGATGGAAAATTTCTAGCTACGCCCCTGACTATTGATTAGTTTAAAATTGCATTTCAAATTGTTGAAATTGTAATGCCATGAAGCAATAGTTTGACATAATTCATTGTCTGCACAATTTGTGTGTAATAAGTTTTTTTTCTATTGAAATTTGAACTATACTTTTAAGGTTTCATGAACTACTTTGTATGTACAGTTAATCTGAGGCCTTATTTTGAAGTATCCCAGGCCTAAACTGGTTTTTAAATGTTTTTGTTTTTTATTGAGATCTCAGTTTTATTGTAATGTTTATACAATTGATGTTTAAAACATTGAACTGCTTGGACTTAAGTTCATAGAAATAGTAAGTATTTAGTGTTCATGCTATTTCTCAACCTGGACCATTGGCTCACATAATGATACTTGTTACATACATAGAGCAGTCATATCCAACCTATCACAAGTTTGCTATCTGGCCATTGACAGTTTGTATGTGGCCATTTACAGTTTGCTATTGCTATCTAGCCATTGACAGATTGCTATTGCTTCTAGCCAATGACAGTTTATAATTCAGGCCCTTGAAGCTTCTGCCTAATTGTACCATGAAGCCATGAAAACTTGACTCCAATGGACAAAACAAGATATTTATGGTGATGGTGTCTGGTTATTGACAATTTATTTGTGTAGCTAAAATAAATCTTTCTGATATAAAGAATGAACTTTAAGCTGTCATCACAATAGTTCTGAGTTCAGACCCTGTTTCCTGTCAATTCTTGCTACTCTCCAGGTTGCCTGGCTTAGCTGGTAATCATGAATTGAACAAATCTACTTGAGAAGTATAGAAGTAGAAAGTTTGCTCAATTGCCTGCCGTCACTAAAGACATTTTATTTATTATTGAAGCTATTGATTTGCAAAGTTTTTGTTATATTTTGAACATCATTTACTCTTTCATTATTCACTTATTTTATACAAAGTTTGTATTTTTAAGCTTTGATTTTGTGCATTATTGCTAGATTTATTTCCTATTAGCCTACTTAGAGCCCATATTAAAGAAATAAAGTTTATAATTATTGTTTGCATTGTTGATAACATTGTTATTTATTTAAATAATATATGATCGAGTGTCATTCTCATCACTTGGGTCAGGTAACAAATAATAACAATGTCTTCCTTGATTCACATCCCTTAGAGTTTTCTGTTTTTTAAGATAAGATAACTTTATTGATCCAAACAAATGAAAATTTGTTTTGACTATAAACAGCGTAACTACTGTACAATAACAATATAGATTTACAATATAGATGCACATACAAACAACATTCACACACGAAAAGAAGACATACAACACACTCATAACCAGCGCTTAGAAATAGACTTCTATGTACATCTGGATGATGACAAAATGTTACATTTTAATGTTGGCCATCCAGGGCCTATTGTTTCTGAATGATTTAAATTTTCTTCTTTCATATAATACTGTTTTCACAGAACTAAATGTATGAATTAACAGTTGTGTTAATCTCGTCTGTCTGGGCAGTTTTCCCAATTGCTTGTTCCTGACAACTTTGTAGCAGTAAAACAGCGTCGTCAGACCGTGACGGGATGGACTGTAATGACGATCGAGATGTGTAGTCCATCCTTATGTTCCCACAACACATGTCCAAGGTCTCATCGTGCCTTGTGGGAAAATCAACACACTGACTACAATTTGGCAAGCGCTTAGCCAACGATAGTTGATTCAAATGTTTCACAAGCCGGACAGCATCAGAACCCATAGTCCAGACCATGTGAACGATTTTGTCTAGAATATGTTCTGCCGCTCTCTCTGTGTTGGTCGTGGGTGGTATATACACAATCACGACGTAGATCCCTACAAACTCCCTAGGCAGCATAGCCTGAGATTGTTACATAGTAGTTCAATATCGGTCGTACACACTTTAGTTTTGATTGAAATATTGTTGACACAGCAGTACTGTTTAATGACATAAATGGCCAGTCCCCCCTCCTCTTGTTTTGCCACTATCTGTTGTTCTGTAGGCCTACAAAAGAAACGCATCCAAGTCTACTGATCCGTCGGGACTAATTTCATTTAGCCCTTTTTCAGTGAGACAGATTAGTGAGTTTTCACAAAATTGGTAGAAATGTTTGAAGCAATGATCAAGTTCGTCCATTTTGTTAACACAATATGAACGGAATGATAGAAAACAGAAAAACAAATGCTGATTATGTCACATTGTAATCATGTCGCCTGCCGCGCAGCGCCCCGGAAGTAGTCTCATTCCTGAGACTCCAGTGCTTGCAATGATTTAAGACCTAACTAGTTTTGATGTAAAGGAAATGAGGCAGTTAAAGTCAATACCATATCGTGGTGATAGTATATCTGGTGTTGATATCATTATGGTTACTATGACACTTGAAGGATTAAGAGCGAATCTTACCCCCCCCTCCTTTAATAATACAATTTATAAGTAACTAAATAACAAAATATCCATCTGCCCCCATCAGCTGTGGAACGACTATAATTATAATAATAATTTTTATTTCTTCTTCTTCTTAAACTGGTAGAGTTGAGCATTCGGCTCTTGGAACTCTAGACCAGCAAACGTGAACAAGAGCTCTCTCTCACCGGCCCGAATGAGAACAGTATACTCTGTTTTGTCTGGTGGGTGGGTCAGACTCGCGGCAAGAGGCCCCGTACACTAAGACTTCCGCCATTTTCCTTTTCTATACCAGGCTAACTCTGCGGGACACGCCATTTATGTAACGGCTCACTGAGAAACAGCGCCTGGATTGTGACAAGGTTGTGGGAGCTTTTTTTACAACTCCGCACAGTGCAATGAGGATGCTCTCGCACCCCCTTAGGCACTCCCACGAGAGTCTTTTGCTACCCTTTAGCCTAATCGTTTCCTCCTACGATCGTTTCCACCCGGGCGTCGGTATGAGGCAGGGTAGCATTCCCGGCTGCACAGTCACAGGAAATACTGCAATCTTTGGACTCGAAGACAAGCCTTATTATTATGCATTTTAAAAGTACCATAATTTATTCTCATAAAGCTAATATGTAATACTACAAAAGCTCGTTCTTTATTTTCATTAGCCCACATAGCGAAATTAATGAGCTTGAGAAGCTCCCACAACATTGTCACAATCAAGTCGCTGTTCCTCAAAGGGCCATTACATAAATGGCGTGTCCTGCACGGTTTAGCCTGGTATAGAAAAGGAAAATGGCGGGTGCCTCTTGCAGCGAATCTGACCTACCCGCCAGACAGAACAAAGTACACTGTTCTCATTCAGGCCGGCGAGAGGGAGCTCTTGTTCACTTTTGCTGGCCTAGAGTTCCAAGAGCCGAAGGCTCAATTCTACTTGACAGTGTCAAGAAGAAGACATGACTGTGCAGCCACATCCAGGGCAAGCATAACTATAGTCCGCAGGTGATTGATTTAGATTTTCTTTTGTTATCAAATTTGTATCCCGATGCCTTTGTGAGTGACCTCCAGCTGTCACGTTCTGAGGCCGCATGCATCCAACTGCTCTCTTCAATGTCATCCAGGGAAAGTTGACACATAAGCTGGTCTTAGAAGCGTTTCCGTGAAGCGTTTCTGATAAGTCGACCACCTTTTACCTCACCAAAAAGGACTGCCTCTGGCATACGTTCGTCTCCCTTGATATTACTTGTCGTGAGAGACCATGAAATTTGATTCCTTTGTTTTTGTCTATGTAAATGCATATTAAAAAGTTAAAGAGTTTGTTAATGAAGTAGGGTATTTAATCACGCGTATGTTGTTTTTTTTTAAAATCAGTCCCATGAATTAGGTGCTCTAAAGTACTTGGTTCTCGAGAGAGATTTGATTAAAAAAACAAAAAAAATAAGTTTGAGTCAGTTTCATATTATATAAGTGAAACAAAATTGTAATAAATAAATGCGAAACGTTTATAAAGCAAAACATAAAACACCGAAACTTATTTTTAAAAATCTTGGCCTTCATGTACTAACTTCATGTTTGTCCATGAGCCACTTGTGTAACTTTATTTGTTGCTTTGAAATGAACTACATAAGCATGTTCACATGTGTAACCTAAGTCAGTAACATGCTCAACATTATCTTAAAAAGAAACATTCTAAAGATAAGAAAATCTACACTGTAAATTGTTATCAAAAGAAAACAGATTTTTTAAATTTTTCACATTCTTCGCAATCTTCAAAATACATTTGATAAGCAACGTCCTGAATAATGTCATGCAACGCTACCAGTACCAGATCCTAGCTATTTCATGTGATATAAGATGTTTCCACATCTTAGCTAATTCATATGATGTTACCACATTAAATTAAACCGGCAGACGCACCAGGACACACTTAAGAATCTTTGGACGCCATGCCATTATTGGTGCTTGTCTAGTGGCAATGTCTTCGATTCCGAAGAATGGGGCTTCTGATTCTCTATAAACCTAAACCTATAAACCTATGTCACTCTCTGGATCATGACACTTCATAACAGTATTGGGCTTGCAATCGTCTGACAACTCTGTGTGTGTATGTATACCAAAAAACTACTTATTTAAAAAACAACAACAACAAATCATTTAGTGAACAGAAAGAGAAGACTTTGTATCAAAGGACAACAATACAATCTGTAAAGGAACTATATACAACTATGTATATGTCTACAATATACATCTACGTATGGAATAGATTGTGGTCTAATATTATGAACAAGTTTATAACAAGTTTATAATGTTTATTTACTAGATTTTATAGTATCTGTGGCATTTTACGTCTCTAGAGACGATCTTTTCCCCTTGCAAGCTCTTGTGTGACTAAAGAGGCCGATCCTTGATACACAGCTGCGATCGCAGGTTGGGCATATGTAGTCACCAGGCGCCGTTGCACTTTCACCCTTCTTTCTGCTTCTGTTGTGTATGGCATCTGCAATCAAAGACCCCTTCTTTATGCTCTCTCTCCAAGTGGATCTCATAGTATGATCATCTTATATTTGCCCTTCAACGGAACTGTATGTGGAGAGCCCAAACAGATTAAGTTAAGTGACAGTTGAAGGAGATGTACACAAAGTTGGGGGAGGAAAACCTTTCTTTCTGTCAAATCAACAAAAAACATGAGTGATTTTCTTGTCGAGACGCCTTCTGTGTGTCCTAGAGATCTTCTTGTCAATGCGTCTTTCTCTCTCTGTGTCTCTCTCACTCTCCTGCAAGTCTGAGGCTCTTTATGCCAGTCACTGGGCCTGATCCTGCTAGACACTGCAAGCATCGGAGTCTCATGTAAGTCTCTGAGTGCAATACCGCAAGATTATGAGTCATGTAAGTCTTTGAGTGTAATCCTGCCAGATTCTGAATATCATGCAAGTCTTTGAGTGTAATCCCGCACAATTATGAGTTTCATATAAATCTTTGAGTGCAATCCTGCAAGATTATGAGTCTCATGTAAGTCTTTGAGTGTAATCCTGCCAGATTCTGAATATCATGTAAGTCTTTGAGTGTAATCCCGCAAGATTATGAGTCTCATATAAATCTTTGAGTGTAATCCTGCCAGATTATAGTCTCATATAAATCTTTAAGTGTAATCCTGACAGATTATGAGCCTCATGTAAGTCTTTGGGGCCAATCTTACCAGTTTCTGAGCC
>JADKLZ010005243.1:28806600-28820234 GCA_021533235.1 Biomphalaria straminea
ATATATATATATATATATATAGTTACAGCTCTGGTGGTGAAATGGATAGGGGTAATTACGTGTGTCTAGCCAGCTGACACAAATTACAAAGTTTAGCGCTAGACGAGCGGTCAACCGTGACGAGTGACGGAAGACTTTTCTGGAAGAATCTGTGTTGTGAATAATAGACCTGCTCAGGTCAGAATGGCCGAACGAGGTTCCGTCGGTTTTCTGAAGGCCTTCGGATACCCTATACAAAAAGCGAAGGGGTCATAGTCAAGACGGCTTGGTTTGGTTCAGTGCGGCTCAGCGGTGTGGCTCTGTACGGCGCATTTCGACGGTTCATTGTGGAGTAGGGCCAAGACATCTCCGATTACGAGACGAGTACGATCAAGTCCGACACACCGCGGCGCCTTCGACATACGCACAACGAGCCCAGTTTAAGAAATCAGTCATGAACAATCGAACTCAGTGCACGTCCGGGACGAGGCGGAGAGGCTAGTAGAGCTGATACAGATGTACATTTGTCAACTGGTTAAGCATTTGTACATTCAGTGACCATCAGTGTTACATATTGCCAATTATACAGTACTAGTCGACCGGCGGCCTAGCATACGCCGCTGTTTTGCAAGGCCTGCCTTAGGCCATTGCAACCTATGCGACCGCAGTGGGTCCCGCACTTTTTCATAGGACCCGCGCTAATTTTAGGTGTATAAATAATTAAATTAAACCATTTTATAACATATTACAGATTTTTCGCGGCCTCTTGATTTACCAGGAGCCACTGGAAATCTCCTGAAATTGCAAAATATATACTAAAAAGTCCTGGAAATCTCCGGAAATTATTATTTCTTTTTTTTGAAAACTCAAAAAAAAAAAAAAAAGTCCCCGCCAATAAATATAAAAAAAAATTTTTTTTTTGGGGTGTTTTAAAAAATGAAAAACGCCAATCCTCCCGGCGATGAAAAAAAAACGGCGGTATCCAATACCCGTAATTGTGGAATCTGGTGTAAGAAGCTTCTTGCGCTTTGAACTAATGAAGAATTATTTGAGGTCAATAATTCTCAAAGATAGATTGAAGCATTTGGTAATTCTTGCTATTAAGCGTGATCTATGTAGGAAACAAAAATTTTCTGATATAGTGTATGACTTTGCTACACTCAAGGCTCGTAAAGTAATTCAGTACGTAGTAAAAAAGGAATAAAAGGCATAGACGAATTTATTTTCTAATACAAACTCTTAAATTTCAATTATTATCCGCTTCCCTACCCAAACTTGGCCCCACGAAATCCGTTTCGCATAGGGCCCCACAATGGTTATGTCCGGCACTGCTATTTAAATATATGTATACATAGTAGATTAATTAATCTCTTTCCATGACTTCTAGGTCACAATAGTTAAGTCCCGCGCTGCTATTTAATGTTTGTACAATGTTTGTTAGTAAAATGTTTTACAATGTTTTGAATGTTCCTTCAGAGTTGAAGATAGTTTACTTCCTAGTCCAAACTTTCCGCAGGACAAAGGGGGATGGGAGCGGGCATTGTTTGATAAATTTAAACGACAGTCCAGCGCGCAGGCAGCCATCCGTAGTGTGAATACTACTCTTGTGTTCTCGTGGGGTGGCTATCCGCAGAAATAAAAGAGTGATCTTTCCTTTACTTCTTCTCGTTTACACTGTCGAGGGAAGAAGAGACTTATATATAGCTAGAATAGATTGGCTCTGATTTATTGAATATTAAAGTGTTACGTTATTTTGAGTTGGAAGTGTGTGTGTGAGAGAGACAGAGACAGAGACAGAGAGAGTGATACAATTACCTTGCTTCATAAATGTCCATAGAGGATTGAGCATGCGCTATTTAAGACATTCTATTCTGAATATATAAGATGGCCGCCGGAAACAAAGTCGAGCAATTCGGCCATAAGGCAAAATGGGCTCTATAGCTTTGGTCGGCAGCCAGTCTAGGAGACGGAAACTCCGAAATAACACCTACGGCTACAGACTTCTGTGCCACTGTGAACTGCATTTAGCTTAAAGAGTAGTGTTGGTCTGCGAGAGCCAATTACCGCTTTAAAAATACTCTGCGCAGGTTGGAGGATCCCGTATGGGAGACGAACGTATGCCAAAGGCAGTCTTTTTTGGTGAGTTAAAAGGTGGTCGACGTTACCGAGGCGCCCCACGGAAACGCTTCAAATACCAGCTAAGGCGTCAACATAGAAGAGAGCACCCGCTGGCTGCATGCGGCGTCGGAACGAGACAGCTGGAGGTCACTCACGAAGGCCACGGGATACACATTTAAGACAAAAGAAAATCTGCTGCCGAGGACAAACGCAGACGACGAAAAGAAAATCTAAATCGACCACCTGCGGACAATGGTTTTGCTTGCCCTGGGTGTGGCAAAATATGTAGGTCGCAGCTGGGGCTGCACAGCCACGGGAAATACTGTATTCCTCACTAATCTTCGGACTCGAAGACAAGCATTATTATTATTATTCCGAATATAGCCTATAAGCTATGTTTGGGAAGGACTCACTCACTTCAATATTTTTATCAGCTATTGATAATATTAAAATTTGTATATAATTCACTCAAAGAATTTCCCAGCTCAAATGTTGTTAATATACAACGCTCATTTAGATGCAATGTATTTACTTTTCAGGTTACCCGCGCCTCCTTCATTGATAGGACCATTGTCCCCCAACTACGCCCTATATAACGCCGAGAAGTTACATTCAAGTAAGATCAGAGGACCTACGTCATTTGCTTTTCTACACGGTAATAAAACAATACTTCAGATACTTATTTGTATTACAAATTTTGATCTTGCTGCATTTTATTCATGTAGAGTTGAATACCAAATAATGTGAAATAAATCTATACCAAAGATCAAGAACGTAAAACAAGTGAAGGCTATCGTGCAAGAATTACCTTAAAATGTGACTAATTCGGCCACTTGAAAATAGAGGAACTTGTCCCAAAATTGAATCTTATGGATACTACATTGAATAAACATTGTAGAAAATGTATATATATATTATATTATTATTATATATATGTGTCTTTTATAACCTGACGCTATTAGCTAACTTGTGAAACTGGCCTATACATTTTTTTGGTCACAATTCGTAAAGATTTCTTTTCTTATTTACAATGTTTTATTTCAAAATTGATGTATTTCTTGTTTAGATTATATGTAAAGATTGATTGCATCTCGTGTTTAGATCATATGTAAAGATTGATTGTATCTTTTATTAGATCATGTGTAAAGATTGATCGTATCTTGTGTTTAAGTAGGCGTAATATGCCAAGTTTGATTGCATCTTGTATTTAGGTAATATGAAAAGATTGGCTGTGTTTAGGTAATATGTTGGCCTAAAGATAGATTGTATCTTGTGTTTAGGTAATATGTAGGTCTAAAGATTGATTTTATCTTTTATTTCTGTACAGATTATTGTATCTTGTCACTTCTTGTGTTTAGTTAATATAACTATATTTCAATAACGATTGTATTTTTTAGGTAATGTATACACAGTAACAGCTGACAAACGAATTGTAAACATTGCTACCTGTAACCCAACAACGATTGCTACTTTAGCTGTAGCTGGATGCCGTAAGTAAATGTTCAGTTAGCGGTTTTACTTTCAAAAGCATTTTTTAATAAAATAAAGCAATTTATTATTGAACACTGGTATCCTATTTAAGAATAGTATTGAGTGTATGTGGGGGCGGGGTGGACTGGGATTTTGAATTTCGGGATTTTTTAGGGCGCCTCTGAGTCCACCCAACTTTAATGGTTACCTGACTTTAGATGGGGAAATTAAAGGCGGTTGGTCGTTGTGCTGGCCACATAACACCCTGCTCATTAACCGTTGGCCTTAGAGAAACAGATGACCTTAGCATCGTCTGCCCCATAGATCTCAATATCTGAAGGGAACACTGAGCGGTAAAGCGTTTGGAATTGGGGGTACGGTTCGAATCCTGGTGAAGACTGGATTTTAATTTCTCGATATTTGCCCCTGAGTCCACTCTGCTTTTAATAGGTAGGCTAGTTTGGGGAAAAGTAAAGGCGTTTGGTCGTTGTGCTGGACACGTGACGCCCTCGTTAACCATGGGCCACAGAAACAGATGCCCTTTACATCATCTGCCCTATAGATCGCAATGTCTGAAACTGGAACTTTACTTTTTTTTTCTTCATGTGCAAGTATTAAAGTTTGTTGTGATACGAAACAATCACCAAGATTATTTATCTTAGTCTAATATTATCAATTCCGTTTATCGCTGAAAGTTGAATATGTTTATCTGTTTGAATTCTATTATTCAATATTGGTTTAAATGTTCAAGTATATCAGGAGCTATGTTTATCTTTGCAGGTTCTATTGCTGAATGTGGCATGTTAACAAGCATCCGGGTAGACAACAATGGTAAACTAGTAGTCTTGGATGCGTACAAGGGACTTTACCGAGTAGACCCGCTGACTGGTCAGTAGTTCATATAAGTGTTTATAGTTAAATTTAGATAAATATGTAGATACAATTTGCAATCATCTCTTTTCCTATTGCTCTGAGGCTGGGAACTTAAATGACTATTACTGTGTTAGAGATCAGCAAAAGTTCAAAAGCGTGTCTACCTTATATATCTTGACTCAGACATTTAGTCCGATCTATTTGATGTGTGTGTGTTTATTTGTGATA
This sequence comes from Biomphalaria straminea, assembly GCA_021533235.1. Taxonomy (NCBI): domain Eukaryota; kingdom Metazoa; phylum Mollusca; class Gastropoda; family Planorbidae; genus Biomphalaria; species Biomphalaria straminea. The sequence continues at coordinate 28,811,269 of JADKLZ010005243.1, forward strand.
TTTGACCATTCTATGTAATGTGTATGTGTGTGTGTGTTTCTTATTTGCGATGCCTGAAACAAATTCGAGTTTTTTTTTAAGAAACTGAAGCGAGTTAGTGGAAACACAAATAAAGATTACACATTGCTGTTTAATCAGTTAATAAATTACATAGATATTCTTTACATAATCTTATCTGGACATATAACATATATATATATCTTATCATATCTTATAATATACATTGTCACTTTTTTACTTTGTAATGAATACAATCCATCCGCAAAATGTGTAGTATTTCATAATGGGGTAAATGTTAATTTTCCTGTTGTATTTTATGTGCTGCTTATTGTAATATTTTAGGGACAAGGCAAACTCAACGAGGCATAGATCTATATGTTTATTCACAAGACACGGTTACACATGACATCTCTTTACTACAGTCTTCATTTTCCACTCTCTAGCCTTGGGTGGCAATCGTTACTCTCTTTCTGTAAACATCCTGTTATAGTCCGTTCACTAGAAGTGCGCATTTCTGCACTAGCCAGAATGAAGATGCGCATGGCGAAGTCATAGGCCTACAATCCATCCGCATAATGTGTAGTATTTCACCAAGGGGTAAATGTTAATTTACCTGTTCTATTTTATGTGCTGCTTATGTAAAAAGAATTCAGCCATTTACTGTAGCGTGAATAAGAAGTCTTAAACATATTGAAGCCTAAAATGATATATGAAGTTGTTAATTAAGTTCTGTATCTGTCTAACATTCAGGTGTCATAGAACAATTATATTCTAGCACAGTACAAGTTGGTGGCCGCACTCCAAAATATTTAAACGATATTGTTGTCAAATCCGATGGCACGATTTTCATAAGTGATTCAAGTGATAAGTACGATGCAGCTAATGACATGTACATTATTCTGGAAGGAAGACCGAGTGGAAGGTAATACTTTGAACTAAACATATAGATATAAAATATTTCAATTCAACCTCTCCCGCCCTCCCCCCCCCCAAAAAAAAAAAAAGGAGAAAAGATGCCTAAGGGATGGAAAAAGAATAAAATGTATAGCACCGGTATAGGACTACTAAAGATCAATTATTTTGTGAACTTTAAAGTTAGTTGATTGATCCTGCATTCCTGCATTAGATATGTAGGTCACTACTGGGTTTACGAACCCATGAGATACACTGCTCTCGTACTAAATCTTCGGAATCGAAGGCATTGCCATTATTACTATTATTACAAAATAAAGTGATTACATTTTTATGAAAAAAAAAAACAACAAAAAACAAGACCGTCTTCTTTCAAATGGAAACCTATGGTTTAGAAATGTCTCTTTATTATGCTTTTGTTTATTGCATTATTTGTATTACATATCGATTTACAGGATTCTAGTGTACAGCCCTGATACTAAGCAAACCACTGAATTCATTAAAGATGGTATTGTTTACCCTAATGGTATGGAACTTACAGCGAATGAAACAGAACTTCTCGTTTCTGAAATGGGCAGAGCTAGACTAGTGAGGTAACTCAATCATGTAGTCTTTTGTTTGTTTATAATGTATACTTTTGTTAGTTTATAATGTATACTTTTGTTGTTTTTTTTTTGTTTGGTTTTACACCCCGTTGAGTCCATTACATCGACGGGGATGGAAGAAAGCCCCATCAAACATGTCACTATCAAACGCAGTTTCTCAAACGACCGTTTTTATGGCGGATATCTGCACAGCTAAAATCTATTGCCAATCTAATTACACGACAAAGCAAAACTTATTGATAAACTTACGCTTTATATAAGCTTTGTTTAAAAATATTTTTTATTTGTTTACATGATAATAATTTGATATTTTAACGAAATGTTTGGCTAACCAGAAGGATACAAGCTATATTTATAAAACGCTCAAATATGCCAATATATACCGGTACATAGATTCCACAATCCCTCTCTATCTCTCTCAGTCTATGCCTAGTTATCTAGTTTTTCTGTTTAGATAATAGATAATAAAAGGAAGTATTGAAAATTTTCTTCTAGAATGTCAATTTATCCCACTTTAGTTTTTTATCTAAATATATTCCATAGACCTTTCGGCCTGAGCTTAGTGATTAGATTTGCTTTGGTTAAAGATATATTTACATTAAATTTGATTACCGGGTATTCTATGAGTTGGGCTAATCAAATACTTAAAAAAAACAACTGCAAACGAAATAGCTACTGACTAACAGAAGTTAATATGTATGTACATTGAACAACTTCCAATAATAAAATTGATCTCGTTAAATTTATTCCAAACTGTATAGGCCTATAGGTCTATGTATTGAGAAAGTATTTGATTTTTTAATCCTTAGAATAAGTCTTGTACCAAGTACTTTCCAACAATTGAGTCTTTTCTCTGAGAACCTTCCTGGCTTACCTGAAAACATTCGAAGATCTTCCCGGAACACATTTTGGGTTGGCATCTCTTACGTTAGACATTCTGGAATTCCAAATTCAATGGATACCTATGCTGGGAACCCAACAGCGAGAGCCAGAACTGCTTATGTAAGTTTTTAGGCTTAAATAAAACAAACTATTTATGTGTATGTGTCAATGGGTGCAAGATTTAAATGAACACTAATATATTATAATACCATATAGATTATAATTCTAAATATCAAGATTTTATTTCTAGATCTAGACTATTTAGGCCTACATCTAGGAAAAAAAACACTTTTTAACAGCAAGTTTGTAAAACTCAATTTAAAGAGTTGTAATCGAAAAAGCTTTAATACAACAGCAACAGCCGTATTTCGTGGTTAGTTTGGAAAAAGTTTTTTCGTGTTTCGGATGTCCTTCAGAGTTGAAGATAATCTACTTCCTAGTCCATACCGCCCACAGGATGACGGGGGACAGTAGCAGATGTCCTTCAGAGTTGAAGATAATCTACTTCCTAGTCCATACCGCCCACAGGATGACGGGGGACAGCAGCGGATGTCCTTCAGAGTTGAAGATAATCTACTTCCTAGTCCATACCGTCCACAGGATGACGGGGGACAGTAGCGGGCATCGAGACAGATGAATGACAATCCAGATCGCATACCGCACGAACAGGCAGCCATCTTTCACATTCACCCTTCACATATCCTTTAGTCTGTTGGAGCACAACACAACATGAGGACATGAGGTGTCGATAGACTGCTTCCATTTATTTCTCTGCCAGGCGCTTTCATTCTATGATGTTGTTTGCCTTTTTTCCCCCTGGTAGGCCAACAGCGTGAAGGTCTTTGAAGGCCTTGAGGACCTCGTCACGTGACCATACAGTTTAACTTTTCGTTTTCAGTGTTCTGCAAGTTATCAGGGGTTAAATTAGGGTTAAAATCTATGACAAATTTAAGATTGAAGAAATAGATCTCAACAGAACCAAAAAAAATAATAAAAAAGGTTATGGAGGTCATCAGATTTATTAAAATTGCGAAGCCATTCTTCAAAACAGAATATCTTTTATGAACTTGGTGCAAACATTCACTTCGAGGTCAAAATGCTTGCCTCTTTTTAATTTGAACTTTCAGAAAATAGGTCAGCTCGTACAGAAAAGTAGTATATTTATAGAATCTTTCAGTGTTCATCCAACAATGGATACAAATGTCGTGATCTGAACTTTGACCTATCTATTATGCATGTGACTCTTGACAATTTAATCTCTGATGGATATATTCTTTATCAAGCATCACAGTTTTTAATTGCAACTTGTGGATGTTTGGGGACCTTTATTTTGCGCCGCAGGACGTTTTGGCGCAGACGTAATGGCGTGATGGTCTTATCGACAGGGAATTCTCCTTTCAGATTACATATGTTCATTTTATTATGCGTGAAAAAGAATCAAATGTTAACTATAAAAAGATTTTTAAAAAATGATCCTCATAACCTGTCGCGCCAAAATGGCAACGCCCAAAACATCACAGACATATATGTTTGTTAGCAATATTTTGTGTTTATTATTGACATGTTTTTTTTTTGTTTGAAGTCAGTTGACCAAAACACTATCAAGACTTATTATCCTAAATATGGTTTGGCGATTGAAGTTGATAGTGAAGGGAAGCCTGTCGGAAGTCTTCATGATCCTACAGGTAAGACTTCATTTTACTTCGAAAACTCACAGGCTAGAAAAAAATTTAGAATACCGGGACAGTTATGGAAAAAAAAAGAATGCTAGCCATCACGGTGCAGCCTTGGCCGAGTAGTTTGTCCATGTCTAGACTGTACAATGACGTTAAACACATGCAGCGCGTCTCTCTGAACAACAAGGAACTAAACCAATGAAGTCGAATACAATCGAAATCAACAAACTTAACACTCAAAGACATCTGCTCAGTGCCTAAGATATCTGAAGTTTTATCACTAAAATACATACCCAGCTAATGCAGTTAATTCTTGATGCTGCAGCTCGGATGGATTTTTTTTTGGTGCTCCGTTATCCAAATCAACATTTTGACTCGAACGATGGCATGTGAAAAACTTTCTTGTATTTCTTCTATTGTAAACTGGAGGACGTGTTTTACATGGTATTTTATCGAGCGCTGACACTGACCGCAACTTCGAAAAACTCGTTACTTTTGTTCAAAGAAAATATAACCTTTATCACATCGAAAGTTAATTAGCAAAAAAATTCTAAACCTTAACTTAAAAATAATAGTAGCATTTTACGTCTCGAGACAATTTTTTTCACTTTGCAACATCTTGTGTGACAATGAGACCAATCCTTTGTACTTTGACCCTTCTTTATACTACTATTGTATAAGGAATCTGCAATCCAGGACCTTCCTTTAATGCTCGCTCTTCATGTGAATCTATCCAGTGCCACCTTTCCCCAGCTTTTAATGTCGATTTTGAAGAGCTTTATGTTGCGTTTTCATAATCAGTATACCCTGGCAATGAAGGACCAACTGTTCTCCTGCCTTCTGTTAAATCACCTTAAACAATGTCTTGTGAAAGTCGACCTTGTTGCATTCATAATAACTATAGCTATGTGCAAATATAAACAAATCGTCACGACTAACATGTTCTGGCATATGCGACAACCTTTATAGAGCAAAGAATTGCAAGCCTAGGATAAATCGTAAATGGTCAGACATAAACTACAGATTTGCCTATTCTAGTTACAATAATAGCATATCATTACAACTGTACTTCAGTGAAAGCACTACTTGTTAAGTTAATACACTTTATAATATTCTAATGATAGGCCTTTAGATCTAGACTTAGAAAACGATGTGCAAACCTTTCCTTTGCAATCCTTGTACCCCCCCCCCCTGCAGGCGCCCATGATTTTGTCTATCTTACAGTTTTCCATTATAACAGTTTTCAATCAAATGTGAAGCAATCGATACTAAAGATTGGGTTCCTATATAATAAACAAAGTTAAGAGGTAGATTAGTGATGCCCGGTTTTTGACATTGTTGACAGGTGCTTCGAGCCGTGACCTCCGTGACCATATCAAAGCCCACAATAAAGTGAAATTGTTTCCCCTGATACGATTCTTTGCGGCACCCTACGCTGTTGAAAGACCGCATCACAAACCAAGTGATTAGAGACAGGGTTACTGCAGCAATCAGAAGCCATGATGATCTGCTAACTATAGTAAAAAAAACGCAACCTCAAAATCTATGACCATATTACAAGATCTTCGGGGCCCGTCAAGACCTTCCTTCAGGGAACAGTACCAGGAAAAAGAAGAAGAGGCAAACAGAGAAAGCGATGGGAATGGACGGGCCTGCCATTGGAAGATGTTCTAAAGAAGGCAAAAGATAGGGAGGAATGGAGAAAGACGGTCGACGAGTCTTGCTTGGTGCCCCAACGGTCCAACAGACTAATCACTAACAGATAGGTAAAGGTAAAAGACGTTGGATATCTTTTAAAAAAAAATTGTCGATTTAGAAAAGAGCAGAATTCAGGCTATGGACAGACCAAGTGGTGAGCTGTGAAGACTTTGATGGTGAGACTATTGAAATTATATTTTGCTTTGAAATCATATGAATTGTGGCTACAGTTTGTACACAACATTTCCACAATATTCCATGCTGAAAGCCTACATTGTGTGTAAAATGTGTGTATATGTGTACATTGTGATGTATTGCAATAACGTCTATGTTGTTGAAATATTACTCAAAATCTAAGCCTGTTCTCAGGGCCGGTCTTAGGCCACTGCAACCTATGCGGTCGCAGTGGGCCCCGCGCTTTCATAGGCCCCGCGCTAATTCTATGTGTAATTATTAATTGCAAAAGATATACGAAAAATTCCTGGAAATGTTTTGCACTTATTAAAATCTGAAAACTCATAAAAATCTCACGAAAAATACAGAATTGTCATTTGTGGGTGCCATTCATTGCGGGAAACACAAATCCTAAGCGCGAAAAAACAAAAAAAGCATTGTCAGCTTTCATGTTAAAATGTAATAGACCAATCGGGCAACTTTTCACCTTAACAGGACGTTCCCATACCTTATTTTCTTTTATAGTAACTAGCATATAAATATTCCATAGGTTACAAGATTCGTGCAGTAAAGCTAACTTGATCGCAATTTTGTACTTACAAAAGAATGAAAAAAAATAGGAAAGCCAAATTTATTTTCTTATACAAAATCTTAATGTTCACTTATTATCCTTATTCCCACCCAGACTATAGGCCCCGCGCAATAAGTTTCGCATAGGGCCCCGCAAGCGCTAGGACCGGCCCTGCCTGTTCTTTTCGCTCCCCAAAGATCTGGTCACCTTAATATAGACATAAAATATTTGACTCAAACACTATGCAGACTGTGGACGAGTTTATCAAAGTAGAATTACCCGGAAGTAATTCATTTATGAAATACACTTTACTATTTTCTTGCTATATAGGTTCTGTCTTCCATTCTGTAACTGAAGCCATAGAGAATGAAGGGCTGCTGTATGTAGGATCTATCTATAACAGATTCACAGGAAGAATTGTTTTGCCACAGGGAGACAACCGTATGGTTACCATTGACAGTGTCCTTCAGGTTAGCTCCACTTTTCTATTTATAGACCATATATCAAGTATCAATAAATGTGCGTACAGGTTTAATTATTGACCACACTTTATAAAACACACATGCGTGTATAAACACACGCAGATGCACACACACACACACTGCCTATTAAACGAAATAAAGATGGCTGCTAATGTTAGGAATGTTAAGGAACCCTAAGTTTCCCTTTTAAAAAAGTTTTATTACACATTTCCATTTTAACATTATTGGCTACTCTTAAGGCCCTAATTGACAATGAGATCGAATTAAATTAAAAATGGATTTTTTTCAAGCCATTAGATCTACTTCTTTAAACCAAAGTGATTACTTTAACAGTAATCTGAACAATAGTAGCTGTATCAATTACTTTTAACATGTTTAATTATAGACCTTATGTTTTTCCAGGCTTAACATGATAGAAAATATCGATTCTTCATATGTTAAATGTTTCTATTGTGTCCATTACTCTAGGTTTTAAGAAGCAGGTGTCAGATTCCAGAAGATCGTCTGGTGCCGGCTAGGATTTTACTTCTGCAATATATCAATCAGTCAGCGGCCAATACGACCCAAGCCAATCCAAGCTCATTGTAGGTCTTCTAGCACGCCTTGTCAGTGTTGGTGATCTTCAGGATTTAATTAAGGGCTGTACTGTTGTTTATATAATCGTATGACATCCACCGGCTTTTTAAACTTTGACCCTTCAATTCTTCAATTCGACCATATATTTTATTAATCACTTCTTTCCCATTCTTTAAGATATTTTTTTTTATTGTAAATAGCAGATCGAATCTGTTTACAGTTGTACATGTTCTTTCTAACTACATACTTCTATAATCTTCAGTCATGCACAACTTTTAGATGAGTTTTGTTTGAAACGTTTGTATTTCCTGTGTGTCTGACATGAAAATGATCTCCCTTAAACGTCTGCCCGTATGTGTTGACCAACACTGACTCTCACTGACATATATATTTAAACACTTTTAATATTTGTATGTTTTTTTTTAATTATCTGATACGTGAATACAGTTTGAAGCCTAACATTTGTTTTGAGTTCGTTTTCTTTCTTTTCCAACGAGAAAATATCACTTTCTTCACTTCTATTTTATTTTTTTCTAAGCTCTTAATAAATTTTGTAGAATGTTAATTGATGGAATACATGCACTTAAATAGTTACAGAACAACTAAAAGGTATACGTTCACATTAATAATACCGAAAATAAAATTCAAACAAAACTAAGTTACCCCCTCTAAACCAATTGGCAATGAGTCAATAACAGCTAGCGACCATTGGACATTAGAGGTAAGTGGTAAACAGACTAAAGTTACTACCGATCAAACGTAACCATTGGCTAACCATAACTTTATAACATCCCAAAAGTCATTTTCTACGGACAACTCTCGACTGGCTCAAGAAAAAGTCGTCGCCCCCACCTCCATTACATGGATGTAATAAAACGGGACCTCAAATCAGTGAACGTCTATACTGACTATTGGGAAGACAGCTCTAGACCGCACTAATTGGAGAGAGGCGGTGGCAAAGAAAGCTATGGACGGCGAAAAAACATGGGCCTCAGCTCTGGACGAAAAGCGTACCATGCTCCTCTATTACCAAAGTGAAAGCCACCTTAACCTGCAAAATTTGTGGACTGGAGTGTCTCTCCAAATTAAGGCTCCACAGCCATATGTATAATTGTTCGAGATGAACCATAGTGGCTCTACGACTTAAAGAGGCCAACAACTTTAATACAAGTAGTAAACCATGAATGAATATGAAATCAAGTATTTTTCTCAAATAAAGTTCAGACATATTATTAGCAAGATCAGTTGTCACGTGATGTGATCTTAAACAAGTGATTTTCTGAAGTTAATCACTAAATGAACAATTCTTTAAACTTCAGTTGATATTGGCGTTTATATATATATATATATGTAAAGAAACTAGTTTATTATACCCCATAGTTTATTATCA
>JADKLZ010005243.1:28830234-28840681 GCA_021533235.1 Biomphalaria straminea
TTTTTACTTGTATTGAAGCAAGCTATCACACCAAACAAGGATCATTTTTTTTACATCTCTTTATGCTAAATTTGCCCACCAGGGTGGGCAAACACTACCCACCGAGCAGGCTGTGAATTTTCATAATTATCTGGCTATAAATATAGTAATAAAAATTTTATTTTTAAAGCGGTGTTAACAAACAAAATCTAGGCTCAAGGCGCTTTAATAATATTACAAACATAAACATGAAAGTTAAAATAAAAAACTTATCTAAAGAAGTTTGAAACAGGTAGTTCTTAATTTTCTTCTTGAATGTAGTGTAGCTTGTTGTTGGTCTGATATAGGGAGTGTGTTCCAAACCTTTGGTCCATGCACAGAAAAAGCCCCCAGACCCTAGCTTTAGAGGGAGAAACATGGCACCACTATTGAGTCCATTGAGCGCAGGGCTCTTTAAGAACTTTGGGAATGATAAGTTTTCTAAGGTACAAGGGCTTTTCTTTATTATAGTTACACTGATGAAAAAGTGTGGCCACCTTGTAGTCAATTATTGCTTTCATGGGAAGCAATCCCAAAAAATAGAAATGGAAAAGTAGTTGGGACAAGTCCAAAAAGCCTGTGGAGTCTGGGAGCGCAGGAGGCTCCCTGACCACACTTCCCAGCATGGAGGCTGTCCAGTGTCCTTGTCTGAGCAAGCTATTATAGCACATTACTGGACAAGCCACTGTCCTGTTGGCTCATATTTCTCATGGCTATGGCTAAATTTTGACTTACAGTGCCCTTGCTGTGGGGAAGAAGAGGAAACAGTGTCTCATATTCTTTTTGACTACCCCAGACTTGCTAATCTCCTTCTCGACAGGTCTGGGAAACCAAAATTCTTAAACCCTCACTCAAATTGATGATTGCTAAGTGTGAAACATCCCAATTTCTATATATATATTTGAACAGTGTTGAAGCTAATAGGAATTTAAGTAAATATTTCTATAAACATTGGGAACTTTTTTTTTCAAACTTCAGATACTTGTATGATGAACTAGGCAAAGTCTATGGAAATAACTCAAGCAAAGTTGTTCAGCTGTCAGATGCAGATGGACATTGTCTTTGCTCATTGAGACCAGGAGTGAAGTTTCATTTCTTTACAAGTCATACTCCATGTAAGTGCTGGAAATTCTAATTATTGTCACTTATTTTCTCTTCTTTAGATCTCTTCTTCTTCTTTTTCTAGCTAGCTTTTTGCTGCTGAGGTCTAAGCACTTTTGCAGAATGTGTGTTGTTTTTTTCCTAACTGTTCCACACTGCCATTCTGTGTTGGTTATGTTGGGTTGTAGTGGTGGTAGGGTCTACCTAAGGTGAATTATATTGGGGCATTCAAGAGGAAATACTTGATTCACAAGGATGGGGCAGTGTGTAAGGTGAATTAGATTAAGAGCACTTAACAGAAAATGCATGTGTGTGTGTAAGGTGAATTAGATTGGGGCATTCAAGAGAAAATGCTTGATTCACAACGGTGGTGGCAGTGTTTAAGTTGGATTACATTGGGACATGCTTGTTTCATAAGGATGGGGGCAGTGTCTATAGATTCAGGATAAATGCCATAGGAAAAGAAAATATTCATAATTATTATAAAATAAAATAAAAATTAATGTTGTAAAATATATACACTGAAGTACCTGCAGTAATAACTTGCAATTGTATGTTTAATCCTTTTGTACTCAGTCTACAGGGCAACAACATTTTTTAATTGTACTACATTTTTGGAAAGAATACAACAGCTGACTTGAACTGCGATTGACTAACTGACTGACCCTCATATGTAAACTGGTCTGCATTTTATAAAGTTCCAAAACCTCAGCACTTCATAACACAGCTGTCTAAATAACGCTGCCTGTTCCTGATATGACAAAAAAAAACATACACCTAGACCTGCTATAGTTGCCCCATTTCTTTTTCTTGTGTTCCACTTTTGTCTGATGCAGAGATTATTGTTGTTGTCACAGATGAGTTTATGAAACAATCTTAGAATATGATGATGTTGGGGTCTCCAAGTACCTAAAATATCTAGACTATATAAAGATTATTTTCAACAAACTGTGTTTGGTAACAGACTTACTTTTCTTTGTTCTCTACCTGATGAAGCAAAGAGCAGAGAAGACAATAACAGCACATTAGAAAAAAAAGTTGCAAGTTTTTGCAGTTCTTTTTTTTTTATACCTTTAATAAAGTATTTTTCTGACTTCTGTCATGAGGTATGTTAATCATATTACTGTACTCTCTGTACAATAGTCACTCATTTTCATGTAGTCGAGACTTTATACTTTCATACATTTTTTTCCCTTTGTTTAAATGTATTTTGGCAATTGATTCTCTGCTGTGTTCTCCAACAAACCCTGCCTGTCTACTGTATATTTTGTATCTGATAAGCCATTTCCAACATAGCAATTTCTTAAACATGGACACCCTTTGGTCTACATTTAGCAGAGTTTTTAGGACTTCTATTGCTAAACAAATTTGTTTAGAAGCCACATTGATATTTGAACTTTCTTGGAGCAATCTAGTATGGTGGTCAGTCTTGTAATTGATTATGTATTTTTCTATGGTCTGTCCTGAATCTTCAAAATGCTAGTCTCAAATAGTATCTTGACTGAGTGTGCAGTCAAGTGTGCCAATGTTCTTTATTTTCTATGCATTTACTCACATTTTTAAATTCTGTATCTTTCATTTTCATCACACTGGACTATTGTACTTAAGTATATGAGTAGAATTATATAAAAACTCAGCTCCAAATAGTATTTGGCTGACTTTTTTTTCTTTAAATCAAGCGAATTATCAGTGAATGTATTATGAAAGGTTTTTCATTTCTAATAGCTCTATATTTATATGGTCAATGAAATAGTAAACACATAATCATATGTTTCTTTAATACTCAAGGAAAGACATGTTCAATCTTCTTTTCTTTACAAGTACCTTTAATTGTGAATGGATTTCTAGAATTATGAAAGAAAACTAAAACATGACAAATAATAGATTAATAATAAATAAATATCTAGGGGGACAGCCTTATACTTTCTTAGTTGTGCTATCAGGCTGCTGATGGTCTTTGACTCTCGCTCTGTGACCTTTGTTTTCACATTATTAGCTTCCATCACAGCGTCCATTATGATGTGTTTTCTGAGGAATTCATATTTGTGATCCACCTTGACAGGTCTAACCATTGATCGAAGTAAATTGACATGTTGGTGACGAATATTAGTGGATTGTCGTTCGCTAGAGGTGTCGACTCTTTTAATCTCCTTCGGTATTCGTAACTTGTGGAGCCACCAATTGTCTTAGCAAAGCCTCCTTCTTTCTTTCCTCTTCTCTCATTTGTATACAGATATTAATGGCTCTCCCTTTCATTCGACCCATGAGGCTTCTAGCCCATTCTGACTGAGGTAGGTTGCAGACTGTTGTTTTGTCCTCTAACCTCAGTAGATATGAGTCAATGCACTCGTTCTGGCTCTCGTCCAATGGATTCATTCTGTCTAGTTGTTTGTATTCTAAATATCTTGTACTTCGACATTTTCACTTATTTGTGTCTTGTTGTCTTGTCGTGGATGCAGTTGTGAAGAAACAAGGTCCTTTAATTATATAAAATTTGATTTAATAGAACATATGGGCAGTTAACATTACACACAGCAACTCCACTAGATGGTTTCATTCTGTTTTGGCAAAAGGCAAAAGTTTTTCTTATTTCTTTTCTTATTCTTATGTAGACCAACATGATGAAAAGGTAGACAACATGTACATGTAGACCAGCATGATGAAGATGTAGACCTACATGATGACGTATAACTACATGAAGATATAGACCACATGATGTAGACCAGCATGATGAAGATGTAGACGGACATGATGAAGATGTAGACCGAAATAAAGATGAAATGTAAACCAAAATACTGATCAAGAGATGTAGGGAATAAAATGGTAAGCAATGCTGTGTACATCAATTTATATTTTCTTTATACTAAGCCCCTAAAAAAAGCTTTGCCAAGTTTTGTGTTTCACTGACTATGAAAATGTTTTGATCAATTTTTGTTCTCTTTACAGTGAATATCTTAAGAAGGAAGGCAATTCCTAGAGGCAAAGACACAGACACAATAGATACATTAGAGATTTAGAGCCTTTTTGTGCTCTAAGGGAACCTGCATCTGAAACAAATGAAACATTTCCCCAATGCTATTTCAAATCCAGACCTTCTCAAGACAATCTTAGTGACCAAGCTGCAATTCAGGACCCAGTAGGAAACAATGAAGAATCCTCCCAATCTCTGGTTGAGTACTCGTGGTCACCTACTAAATCATGAAGCATACTTCTCCTACACCCACAGTTATACATCCTAAACCCTGTAACATAACTGTAGAATATTTGTATTACACAAATAACAAACTAGTGTTAAAGAGGGAAGACATATTAGGAACTTGTTTATTAGGTAAAACACTAGCGGTGTTGCACTGACGCGCTAGTGTGCAAATGTACATATATTACTATTATGTTACATCTCTTTTCTTTAATTTAGGAATTCTCTAGAAGAGAACTGTGGCCCACTATCTGATCTTAGTTTTCTAGGTATTCCATGGCATGTGAATATACTCTTCATTGCTTCGATGATATCTGATGTAGTTTCCTGTGACAGTTCTTTGACATCAATAAACTTTGAGAAGTAGTCAACGAGAAGCACATACTTTTCCCCCTCAAAGTTAAACAGATCACACCCAACCATGTTGTATGGAAGGTCTGGTGTCTTGGTAGGCATTAGCGGTTCTGACACATTTTGATTCTGATGTTCAGTACACCTTCTACAATCCCTAACTTTCACTTCAATGTCTGCATTCATGCCAGGCCAAAACATGACTTCTCTGGCTCGCTGCTTACACTTCACTATTCCTAAGTGAGACTTGTGAATCAGATTCAGCATGTATTTACCTAAGCTTGGTGGCATAACTATTCTCAGACCTATGTAAATAATACCATCCGAAGTTGGTAACTGGTCTCTTGAATCCCAATATGGCCTGACTTTAATTGGAGTCTCGCTTTTTGTGTCTTGCCAACCAGTCATTATTACTTCCCTAAGCATTGAAAGTTCTTTGTTTGTACATTCTTGAATTTCACTGTATTTTTGAATCACTTACAGAGATCATATGTACTGAATCATCTGTAAATTTATATGTCTGTGTATCAGTTCGTTGTAGTAGCCCTAAGCATTCAGCAGTGTCACCACTCAAAATTGTTTTCTTGGCAAATGTCTACTACCTCAAACCTTGCTTTCACTTCTTGAGTATTATTATTCAAAGGTAGCACCAATACTCCTAAAGTCTTAATAACATGATTAGTGTAAGACTTGAGTGACTTTGCTGAATCATCTCATCATCTCATCTCAGCCTTTGGTCCCTACTGGGGCATAGGCCACCAACCAGCTTTCTCCAGGCATCTCGGTTCTGGGCGAGTCTCTCCAACTGTCCCCATGTCTTGCCCATCTGCTTGGCTTCTGTTTCCAGATCGCGGCGCCATGTGTTCCTGGGCCGTCCTCTATTCCTCTTTCCTTGGGGGTTCCAGGTTAGGGCTTGCCTTGTTATGTTGGATGCCGGCTTGCGCAGGGTGTGACCTATCCATCTCCAGCGTCTCTGAAGGATATCTATTTCAATGGGCTGCTGTTTTGTTCTTTGCCACAGTTCCTCATTCGAGATCTTGTCTGGCCAGCGGATCATAAGAATCTTCCTCAGGCAGGTGTTGATGAATACCTGGATTTTTTTGATGGTGGTGACGGTGGTTCTCCAGGTCTCTGCTCCATAAAGTAGTAGCGGCTTAACAATGGTGTTAAATAGCCTTATCTTGGTGGTGGTGCTTAATTCCCTAGATCCCCAGGTGTTCTTCAGCTGATGGAAGGCTGCTCGAGCTTTACCAATGCGGGTTTTGACATCTGCATCTGTTCCGCCATGGTGATCTATAATGCTGCCTAGATAGGTGAAGCTTTCCACCTCTTCCAGCGCCTCACCTTGGACTATAATGGGTGTAGTGTTTGATGCCTTTATTTTGAACACCTTGCTCTTTCCTCTGTTTATGGTAAGACCCATTCTAGCGGAATTGTCTGCAACAATATTTATCTTTTCCTGCATCTGCTGCTGTGTGTGAGAAAGAAGAGCTAAGTCATCTGCAAAGTCGAGATCATCTAACTGTTTCCACAGTGTCCACTGTATACCGTTTCGCTTCTGGTCTGTTGCTGTCTTCATGACCCAATCTATGGCTAGTAGGAATAAGAAGGGAGAGAGTAAACAGCCTTGTCTCACTCCTGTTTGGATTTCAAATGCCTCTGTCAGTTGTCTGCCATGCACTACTCTGCAAGTCATCCCTTCATATGACTTCTTGATGATGTTAGTAATTTTTTCAGGCACTCCATAGTGTCTTAACAGTCTCCAGAGGGTCTGTCTGTCCACACTGTCAAATGCCTTTTCATAATCTATAAAACTGACGTAGAGAGGGGAGTTCCATTCCATAGACTGTTCCAAAATTATGCGCAGTGTTGCTATCTGATCTGTGCATGATCTCTCCTTTCGAAAGCCGGCTTGTTGGTCACGAAGATGTGGGTCTATAGCATCTTTCATTCGGTTTAACAGGATGCGATTAAACACTTTCCCTGTAACGGACAGTAGCGTTATCCCTCGATAGTTGGAGCAGGAACTAAGATCGCCTTTCTTTGGGAGTTTGATGAGGTAGCCCTCCTTCCATTCTGGTGGCACTTCTTCATTTTCCCATATCTTGCAGAAGAGAGGGTAGAGTAACTTCACACTTGTTTCAATGTCTGCCTTTAGTGTTTCAACTGGGATGCTGTCAGGTCCTGCAGATTTGCCATTCTTCGATTGTTTGATTGCTCTGCGAATTTCTTCCTTGGTGGGTGCATTGCACTTGATAGGTAAGTCTCTTGTAGCTGGGGGTATTTCTGGTGGGTTTACAGGTGAAGGTCTGTTTAGCAGCTCCTGGAAATGTTCAATCCATCTCTTCTTTTGTCCTTCTTCGTCTGTTATCGCGTTACCATTTTTGTCCTTTACTGGTCTCTCTGACATGGCAAATTTTCCAGATATCTTTTTGATGATTGAGTACAGGTCCTTGGTGCTGTTCTGATGGGCTGCTGCTTCTGCTTCTTTTGCCAGCGCTTCAATGTAGCTCCTCTTGTCTGTTCTGATGCTACGCTTGACATTCCTATCTATTTCAGCATATTCTTTTTGTGCCTTTCCTTTTGCTGCCCTTGTTTTACTGTTGTTCACATCTGCTTTCTTCTCTCTTCTTTCCTTGATCTTCTGAAGAGTTTCTGATGAAATCCACTCCTTGTGGGTGTATGACTTGGGACCAAGGATTTCTAGGCATGTGGAGGTTACTGTTTCTTTAACTTTCTGCCACGTCTGTTCTACTGTCTCTTCTTCTAGCAGCTCTTCTAGGAGCTGGAACTTGTTAGATAAGGTGACTTTGAACTCTTCCTGTTTTATGCAGTCTTTTAGCGCAACAGTATTGTAGTGTTGGCGTTGGCTGGGCCCACTTGCCAAAGTCTTTTTCAGCTTCAGTTTCACTCGAGCGCACAGAAGATGATGATCTGAAGAAACATCTGCTCCTCGTCTTACACGTACATCTTGAAGAGATCGACGAAACTTCTTCACAATACAGACATGGTCTATTTGGTTCTCTGTTACTAGGTCTGGTGATATCCATGTGGCTTTGTGTATTCGTTTGTGTGGGAAGACAGTTCCTCCAATCACTAAGTTGCTTGTGGCACACATGTCCGCAAATCTCTCTCCATTTTCATTCATCTCGCCTAATCCATGTTTTCCCATGATCTCTTCATATCCTTTGTTGTTATTGCCAACCTTAGCATTGAAATCGCCCATTATGATGAGGATGTTCCTTTTTGGTTTGTCCTGTAGAATGGTAGTCAGCCTATAGTAAAAATTGTCCTTCTCCTCCTCTTCACTGTCGTTTGTAGGGGCGTAGCATTGGACAATGTCTAAGTTAATTCTTTCCTGCACTGTGTGGAATGAGGCTGTTATTATCCGTGGTCCATGCGCTTCCCATCCTATAAGTGCTCTCTGAGCCTGCTTAGACAGCATCAGGGCTACTCCATGGGTGTGTGTAGCCTCCTGTTCATGTCCTGAGTATAAAAGTAGCTCACCTGAAGCCAGTCTTTTCTGCCCGGAGCCAGTCCATCTTGACTCACTGATTCCTAGTATGGTGAGGTTGTACCTTTTCATCTCAGCTGCCACTTGCGCTGTCTTCCCAGACTCATACATTGTCCGGACATTCCATGTACCGATGGTGGTGGTGGTCCTGGTAGAGATGATGGTCTTCGGCCTGTCAGCTTCCAGAAGACTCTGGCTTTCACTGGCATGCGTCATAAACCTTCCAGCTGGAGGTCCATCCTCTCCCAGGTCCGTGACTTCTGTTGATTTGCTGTTTGGTGTTTCTGTAGCTAGTGTTTTTTTCTACAGGGTAGGGTAGCTAGCCCTACGCCCAACCCTCCTCCTTTTTCCGGGCTTGGGACCGGCATATGACGGAGTTCGGCATATGGCGAAGTTACTTTGCTGAATAAGCAAGTTTTACTTTGTCTTTGAGCTTTTCAAACTCTGACTTGATAAGAATGTTACACTTTGCACCAGTGTCGATTCGGAAATTTAGTGTCTTGCCATGCACGATTAGTTTTACAGTCCACTTGTCTTCAACGACATTGATATTTTTAACTTTACCCTTCTTAGACTGGCTACTTGCAGTGCTAATAGGTATAATATTTTCATCACCGTGGCTGTCATCTTCTACGAGATTAACGTTGTGTCTTTTTCTGCACAGTTGATACCAGTGGTTTTTCTTCTTGCAGAAATTGCTCGTGGTTCCTACTGCTGGACATTTTCCTTTTCGTGGTTCTTGCCGCATTTAGTACATAATTTGTCAGAGTTGTCTTTAGCATTAGACTTCTGTTTAAGTACATTGTTTGACTGTCTCTTGATTGCTAGAACTTCTTAGCCCCTAAACATTTTCACTTGGCTTTGCGACATCTCATGTTGTTGTCCAATTTCTATAGCCTTGCTAAGGGTCAATTTCTGTCCCTGATCAAGTAGTCTTAATTGTACCTTTTCATGTATGACTCCACTAAAGATCAAATCAATAAGCATATCATCTGGATTGTCATACTCACAGTCCATAATGAGAAGCTTTAGGTCTTTAACAAAGTTATCAAAACTTTCTCCTTTTAACTGCTTTCTCTGATGTGCTCTAAATCTAGACACTCTTTTATTTTGTCTTGGCCTTATGTAGTCTTCTATTTTCTTTAATAGCAATAGCCGATCTCCCTCTTCACTATCAGTAATATTTAGAGTTTTGTAAACTTCATGGCCTTGTTGACCTATCCACATTCCCAGCCATCCGACTTTTTGTTTACTATCGGCACCAGCTAACGGTCCTTTGAAACAAAAGCTCACCTGCTGTTGGAATCTTAAAAACTCTTGATACAGATCTTTAGCATTCCAGTTCAAGATTGGTTGCTCAAAATAAAAAGAAGCCATTATTAGATTACTAAAAACCTTTGTCTGGACAGCTTTTTAAGTTCACTTCTGACACCATGTAGAATATTTGTATTACACAAATAACAAACTAGTGTTTAAGAGGGAAGACATATTAGGAACTCGTTTGTAAAACACTAGCAGTGTTGCACTGACGCACTAGTGTGCAATTGTACATATAATACTATTATGTTACAATTACCAGACATGGTCACAAAGTCAGAAAAACTAACAAATAACAATGAATAGAACAATCATTTCTAATACAGGTTCAAGCGATGTACTTTGTAAAACTATTTAGGTGGAATCACCATAATAGACTTGTATCTTGTTCTATATTTAGGTAAAACTTGTCAATCAGTACACTCATTCCTTCATTTTGTTTTTAAATATTCCTTTTTTTTTCCTCCTCCATTTAACTTGTTGTTTCAATTAAACTTTCAAATACTAATTTACTATCTAATGATGATCATGGAGTATCCACTTTGTCATCTTCATAGTCTCTGGTATGAACACTCACTGTCCTGTTGGAGGCTAGAGCTAGGATATCTATTTCTGATGGAACACATGTAAAACCAACAAAACAAACAGTAGACCTAGACTTTATTCACAGGTCATACAAGCATTTTTTAAAATTGTGAACTTATGCTTCCAGAGCTTTATTTATGTATATTTTTTTACTATTTTGTAGACTAGTGTTAAGCTATAAACTTATACTTCCGCCTATTATTATATGGGTTAGGGCAAGCTGTTTTCTGTACTGTTGACCAGTGGTCTGTTTGTCAGTTTTAATTATTCTGTACTTAAATTTTTTTCTATATGTAAATCTACTTTATATATATATATTGCTACGACCCTATTGCCCTATTGGCGACGCAATATGGTTAATTGTG